>CM046858.1:22996769-23511769 GCA_025617745.1 Heliocidaris erythrogramma
GGTTTGGCGATGTGACTCCGATTTAAAGAAGCAATTATCATCATCATCATCGTCGTCGTCGTCGGCATCGTCGTCTGGCATACAGTATGTTTTGAGGTAGGGCTACATGTAGAGCATGTGACCCCCTCCTCCCCTCCCCCCCCCCCCCCCGTTCCCTCCGGCCTTAAAAAAACAAAAACAAAGAGCAAAATGGTTTTTAAATTACATCACAATCAAATACAAAATTACAGAATTTTGACAAAGTAAAGACCTAGTGCGCTCAGTCAAATTCAACTCGATCTAAAAGTTTTGAATAATCTCTCCCTGAAGTCTAGGCTAGGTTTCCACGTGATGTCCTTGGTATCATATCTTTCTACCTGTCTTTTGTATTCATCTTGTTTGATGGCCATACGCCTCGGGCTACTCGTACTCTGCTCGGGAAACGCACACGTACGTGTACGGTGTACCCAAATAATAGTAGCAAATGATTTTCAAGGAGAATACGCTTCTTATCTCCTCCGCCGTGAGAATAATTAATACATTTATGATACAATGCAATACAATACAATACAGTACAGTACAATACAGTACAATAAAACAATGTCATTGTTGTTTCACAGCGCTTTACATCTATTAAATCGATCAAAATTGTCAAAGTTTCTTAAAGTGTATAGGCCTATGTTTTAAGTTTTGAGTTTTATCGATATTTTCATTGCTCGGGACGGTAATAAGCCACTTCGGAGATGCAATCTGAGCATGAGCAGATAAAGGTCATCTGTACCAAATTCTAAAACCCACTGACACTAATATTCGATATGTGCTCATGAATGTCATGTAATCATTATTCAATTATGCACTAATGGTGCATTCCATGATATCCAGGTGGAAGTATTCTTTTTAAAGGGGGAAACAAAAGCTATTCATGAGGCACCTCTATCACTCCCAGAGTTATTTTTCTGAAGTGCACATAAAGGGACCCTCTATGTCTAAAATATCTGTGGATATTTGGGGTCATTTGTACCATGCGCTAACCCCGAACTGGCTTATTGCCACATTCTTACTGTAATTATTTAAATAATCCATATGGTCTGGGTGTGTGCGATGTAACAAGCCTTCCTCTTCGCTTTTCCATACTACATGCCCAATTTCCATTCATTCTCTTCAACTTATCATATTGTCATTACGTACGTTGTACTAACACTATTTTCTATCATTATGTTGTTTGTTTGCCTGTCTATGTTAATGATTTATTTGCATGTTTAAAACTTGTTTGAATTGTTTGTTTTCATTTGTATGTTTCTTTTTTAATGAATTGGAAATAAATACTGAATTGAAAAAAAGAATGATACTTATGTTGATTACCGATCGAAAAATGAGAGTTTGGAGAGATTTCTTGAAGACATCCATCCAAAGAAGGGGATATTCGATCCAGAGTCGAGGAGCACATGCCAAGAAAGCATTGTCACCGTGGTGTGTGTTCGAGGAACAGGAACATAGTTAAGAACTATGTAAGCCCCCCCCCCCAATAAAAAAGGGGGGAAGAAAAAAATAAAAAGGAATAGAAAAGCCGGCAAGACGCTGCCAGCTATCTCCTAATTCTGCCATCATGCATTGGCGAATGGGGGGGGGGGGGGTGGGGCGGTGGTGAGTGGGTTGCGGACCTCCCTATTAAGAAACAAAAACATGAACAACAACACTCTGGAAAGGTATTAAAAAAAGGGGGCACCCTCGCTTTGTGATTATCGAGAGGTCCATCAAAACTAATGGTGCAAACAGATTGATCGATTCATTGAACTAGACCTGCAAGATATTAATAGACATTATTATGAAGAAATGCCTTATTTTTCTCGGAATAAACCCTTACTTTTAAAAAGTCACACACCGTCGATGGAAGTGAAGTCTATAATAGTCAAGACTTTTCATGCCAGAATGGGGTTTGTACCCGCAACTAGCCCGCATTATCACACCAAATTGCAAACGCCTGAATAAATAGTTGTGGGTCGTTGCGAACCAGGAGATGTAATTGACACATTACTCTACTTTTTTTTTTTTTTTTTTTGCTTCCAAGTTTATTCCCTCGAAAGCGATAGCGTGACTCTCTACAATCGAATCAAATTAAAGAAGAAAGTAGAAAAAAGAGTGTTATCAATAAAGACAGACGAAGAGAACGCAAGAACAGTACCCACTTCAGACCCAACACAGACTAAGGGAGGGTAAGGTACCCCATCACCACCGGCGGATTTAGGTGGCACAACCAGCCAGTACCTCCTTTTTTCAGGGCTAGACCGAAAAATTTGCTCTCAGCCAATCAGATGCAAGGATTTCAGTAGCTTATATCAGTTGTCCGTAAAAATCACTGACAAAATGCTTGATGAAACGCTCCCCTGGTGTGCCTTCTGGAAAGCTGTCAGAATGCCCACGTGACCGAAAGACGTGCAAGTTCTACGACAAGTTGGTCTCGACGTAGGCCTTCTGACAACTTTTTCTTAGGAGTTTTGTCGGTCTCATGGGCTGTCAGTCTACTGGTATGTCCCGTTTTTAAGACCCAATTGCCATATACCTTATAATATAAGTACACATACCTTAAGTACATAATGCCATCCCCCCCCCCCCATTCTTATTTGCTTGTCGCAAAGTTGTTTTTTCAGTATTGTGTCCTCCCCTCCCCCCAACTTTTGCAAAATCCTGTATCCGCCATGCCCATCACATCCAAGACATTCAATGGGAGAGCAAGGCTACCCCCCCCCCCCCCCCGATACGAGACCGACGACGGGAGACAAGATTCTAAGCTCCCCTCTTCCCCTATCTCTCTCTCTCTCTCTCTTTATAGTTTATACTATACACCTCTTTCTTTCTTGTTCTTTCAGATCTTTCGATCCGTCCCCTCTATAGTGTATCTCCCCTCCGTCAACATCCCCCCTCTCTCTCTCTCTCTTTCTTTATCTCCCTCTCTCTCTCTCTCTCCCCATCTGTTTTCTGTTTCCTTATCTTCCTCTTTCACATACTCTTTCTTCCTTCTCCTCTTATTTTTTCTCTCTCCCTCCCTACTCCCCCATCATCTAAATTCAAGATCATGTAATTCAGTAGCTTCTTGGAATGAACTTGGCGACATTAAGAATCAAATTGCTTTCACGAAATTGCATAAAAGAGGTCGTTTGAAGTGCATTTTCGTGATTGACGAAGGTGAAAGAAGAGGATTAATATCACGCAAACTTTCCCGCTTTTATGTCAGCACTTTCCACTCAATGTCAAAGCCTGTCTATGATCATGATTATGTCGTCTGCAAAGCGAGACAAATTGTTCATTCGATTGATTTCGGGTTTCTTATTTTCGTCTCTTATTTCGCATTTCTATTGATAACGTAGCGGTGAACTGAAGTGAACCCGTTGTATTCATCACTTGCTTGAATAGACCTGTTCACAAATAATTATTTTCAAATTTTATGCATACTTAAAACAAAGGTTGTTCTTGACAACCTGAAAGTTTGTCAGAGGCTTGTCAGACATAGCAACAAATAATGTCTGCAAACAACAAAGTATTGTAGTTCATTCATTAATAACATGTTAATGGATACCTCGTTACTAGTTGTGTGTGCGCCACCGCACTTACGATGTGGTTGAAATACGAATTAAGACCGTGATCAATAGGTAGGGAATGTGGAAGGGGGATTATCTTCTTTTCAAGTTTAATTTCAAGTTTAATTTCCCTCTCTTTTCATTTACCCCCTTTTTCGCCATTCAAATGGGGGGGGGGGGGGTAGTGATACGTGCTCTTGTATCTACGTCACTGACATGACATTTTCACATTTTCGGGCGGTGTACCCCCAAAGAAAATTCGTCAAGTGACATAAATAAGATAGTACTTCAATAGGTTCAGCTCCTTCGATTCTTTTCTCTCTCTCTCTCTCTTTAGTTTACGCTTCTGATTCAAATTACATGCTTGCCTCTTCAACAATGACCATACTTTCTTGTTAAAACCTCCAAACCTTATTTTACAGGGGCTTTTCCGACATAGCAACAATCAATGTTTACAAACTGCATCCTGACTTCTTGAAATACAATAACTCGTAACAGATGAGTGCCATAATAGTTCGTTATTAAGTTCTTTAATAAGCACCATTAATGTGAAAACAGTCATGTGCATACAATTTGAATACATTTTGTGAAGTGGTCTAGGTTGTTATATATAATAATTATACAAACAGTTCTGAGAAGAAAATATATTCCTAAATCTGAATAGTAATCTGAATTAGTAAACCGTGATGAGTACTCTGTAATAATGGATCAGTGCTTTGAGAGGGGGTTGTATGTATAACATATATGCTCCGGCGACAATAGACCTGTGTACTAATCTTGTGCATACTTCTCCTGACGACTCAAAATCTTACCAGAGGCTTACCCGACATAACAACAGTTAATATATACGCAAAATGGATGTCCGGGGAGTCGCGGGAAATTCAAACATGTTTGATTGTTTTTGAGACTTTTTCCAGTCTCCAGCGGGTCTCGGAGACGTATCCGCGACGTCGCCGCATCGTCACTAAAACGTCGCCACAACGTATCCTCAGTCTCCTTGGTCTCCAGCAGGTCTCGGAGACGTCGCGGAGTCGTCGCATAGATGTCGCAGAGACGTCTTTCCAGTCGCGGACAAAATTAGAATCCGCGACGTCGCCGCAACTGATGGAGACGTCGCGGAGACGTCTCCAAGACCTGCTGGAGACTGGAAAAAGTTTCAAAAACAAGCAAACATGTCTGAATTTCCCGCGACTCCCATGAGACCCGGATGGTCTCCAGGAGATGTCGTGGAGACTCGAGTCGCCACCAGGTCGCCACCTAGTCTCCATGCAGGCCAATGAGATACCCCCTTACCTGATCTATTGCTCAGCGGTCAATTACATATTCCACTAACTGAATTCCTCATTTGAACTCTGGACCAAACATGATAACACACCTTCACCATAACCTTCAACCTGACCCCCAAACTAAATTTCAAACCTAATTCTAACCCTGTATCATTCTTTAAAGAAATAGAGCTCTATATAGCAATAGTCGCCGGATCAAATAATATCGGAACACCCTCGGAGAGACATAAGTCACTCGTCCGGTGTTCCCACATAAGCTCCTGCTCCGTGCTTTCTTTGTCAAAGATATATAGGTTTTGAAATTTGAATATGAAATTGACATTTATTTCCTTCTCATGGGTATTATAGGGTTTTAGATTAGGTTTAGGGTTAGGGTTCGGATTGGTTATAGTGTTTAGTCCAGGGGAGCGTTTCATCACGTGTTTTGTCAGTGATTTTTACTGACAAATTTGCTCTCAGCCAATCAGATGCAAAGATTTCAGTAGCTTATAACAGTTGTCGGTAAAAATCACTGACAAAACATTTGATGAAACGCTCCCCAGGGGGTGAAATTTAGTACTCAGTTAGTGTACGAAATTGACGCGGAGCAATGCTCACCTGAGCAAGTGTCGTACTCTTCCAGCACCTTCCAGCACCCATATATACCCAATCCTAATCAACGGTTAATATTAAGAAGTGCTCCCTAAAATCATTATCTACCCCTTCATCTGCGAGATGTTAATAACGTCTTAATTACATTTAACCTTCAGAGGTTAGAGCTGAGAGTGATGTACGCCAGTGGAGGAAGATGAGAGCACATAATTAGCATGACCCTAGGAGGTAAATTCGAGATGAAATTCTGATAATTCCTAAAAGCAATTAAAGCATTAATCCTTTAAAAAGAAATGGAGTTCTGGTCATGCGATTACATTGTCAAAAAAAAAACTGTCTTGAAGCAATTGGGAAAGTTTGATTGTGTAGTACACAAGAATTATTATGATGTGAGGTTTTGAAATCATAAAAATGATAAGAAATTGACTCGATTTTAACTGAAAGTCACACGCACTGAACACAGAAATGTGTCGTGGTGTCGTGCTCTAGTAGATACGTCAACGGACTGTGGATCACATGGTTCGGTTCGAATCCCGCCGCGGCGCTAATGTCCTTTGGCAAGACATTCATCTACATTTGCCACTCTCCACCCAGGTGAAGTAAATGGGTACCCGGTAGGAAGAAATTCCTTGAATGCCTTAGCGCCTATATATATCATGGCAGCTCGGCTAAAGCCGGGGTAATAATGTGATACTTTTTAATAAGCGCAGTAGAGTATTTTGTATAGTAGCTGCGCTATATGAATGGACATATTATTATTATTCATTTGACTCTACACACAGTCATATGCCATGAAAGTATGGTCGAAATTTTTCAGCTATTTCTTGTCATTTTTCCAAACTAACAAAGAGAATGAGAAGGTTCACCATTTTTTTTCTTCACCTCTATCAGAACTCAACATTCTATTTAATCATTTTATAATATACCCTTAAAAGAGGGTAGGTCCCCAATGCTCACGTTTAGTTTTTGTCATTCCAAATTGCCAAAAAAAAAATGTCTAACAAGTTACCGATGTATAGAAAGCCCTTTCATTTATTAATTTTTTTTTCTATAGTGCATCGTTGTTTGAACTTATTTCACTGATCCACTCCTATGAATTTTATATGATTTTTTCTCCCCTGATATTGACAATGTCTCAAGGTCGGCTCCAAGCATGCAATTATCTCTCTTTATGACCATCCAAGGGCACCCATAAAACCCAAGTTACGACCCTTAAATAGAACCGAGATTAACATTTATAGATTTACATTTACTTCGATCAAGCTTGCTTCGATATTCATTACAGAGTACTCACACATGAGCACGTACAACACCGTCCTAAAAGAAGTCTCAAAGCTCTACCGATGGTGTGTGCCCCTCCCCCACGGCCCCACCCCCACCCTCAGGAAAATCGTAAGGTTTCTCTGATTTTAGTTCATGATTCACTCATCCAACCAAAGTTATGTGGGACTAAGGCAAACATCCACTGTTGCACCAGTGTAAAATAACACAAAATATCAATAATAAGTATACTCTGATGAGTCTGCTAACAAATAACAATTTCCAAGATGAAAATGAAGTCCTCAAGTGTGATCTACCAAGAACCAATCCCCAATAATCCACACAACAGCTCTTGTAGTAAGTCCCACAGCAATAGCTGTGTGGGGGTACAAGGTAATTTCAGATAACCTTATACATTTATGGTTAATAAATATGTCTACTGAGATGATCATAATGATAAGCTGATGCTGCAGATTATTTTTTATCTCCTAATGTAGAATTTTAATTTCAGATTTAGATTCTTGATCACGACTTTTTGGCAAGACATTAATCCACGTTTGCCACTCTCCACCCAGGTGTTAAATGGGTACCTAGCAGTTTTTGAAATGCATTATGCGCTGATTACGGCCGCTGAGGCTAAAGCCGGGGTAATAATATCCAAATCCTTTGAAAGCACATAAGGGATGTATCAGGGCCCTGTTTCATAAAACTTGTTATCAATAACAACTGCCCATTTCTATGACAAATTTGTTGTCAGCCAATCAGATTCAGTGATTTCAGTAGCTTATAATAATGTAACTTGTAACTGAGAAAGTGATATGCGCAATAAAAGAAAGGTTTAATTATCTATTATTATTATAATCCAAATGACCCTTCGTCCGTTTATTTTAGTACCCCGTGCCAAAATTTTACGCAGTGGATTTCAAGTAAACGGATATTCGGGAAAGGGCATATTGATTTTTTTGAAAGAGGGGGATCGAAATACACCTATAGGCTACTAGCGAAGTCTGTGGCATGCTCTCTCAAAATATTTTAGTATTTTGTCTGCGATCTGACCCATACATACTATAGGTCATATCCTGCTACTGAAAAGTTTTTTTTTTTTCGATCCAAGTTTATTGATCTTCATTATACACTAACAGCTGACAACCGGTAGTGGAAAGTATCATGAAGGGGATAATAAAAAGGAAAACATTTTTCCCTGTTTCCTTAGGTACCAGGACCATCTTAAAGTTATGAGTACATTTCCAAAAGAATATATTGTTAATTTCTACCAGGGGCGGATCTATTTTTTTTTTCTTATGGGAAGGGGCACAATTCCAAAAAATTGCTGACTAGTTAAGGAAAAAAAAATCACATCACATTTTAGTTGACAATTTCCACCAGAATCTCGGACAGGATAGGAAGAAAAAAAAAAGAAGGAATTTTAAAAGGGTTAACAGATTTTTTCTTGTGCCTTAGTCGGTCAAAATTTTTATGATAGGGGCACATTTTTCTTTTGTACACTTGAGGTATGACGCATTGGTTTTAAAAGGGGCATGGGACAGTTGTGCCACCCCCTAAATTCTCCCTGCTTTCTACACCCAGGGGCGTCGCTAGAGGGGGGTGTGGGGTGTCACCCCCCATAAAACTTGCTGTCGGCAAATGCGCCACATCTATCGGCAAAAATGAAAAAGGAAGGGGAAAGGAAGAGGGAGGAGGAATAGGAATAGGAGAAAGGGGAAAGGAGAAGAAAAAAGAAAACTAAAAAGAAAAGGGAAAGGAAAGGAAAACAAAAACAGAAAGAAAAGAAGGAAAGGAAAAGTGAAGGAAAGGGGGGAAAAGGAAAAACTGACCAATTTTCTTTTGCTCGCTCCGCTTACGAGTTAATATTCGGGCAAAATGCGTCCCCCTTCGGCAATAGGTTGCAGCCCCTCCCCAGGATTTTCAAAGTTCCAATATTCTGGCAACCACCACTTCATATTTAGGCAGCGAGGTTCCGAGATAATTATGTAACTTCTGCATGTAACTTGGGTACATTTTCACTACGAAAAGTTAAAAAAATATGCTCGCCTGCTTCGCACGCTCGCAGAAATTTAGAAATTGAAAATTTGATATTTGGGCAAAAGGCGTCAGCCCCCTCCTTGCGAAAATGGGCGTGTATGATCTAGATCTCTACATCTGTGAGTTTCTTTTATTATTATTTGTGGGGGTGGGGGAGATTAGGGTGCCGCATTTTTGTCGGCAAATTTGGATGTCACACCCTAAAAATTTGTCGGCAAATTTGGGTGTCACACCCTCCCCCCCCCCCCCCCCCCCATCCATTCAAAATATTCTAACGAGGCCCCTGTCTACACCTAGCCAATATTTAAAAAGCACAAACTAGGAAACTTTCGAATGGGCCCAAGACCGACTCACATGCACGAGGCGTCATCTGCTGACGTTAGGACGGCGTCAGTATATACGATCTTTGGCGCATCACGAAAGAGTGGTATCGATTATAAAAAAGCGATTGCAAAATGAAGGTGCAAACAATATTTCTAACAAATTGCGTATGGGTTAATTACCTTTACAGGCTCGATTAGCGCAGGTAATGACGCAATCAAAATGACGCTCAGTCGTGAGAGCCGGGCTTATATTATGCATCCTTCAATGTCAAACGAGTTCATAGCTTTATCACCGAGAACATGACATTGAGTATCCCACACTATATTTGAGAGTCCATTGTTGTGGGTAGAAGTGCAAGAAATCGTGATGATTAGGGCTTATGATCGGAAGAATAAATGTCAGGAAGTGCTTTTGTAAACTAGCCAAACCAACCGCAATACTTTCCTTTTTTCGTGAGCTTAAAGAGAAGACTGAATTGAATTGCTGAATGTAAAATAATTTGTGAGCTTTCTCATTAATAATTCTATTCCAACGAGGAAGGATTTTACAACAGCAATAGCAATGTCACATGAGAATGATTATCTTGGAATGCCCCCCCCCCCCCGAAATAGTATGAAAAATTTTGATTCCACATGTAGTCCCATATATCAATATCTGCAATGGCATAGTTAGACTTGTTGAACAGGGGGCAGACAGGGGAGGGGGTTAAGGTCTTGGCCCCTAAGTACCGTGGGTGACCACATTTTAGCCGATGAACGGGGGTTGGGAGGGGCCATGCCCCCCTTGTGCCACCCTGGCTACGCCTACCCGGTATACTGTATATTTTCACCAAGATTAACCCAATTATTTATCATTTTTGATGATCCCAAAACCCCGCAGTACATACAATATTATTATGTACTACATAATGAAACTTTCCCAATACTTTTTATCGTCTGTTATTTGGAGCAAGAATGACGTTAAGTCACATCGCTTGTACAGGCTCCAAACAGACGATTTTTATGTTAATCATAAAATCATTATTTTATAATAATAATAATATGTCCATTTAAATAGCGCAGCTACTATACTCTACTGCGCTTAATACAAAGTATCACGTTATTACCCCGGCTTTAGCCGATCCGCCATGATAGGCGCTAAGGCATTCAAGGAATTTCTTCCTACCGGATACCCATTTACTTCACCTGGGTTGAGAGTGGCAAATGTAGATGAATATTTATCTCATATTGATTTTTACTTACAAAGTATAGGTTTAATTTATGTTGAAAGGGAAGCTGAATAAACCATGCAGTCGAAATAATCATATAATTACTTAAAGTTCTGAATAAACACGAATATAGGCATCCGTCTAGGAAATTAAAATATCATCTTAGCATCAACCAATTATATTTATCATTTTACACATGCACATTTCAAAGTCTTTGTCAAGCCATTACGTGATTGAGTTTACTCCCTTCGTTTCACTGTATTTTCGTTAGGAAAATTTAGATCTTTCAATGTATTACGATCTCACGCCTTTAAAATCATCTACATAATGAAATTTATCCTTTGAGCATCTGAAAGGCAATTGCAAGTAATTATAGGTAATACGGGTATCAGAAATGTGTTAGGTAAAATGCCCACGGTGAATGGAAATATACTGGAATCATATACGGATGTAGAGCGGAAAGGAGAACGAGGGAAAAGGGACATTTGCGATGTCAGACGGAAATGCTCATCTACCTCAAATCAGTTCGATAGCCGGGGGGGGGGGGGGGGGGTCGGGGTCGGCAAATTATAACCTCGCTCTCGTTCATGCTTTTTAGGACCTTTTTTAGTAAAAAATGTCGCAGAATTATGTAGACAAAAATGTGTAATGTAGAAATGAAGATGTAGAATTATTTTGTAAGGATTATGTTAAAGTGCTCGCTATCATGCTGCATATTCGCTCCAATCAACAACGTCGACGACAACAACAACAACATCATCAACATCATTATCATCTGATGTTTTGTGCAGATGATATGTATGAAATTCCGGATTATTCCGATTACAAAAAGTATAGAATTATTGATATTTTACAAACTTGACAAGATAATAGTGAAGAAAAAGTGTTATTGATCTATAAATTTATGCATAGGTAGAGGTAAAGGTTGAGCAAGAGCCAAATATATTCTTTTTTGTCTCTTTTCCTTACAGAGACGGTATAAAGAAATAGGAAATTATATCCCTTCCATGTGTAGGAGGCAAAATCCCCCGGGGGGGGGGGGGGGCAGGGGATGGGAGGGTAGACTCACAGCACCTGTTTTTTTTCTCTCTCTTATCCTTTAACACATTACGTTATTTCAATTTGTATAATACAAGTCATAATTTTTCTTCTATATCATGTTAAAATTTCTTCAGTGATGTATAATTATATAATTATGTTAAGATATTCAAATAATATGTACAATTTGTTTAATGAGATTTGCTGTGTATGTATTAGATTTGAGAGAAAACAAATGAAAAATATTAATGAAGAGTGCTTTACACCGGGGAGGGTTGGGGAGGGGCAGAACAGCACCTGATTTTATCTTTTCGGTTTTCTCTCTTATCCATTAAGACATTACGTTATTTCAATATTTATGTATAAGATACAAGTAATATTTTCTTCATTATTTTCAGATTTCTTTCAATGTTTGATGTATAATTGTATTATTTTGTTAAAATATTTGTTCAAATAATTTGTACAATTTGTTTAATGAAAATTGCATTTTATGTATTTGATTTGAGAAAAAACAATAAAAATTTCTTAAAAACAAAAAATGCATATTGCAATTGTTTTGTTGAATTTCTCGTGTCATCTATAATATCGTCTGCCCAGATACAGAAGGGCATTAACTCATATCATTTAACACAGAGTTAACGTCCTTCTGTCGCTCTGACAGAGAGTCTGACAGACGATATTATTATTATTGAAAGAATGACTATCACACTTTATGATTTTTGATGTGCGTGAGAAGCATGTAAACATAGAACAGAAACTGAAACTGAAACTGAAAGTGAGACTGAAATATTTTGTTTACATATAATCATTGACATTCGGTGTATCCGGTGTCTTGGATGGTAACGACGGTAGCGATGGCGTAGCCACTAATGAGGTCGCCTGCCCCAATCAAATGACGAACAATGATTTTAAAAAAAGTTTAAGAGGGGAAAAATGAAATATGAAATTAAGATGATACGACCCCTTCCACCCTCCCTCAATTTCATCTCGTTTCACCTAGTCAAACGAGTGCCGCCCCCTCCAAGACACCAGCGCCCCTCACCATTGGCTTTGCCCTCGATACACCATTACTGTGAACTACAAGTAACAAAACAACCTGACAAGCTATGACAACTTTCGTGTGACCTCTACACAAACAAAGGATAAATTATTCTGTTCATTCAGAAGCCTAAATGCCGGATCTTTCGCGTTTCCTTTTCCCTCTCTTTTTATCTCCTTCTTCCGTGTCCTCTTTTAGGCTTCAGTCACCACTGCACTTAGTCAATATTTGTTCCAATTCGTCAGAAATACTCTATGGAACCTATTTTTATTGTTATTTTGAAAAATTAACGAGCTATTATTAGAGGTGAACTCCGACTTTGATGTAAATGAATAGTTCATGTTAAAGAGAGAATTGAGTTCTGGTAAAAGTGCAAAATAAAGTGTGAGCTTTCTCAGTTTGTTTCTATTCATATGTGGATGAAAATAATAGTTGCAATGTCACATGAAAAAGGATTGCTCCTGAAGTGCCTTCATATTTCAAATGTGAATACAAATAATTAAAAACTTTCGACCAAACGCCGATGCCATAATGTGTGTGTAGTCCCGTATATGCCCATATCTGAATGCAGTGTTTATAACTGTACAAGATTTTTAGCAACATTGAGCCAAATTGTCATAATTTTGATGATTACAAAACCTTATAATCTACAGTTTTTATTCTTATGTACTATTTAATCAGATTTTCCAAAGAACTTCTAGACAGGAGTTTCAAAATGCAAGCACATGAACAGTAGTCCAGTAATGGGGTTTTATCTTAAACGCAAACTTTTATGCGGTTCCCGATTGTGGTCATAATATTCTTTTGAACGGAAGTATTCATTATAGTGCAGTGAAAATGCACTCATCTGAAGCGGACATAAAGCCAAAATACGATGACTTCATTTCCATCCATTATTTCTATAAAATGACCATTTTTAGCCCAAGTGACTCGGGTAAACAAAGAATATCTCGAATATGTGAAAAACGTGTCATTTCATAGGTATAAAATAATCACATGCATATGAAGGAGTTTTTCAGAACGAACTTGAATATGTGCATCCTTATTTTTCCAATTTCGGATTTTATGCTCTGACAAATACACCAGATATTTGAATTCGCAGATGTTTTTGCCCAAATACCCCTACTTTGAACAATCGCCTTCCACAGACAAAACGAGGGGAGTTAAAACATAAAAACCGGCTTTCTCCGCGATAATGATGATAACGATCTTCATGTCGAATATGATGATAACGATATTCATGTCGAAAATGATGATAACGATATTCATGTCGAAAATGATGATAACGATATTCATGTCTGAAATGATGATAACGATATTCATGTCTGAAATGATGATAACGATATTCATGTCGAAAATGATGATGACGATGTTCATGTCGATGATGCACTCTCAGAAAAGTTTTTAGGTTGGTTAAAATATGAACCTACCAACAGTTGGTTAAACAAAATCCCCATATGTTTTACATGCAATTTTTGATTAACCAACACTTTGTAGGTTCATATTTTAATCAACCTAATGATTTTAACCAACATTTCTTAGAGTGTGTGGATTATGATGATGTCGATAATGATGATGATGATGATAACGATGTCGGTAACGATGCTAATAATGATGTTGTGACGAGCGCGAGGATGATGGACACAAAATTAAAAAACTGTATGTACCTTGCATCTCTTATTTATTTCGTATTTTTTCATTTTCCACTTGTGGGATTGATCACCTTTATCAACAAGAATGTTGTTTTTCATAGGGGTATACTGAAAGTAGATATTTTTTCAAATGCTGATATCAATCGTTTGCATGGCTACAGCCTCCGAGACCGTCAGCCCACGAATGTCGGATCCCCGTCTTCACACTAAATAAAGCACTAGCAGTCTGACATTCAAATATGCGTGTAAATTCAAAATATTGCAAATATCAGTATGAATTCCAGATATTTTCAGTTTGAGGTAAAAACACATGACGTCATGAACTGACGAGCATTCATCCCATATAATTTAGGACTAGACACTGACAGTGACAAATGTAAAGAATTCGTACAATTTATACGATTGACAAGAAAGGTTTGAATTTCTTTTAATTTTTTTTTATTGATTCTAAGACCAAGATACCTCACATCCAATCGATAAAGAGCAATATTGAGAGAGAGAGAAAGAGATGATGCACAGAGAGGGAGAATCATACACTTATTTTACAGATAATGTCTATAGCTGCGGAGGAACGGGGGCATGTACCCCCCCCCCATATTATAAATGGCAAAGAAGGAGAACTTGAGAGAAAGGGAGAGAAAGAGGGCAGAAAAAGATGGAAAAGAAAGGAAGACACTAAGAGAAAGAGAGAGAGAGAGAGAGAGAGACGGAGACGGAGCGAAAACTGTATATAGATAGACATAAGACTAGTGCACACAAAAAGAAAGAGAGAGAGAGAGAGAGAGAGAGAGGGGGGGGGGGGGGGGGGAGAGATTGGAAGCCATAACTATCATCTCTTTCCAAGGTTCGTTCATCTTGTATGTCTTCAGGTTTTAAAAATACAAATACCAGATATAGACCATTGAGATTCACCTTCATCATAGGCACAAACACTATCACCATCACTACCATTATTTTGCAGTCATCACCAGTATCATCATCATCATCATCATCATCATCATCATCATCATCATCATTCATTCATTCATTTTTCCTCTCATGGCGTGGAACATCCTAACAGCAATAGCTGGTTTCAATAGGGGTCCACCATGCAACATAAAAACATATTACAGACAAAAATGTATTTGAAATATAAAAATCATACAAGTAAAATGATACATTAATAATTAAGGACTGTTTATGTGAGTAGAAAATAAAAACAAAATGAGATGTTTGAAAAAGGAGTAGTAAAACAAGGCTAAACATCAATATCACCATAGTCATGGTCATAATTTTCATTATCACCACTATCATCATCATAACCAATATTTATATCATCATCATCATAACCATCATCGTCATCTTCATGATCTTGGTATAAGTCGACCAAGCAGCAGGGTCTTCTCCCGAGAAAATTACATCCCGTGATTGGTCCGTTATGAATTTTTGTTTTCATTGTTTTAATTTGGAAAATTCTCAACATGTTTTTGAATGGCTAATTGCTCTATTTTTGCAATTTTTAAACCTTCTATAAGTTAAATATATGTGCCCATCTTGATCTTAATTGATGTTGGTAGAGTATAAATTTTTCTTTAATTTGATTATGTATTTCCATATATATAGTGTATGTGTATATGTATATATGTTTCTCAAGTCTGTATTTTCTATGTATACCTGCCACTGTCCAAATGGATAGTGCAGTGGACCTGGTAATGTATGTTGAACATTTTCTTGAATAAAGAAATGATTTTCAACATATATATATATATATATATATATATGACTAAAGGGTAGATTAGCTGGACACACAATGCGGTTTATTCCGTCATAATAGCGCCACCTACATTAGCGGGACAGTTGGTGACATTAGCGGGACAGTTGAGCATATAGAAATAAGACAAAAACTGTCCAGCTAATGTAGCCTTTATATATACAGTGCGTCCCAGAAAAAGCGAAACCCTAAAACAAAGGGTTATTGTGACCACACTACGTGCTCTATGACAATAATTATCGATTTTCCATAAACTAGAAGTATTATGCTTTTAAATGATATCTTGATGGCATCCATCCGTACATGCTTTACAGAGCAGTAGCATTTTGAAAATGACATTTAGAAGCATAATACTTATAGTTTATGGAAAATAAAAAATGATTATCATATTTGTGGTCACAATAATCCTTTGTTTTAGGATTTCTTTTTTCTGGGACGCACTGGTAGATCTTCGTTTGGGAGACACTCGTTTGTCTCCCTCTTTGTCCATGGTGTCTCCGATTGCTTGCTTGCTTGCGTATCTTGATATTATAGCGAATAATTACGAATAATCACGATCGACAGCTTTCTAACTTAGGAGATGGGATATTAACATCTTACCATACTAATGATGACCACTAACAACACCATTTTCACAACGACAAAAAAAAAGTCGCTCGTAGGCTTTCCGAAGCCTACGCCAAACCTACGAAAGTGACCGGCGCGAATAAGCTGAAGAGATTGAGGAGCGCCATCATACCAAGAACCAACCAACCAACCAACCAGTCCCTATTATGACGGAATAAACCGCATTGTCGTGTGTCTCCCTAATACCCGATCCAGTGGAATGAGAGAATTTCCTTTTATTTCCTTTCGCATTGCATTCATTTCCACGAAATTTGCCAAAGCTGTTGTATAATTATGTTTTTTCTTTACAATAATTATATACACGTATGTATATTTATATATAATAATGCATTTTATCATAATTTGTATGTTATTATTTTATAAGAATGTGAACGTTAGTAGAGGCGGATGTTTAAAGATACATGAAAATATTAACTTATATACATAGGTCATTTTCCCCCTTTTATTTATGGTATCTTGTATAATTGATGGTTACCTTTTGTTCCTTTAAAAAAAAAGAAACAGAACAACAGTCAATACAATCAAGATATTATTAAGATATACAAATATCCTATTGTAATGTTGCAATTTTCTCTAATTTGGAATCATAATTATACAGATTGTGCAGCATATTTCATTAGAAGGAGTTACAGCAAGCTTCTTCCTGGAAAAAAAGGTAAAATTCTTGTTAACTAGTTTATTTTATCTCGCATTGTAAATCAAGATGATTAAATGTGTTATATTGCGAGGATCACTAAATCTCATTTGTACTGGAATTATTTAGCTATAATTCTCTCCTTGACCCCCTCTATCTCTTTCTCCCCTCTCTCTCCCTCTCTCAGTCATCACTTGATCAGATTTCAAGAATCACGATGTTTCTTACTTGCTATCTGAAAAAAAAATGAACAGAAATTGATGAAAAGGTGGATTTTTTTAGTGCGAAGAAAGAGGTATAGGTCTAATGGTCTATACTTGGTTATTATCCTCTGACGCCATCAAAAATAGCATTCAATGCTTTTTATTATCGTCATAATTTTTGTTGTGTGTGCGTGCAGATTTCCAACTAATGAAACACACTTTAGACTTAATGGTCCCTTTACGAGCATACGAGCCAATTTGATTCGAGAGGAAAGAGACGCATTACATGGAACTACTTAGATCCAGACACTTTCTTCTTCTCCATCCATTTTAATATTCAAGGCTAATTTCCCTTTGTGACTCTTTCTACTTCATTCCAGGGGCTGAACCAGGATTTCGTAAAAAGTGTGGGGGCACAATCGCAACAAAAATATATGAAGAACAAAACCCCCCCCCCCAAAAAAAAAAAAAAAAAACCCAAACCAACAACAACGAAAATAACCCCCTCACCACCCCTCCTCAAGAAAATGTTATCACATTTTCTAGGTGATTTTGAGGTCGAAAATTTGAAAAAGGGGCACTGGGGTGGGGGGGGGGGGGTAGTGTATCTAATGTACACCACTTGGGTTTGAAAGAGAAGGGCGTGGGCTGGTTGTGCCCCCCTTAAATCCGCCAGAGCCCTGTTTCATAAAACTTGTCATCAACGACAAGTTGCAATAACTGTTATAAGCTACTGAAATCCTTGCATCTGATTGGGTGAGACCAAAAATAAAAGCAAAACAAAGAAAGAGCTAATACATTTGTGGAAGATACCACCACCTCTATTCAATAACAAAGCAAGGAAAATGTAATATGTTAAACACTCCGATCTGTAGCTTTAATTTTATACGAGGCTGCGTGGTAAAATACCCTTATTTGCGGCTTCTCAACGAAAACTTTTAAATTATATTTTAACGAACTTGAAAATATATACCTTTGTTTTTCAAACGCTTATTTAGTATATTACGTGGATGAAAACGCCTGGAAATTTAAAAAAAAACTTTCT
Organism: Heliocidaris erythrogramma; assembly: GCA_025617745.1. Lineage (NCBI taxonomy): Eukaryota > Metazoa > Echinodermata > Echinoidea > Camarodonta > Echinometridae > Heliocidaris > Heliocidaris erythrogramma. The sequence goes on from CM046858.1 coordinate 23,015,023, forward strand.
CGTCAGAATTGGAGCCGTCATGTGTCCAAATTTCGGTGATGAGTAAACTCGCCGTGGTGAGGCTATCATATCTCATCTATACAGTAAAACTTCTTTGCGCCTGGACACCAGGCTATATCTTCATCCTTCCATTATATACTCGCGTCTTGAGAAGTGCTCGTGAAATAACTAATCTAATGACGTATTTCATAAAAAAATCTCCACTTTAAAATATCTCTATAGGATATGTAGAATGTAGACGACTATCAAAGATACTCGTCAATCAATAACCTCCTGCCTATTTTTTAGAGTGTATACTTTATATAATCTCTTCGTACCCTGCATGGGGTGTTCAATCACCATCAAAATATGCACGTATAATTATAACTGTTCCAAAGTCCGCTGACAGCAAAAGTTAAAAAGAAGGTGAATTTTGGCTAAAAGTTCCTAGAAATCAAAGTATAGGGGTGGATATTTTACATTTTTATAACAAAGCCCACAATTTGAAAATTAAGGGTATATATTCTCGCGTTCGTTCCAAAATCCACGTTAAAATCCCGGATCTTGACCTCTTTTTCTCAATTTCTTTTTTAAAGTTCTATGTCGCTTTTTTACTTTGAGGCCGCCATCGACATCAAGCAAATCGCCCATGATGACGGTCTCCTGCGTTCATAAATCCTGTTAATTGTAAAATGTTAATTTTCCATATTGTATACATATTTTATTTGTATTCAAGAAGTAAATTGTTAATGTCTGACAATATGTTTATATATTTCTTTTTTTAATCTTGTTATGATCCAAAATCCACAAAAGATAAGAATCAAACAAAAGATATTAACTTTAGATGATTTATGGTTTAATTTAAATATTTACCAACACCAAATATAACAGAATTACAGATTCTAGTTACAAATACACTACATGTACTTAAACTGGTAAAGACTTACAATTTCTCAGCTGGGAAATTCCTATTAGTCCAGAATGTTCCTGAAGTGTAGAGTGAGCTGGCTGCTAATCCACAAATATTGAATCCAAACGGTATGTTGTCCAACTGGCAAAAGAAGATTCCAGATCCAGCCGAAGAATGTCCAAAATAATTCAGGAGGTCATCGATGTCGATAATGATGTCGATGACGATGTCCAAGACGATGGCAATCACAATGTTGATAACAGTGTCAACTGCAATCTCGATAATCAATGTCAATGACGATGTTGACCACAATGTCAATAACGATGTCGAACACGACGTCAAATATGTCAAGGATGAGGTCCAAGATGAAGTCCAAGATGAGGTCCAAGATGATCTCCACAGGTTGATATCAATATCAAATGGTGTTAACTGAGAACTTATGCAATATATGCTCCACGATGTACTCAGGGTATAAATTCTGAAATTTCTGTGCAAGCTCCCAGCTTATATACAATCTCAACCCTTAATTAGAATTTTCTACATTCTACTACAATATTCATGAAGGTTTGGAACTCTCTTGTAAGTTCCATATAGTTCTAGTTGTAACAAACAAAGGAAGGGGATTCCCCTTTTCTATAAATAGACCCATTGCAATGTTACACTCTTACTAAGAGGTTCATGTAAAGGTCAGGATACATGTAATCAACACATTCCAACATGTACATTATACATTGCAATTATCCTATAGTACATCACACACAATGTAAAGATCTAGAATGTTCTCTCTACTGGATGTGCATTCTGATTATTTCACTGCTACACATTATATTCACTTTTCACATATGAATAATACTCTCTCTTCTGGAAATTTCTATGTTCATAAAATCATATAGAAAACTGGAAAATAACTTCCTTCTAGAAGATTCCTTAATTATATGACACCTCCCCCACCGGGAAAAAGAAAGCTTTACCGTAGTAAAGGTTTCTTTAAGATTCAACCTGTTTAAAATTATCCAGATAAGCCTTTCATCCTGTACAAAGGCATTACAAGTCATATATGTATTTAAGGACCATCAAAAAAGAAAAATGCAATTATACTATGACAAACTTTGTCACAAAAAGAGTAATTTCTCTCTTTACATCCTTGAAAGAGCATCAGCAATCACATTATTCTTTCCACGAATATGTACAATTTTCAAGGGGAAAGGTTGGAGCATAAGGCTCCACCTGTACAGTCTTTGGTTCTTTGTTTTGAATTTCTCCAAGAACACAAGAGGGTTATGGTCTGTGTAGACCATGATATCACCATTACTGTTGGTTAGGTACACCTCAAACTGCTGGAGAGCGAGTACAAGACTCAGAGCCTCTTTTTCGATAGTTGAATACTTCTTCTGATATTGGTTGAGTTTCTTTGAGAAGTAACAGACTGATTTTTCAAAGCCTTCCTCATCCTCTTGGAGCAACACTGCTCCCACTCCAACATCACTGGCATCAATAGCCACCTTGAATGGCTTTGTGAAGTTTGGAGCTGCCAAAACAGGCTCATTCACCAAAATGGCCTTCAACTTCTCAAATGATCTCTGACATGCATCAGACCATACATACTTCACTTTTGCTTTCAGCAAGTTTGTCAGTGGACTAACCACAGTACTGTAATTTGGAACGAACTTCCTGTAGAAACCACTCATACCTAGGAATCTGAGCAACTCTTTCTTAGTTGTGGGAATGGGGAAGTCTAAGATTGCCTGAATCTTTGCTTCTCTCGGTAGCACTTGCCCCTGACCAACCACATGACCAAGATAAGTGACCTTTGCCTTGCCAAATTCACTCTTCATCAGATTAACTACTAAGTTGGCTTCATCTAATCTGTCAAACAGTAATCTCAAATGATTGAGATGGTCATTCCATGTATCACTGTGCACTAAGATGTCATCTATGTACACAACACAATTGTCAAGCCAGCAATCACCTGATTTGTCAATCTTTGAAAGGTTGCTGGTGCATTTTTCATTCCAAAAGGCATGACTTTGCATTGAAATAAGCCATCCGGTGTTACAAAGGCTGATATTTCCTTGGCTCGGTCAGTCAGTGGCACCTGCCAATATCCCTTCAGCAAGTCTATCTTAGTGACAAAGGCAGAGTTCCCAACCCTATCGATACAATCTTCCAACCTAGGAATTGGATATGAGTCGGTCTTAGTGATTGCATTTACCTTGCGGTAATCTATACAAAATCTCTGAGAGCCATCCGGCTTTGGGACCATTACAATAGGGGAACTCCAACTACTCTGACTTGGTTCAATTATGTCATTATCTAACATGAACTGGATTTCCTCATTCACTTTTTCCAACTTGCTTGGATTAAGTCTATATGGGTGTTGTTTGATAGGTTTTACATCACCTACATCTACATCATGTACAGTCAAGTCAGTACGACCTGGTCTATCTTTACACACATGCTTATAATCTTTCAACAAGCCAGATATGTCAATTCTCTGTTCATCAGAGAGATGCTTCAGTGCATCATCCAAATTTTCTAACATTTCTGAGTTAGACAATTTCACTCCACATGGTTCATTTTTCGACACATCTGTGTGAGACAGTTCACTCTCTGTCTCTACATTGCCTTCATTTACATCTTCTAGCTTCTCTTCTTTTACAACATGTGCTACACCTACTGGCTGATTAGCCTCACGTTCAAAGTATTCTTTCAGCATGTTTACATGACATACTCTTTGACTCTTTCTTCTGTCAGGGGTACTGATCACATAGTTGACATCATTCAGTTTCTTTTTGACAGTGTAAGGACCACTGAACCTAGCTTTCAAGGGCTCACCTAGCAAAGGCAACAACACTAACACCCTATCTCCAGGCTTGAAGTTGCGCTCTTTTGCCTTCTTGTCTGCCTGTGTTTTCATTTTAGCTTGCGACACTTTCAAGTGTTCTTTGGCTACCTCACAAGCCTTTGAGAGCCTTTCTCGAAACTTTGACACATAGTCAAGAAGGTTTACCTCGTCATTCTGACCCATGAACTTTTCTTTGATCAGCTTAAGGGGACCCCTAACCTCGTGACCATAGACCAGCTCAAATGGACTGAAGCCCGTCGACTCATTTGGGGAATCCCTGGTCGCGAACAGCAAGAATGGGATACCTTTATCCCAGTCATCAGGATACTCTTCACCATAAGCCCTAAGCATGGTCTTCAGGGTCTGGTGATAGCGTTCTAATGCACCTTGGGACTGTGGATGATAAGCGGATGACTTGATCTGCTTTATCCCTAACTCATGCATCACTTGCTGAAACACTCCTGACATGAAATTCGATCCTTGGTCTGACTGAACTTCCTTGGGCAAACCATACCTAGTGAAAAACTGCACTAGCGCCTGTACTACTGTCTTTGCAGTGATACTTCTCAACGGTATCGCCTCTGGAAAACGTGTAGACAAATCCATAATCGTAAGAAGATACTTGTGACCCGACCTAGTTCTGGGTAAGGGTCCAACACAGTCAACAAGAACCCTAGTAAAAGGTTCATCAAATGCAGGTATCGGTATCAAGGGAGCAGGCTTGATAGAAGGCTGTGCCTTCCCAACAACCTGACATGTATGACATGTCTTACAGAACTGCACAACATCCTTGTGCATCTTCGGCCAATAAAAATGCCTCATGACCCTATCCTCCGTCTTCCGAATACCTAAATGACCTGCCATAGGCAACTCGTGAGCCATCCTCAGAATCTCTGAGCGGTAACAGGGAGGAACAACAACTTGGTGAACTACACACCACTCTTCATTAGCTGGTCTCCGGGGAGGTCTCCACTTCCTCATCAATATGTCACCTTTGACATAATAGCACTCAGGAACCTTATCAGCCTCAGCCTCAGAACATGCCTTCTGTGACAAGCCTCTCAATTCTGGGTCCGCCTGTTGTGCCTGTACAAGGGAAGATTTGCTAAACAACCCATCATTGTCTGCAACAGAGCCTTCAACATTATCCCCATCCAAATCCTTGAAAAAGGTTTCAGCTAACCAGACATCACTACTCTCCTCCACATCAATAGAATCCGCATCTTCCTGTTCAGCCCTACGAGCCTGAGACCTCGTGACAACACAATCCGGGAAAATTCCAGGAAAATCCTCCTGCAACTGTTCAGTTTCAGCTACCTCAACCGGCTTCTCTAAAACCACTGGAGATGCAACAACTTTCTCTCCAGCCAAGTCGTTACCCAACAAAAAGTCAACCCCGTCCACGGGTAATTCCGGTACGACACCAACAGTTACAGGACCACTAACTAGGTCACACTTTAAGTCGACCTTATGCAAAGGAACCGACACATAATCCGGACCAATGCCTCGAACCAAAACTTTGGCATTCTCTGAACTCTCTGGTGGGAGAGTTAAATGCCCTGACATCATCAGGGACTGAGCAGCCCCTGTATCTCGAAGGATAACCACTGGCTTACCTACAGCACCAGTCGAACAGGGGGATACCTCACCATCATGCAAAAAGCTTCTAAAGCTCTCATCAACCTTCTTGACCTTATCGGCAAATACTAGAGAAACACTCTCAACATCTTGGACTGATTCCAGCTGGACGGACTCCTTGGGTAGAACACTTGATTGCTTGACTAAGCCCACATCTTTCTTACTTTTGGTTGGTTTCCCAATCAATTCCCAACAGGACTTTTTCAAATGTCCTGGCTTATTACAATGAAAACAGACTTTGGAACTTTGACCAGCAGATCTTTCATTTGATTTCGCGCCTCTATCTGCCTGAGACTTGTCAGTGTCATTCTCCTTGCTAGCATGTTTTCCCTCACCAAATTTCTTGTGGGATTCAAATGCCCCTTTACCCTTCTTATTCTGAAAGTTTTTGAAAGGAAGCCTATCCCCACTACCTCTGTGTGTGACCTCAAATTCATCAGCTACCACAGCTGCCTTACTCAATTGAGTAATTCTTTGGTCATCTAGGTGAGACTTAACGCCAAAAGGAACACCCTTTTTGAACTCCTCTAAGAGGACAACTTCTCTCAGCTGGGCAAAATCTTCGTCAACTTTCAGTGATCTGTACCACTTGTCAAACATCATTTCTTGTTCCCTAGCAAACTCAACATAGGTCTGGCCTGATTGTCTTTGCATATTCCTAAATTTACGTCTGTATGCTTCTGGGACCAACTCATATGCATTAAGAATAGTATTCTTCACTGTAGCATAGTCACATGATTGCTCTTCAGAGAGAGATGAGTAGACTTTTGCAGCCTTTCCCACAAAAACGCTTTGAAGAAGCAGAGTCCAGTATTTCTGAGGCCATTCCAACCTCTTGGCCACTTTTTCAAATGATACAAAATATGCATCAACTCCCTCTTCATCAAATTTTGGCACAAGGCGAATGTTCTTCGCTACATCAAAACCTTGGGGAGATTTCTCTTTGGTAGAGTTAGTATTTTCATGTGCTAACTCCATTTCTCTCAATTTCAACTGGTACTCCCTTTCTTCTCTTTCTCTTTCCATCTCCATTTCTCTTTGTTTTTGTTTTTCTTCCATTTCCATTTCTCTTTGTTTTTGTTTTTCTTCTCTCTCAAATTCTAATTTCATTCTCTCTTTTTCCATCTCAAGTTTTGCTAATTGGAGTTGAACATCACTTGAAACATTAGAAGGAACCTCACTTTCTTTACTGAGCTTCATGTGACTAGCTAGCAGATCAATAATCTCTGCCTTCTTTAACCCAGGGGTAAGAACTACTCCCAAATGCTGACAAACAGCTCTCAAGTCATCTTTTCTTAGTGACTTCAACTGACCAAGGGACAAATCTGTCCTTTTAACAAACACTTCAACATCTATTGCTGTCATGATGAAGCATGTAACAAACAATTACAGAATTTAAAATCTTATCTGCAATATGTATTCTAGAAGTTTCCAGAGATTTCCAAAATTCTCTCTAAATTTTGTTGTTTTTGACTTGTTATATTTGGCTACGTTCCCGGACAAGCCCCCAGTTTGTTATGATCCAAAATCCACAAAAGATAAGAATCAAACAAAAGATATTAACTTTAGATGATTTATGGTTTAATTTAAATATTTACCAACACCAAATATAACAGAATTACAGATTCTAGTTACAAATACACTACATGTACTTAAACTGGTAAAGACTTACAATTTCTCAGCTGGGAAATTCCTATTAGTCCAGAATGTTCCTGAAGTGTAGAGTGAGCTGGCTGCTAATCCACAAATATTGAATCCAAACGGTATGTTGTCCAACTGGCAAAAGAAGATTCCAGATCCAGCCGAAGAATGTCCAAAATAATTCAGGAGGTCATCGATGTCGATAATGATGTCGATGACGATGTCCAAGACGATGGCAATCACAATGTTGATAACAGTGTCAACTGCAATCTCGATAATCAATGTCAATGACGATGTTGACCACAATGTCAATAACGATGTCGAACACGACGTCAAATATGTCAAGGATGAGGTCCAAGATGAAGTCCAAGATGAGGTCCAAGATGATCTCCACAGGTTGATATCAATATCAAATGGTGTTAACTGAGAACTTATGCAATATATGCTCCACGATGTACTCAGGGTATAAATTCTGAAATTTCTGTGCAAGCTCCCAGCTTATATACAATCTCAACCCTTAATTAGAATTTTCTACATTCTACTACAATATTCATGAAGGTTTGGAACTCTCTTGTAAGTTCCATATAGTTCTAGTTGTAACAAACAAAGGAAGGGGATTCCCCTTTTCTATAAATAGACCCATTGCAATGTTACACTCTTACTAAGACCTCTAACACCTCTAACACCTCTATTCAATAACAAAGCAAGGAAAATGTAATATGTTAAACACTCCGATCTGTAGCTTTAATTTTATACGAGGCTGCGTGGTAAAATACCCTTATTTGCGGCTTCTCAACGAAAACTTTTAAATTATATTTTAACGAACTTGAAAATATATACCTTTGTTTTTCAAACGGTTATTTAGTATATTACGTGGATGAAAACGCCTGGAAATTAAAAAAAAAACTTTCTCGTCAGAATTGGAGCCGTCATGTGTCCAAATTTCGGTGATGAGTAAACTCGCCGTGGTGAGGCTATCATATCTCATCTATACAGTAAAACTTCTTTGCGCCTGGACACCAGGCTATATCTTCATCCTTCCATTATATACTCGCGTCTTGAGAAGTGCTCGTGAAATAACTAATCTAATGACGTATTTCATAAAAAAATCTCCACTTTAAAATATCTCTATAGGATATGTAGAATGTAGACGACTATCAAAGATACTCGTCAATCAATAACCTCCTGCCTATTTTTTAGAGTGTATACTTTATATAATCTCTTCGTACCCTGCATGGGGTGTTCAATCACCATCAAAATATGCACGTATAATTATAACTGTTCCAAAGTCCGCTGACAGCAAAAGTTAAAAAGAAGGTGAATTTTGGCTAAAAGTTCCTAGAAATCAAAGTATAGGGGTGGATATTTTACATTTTTATAACAAAGCCCACAATTTGAAAATTAAGGGTATATATTCTCGCGTTCGTTCCAAAATCCACGTTAAAATCCCGGATCTTGACCTCTTTTTCTCAATTTCTTTTTTAAAGTTCTATGTCGCTTTTTTACTTTGAGGCCGCCATCGACATCAAGCAAATCGCCCATGATGACGGTCTCCTGCGTTCATAAATCCTGTTAATTGTAAAATGTTAATTTTCCATATTGTATACATATTTTATTTGTATTCAAGAAGTAAATTGTTAATGTCTGACAATATGTTTATATATTTCTTTTTTTAATCTTGTTATGATCCAAAATCCACAAAAGATAAGAATCAAACAAAAGATATTAACTTTAGATGATTTATGGTTTAATTTAAATATTTACCAACACCAAATATAACAGAATTACAGATTCTAGTTACAAATACACTACATGTACTTAAACTGGTAAAGACTTACAATTTCTCAGCTGGGAAATTCCTATTAGTCCAGAATGTTCCTGAAGTGTAGAGTGAGCTGGCTGCTAATCCACAAATATTGAATCCAAACGGTATGTTGTCCAACTGGCAAAAGAAGATTCCAGATCCAGCCGAAGAATGTCCAAAATAATTCAGGAGGTCATCGATGTCGATAATGATGTCGATGACGATGTCCAAGACGATGGCAATCACAATGTTGATAACAGTGTCAACTGCAATCTCGATAATCAATGTCAATGACGATGTTGACCACAATGTCAATAACGATGTCGAACACGACGTCAGATATGTCAAGGATGAGGTCCAAGATGAAGTCCAAGATGAGGTCCAAGATGATCTCCACAGGTTGATATCAATATCAAATGGTGTTAACTGAGAACTTATGCAATATATGCTCCACGATGTACTCAGGGTATAAATTCTGAAATTTCTGTGCAAGCTCCCAGCTTATATACAATCTCAACCCTTAATTAGAATTTTCTACATTCTACTACAATATTCATGAAGGTTTGGAACTCTCTTGTAAGTTCCATATAGTTCTAGTTGTAACAAACAAAGGAAGGGGATTCCCCTTTTCTATAAATAGACCCATTGCAATGTTACACTCTTACTAAGAGGTTCATGTAAAGGTCAGGATACATGTAATCAACACATTCCAACATGTACATTATACATTGCAATTATCCTATAGTACATCACACACAATGTAAAGATCTAGAATGTTCTCTCTACTGGATGTGCATTCTGATTATTTCACTGCTACACATTATATTCACTTTTCACATATGAATAATACTCTCTCTTCTGGAAATTTCTATGTTCATAAAATCATATAGAAAACTGGAAAATAACTTCCTTCTAGAAGATTCCTTAATTATATGACAATCTGTAATATGTAATACATTTATTGCTATATTTTGTATCATGCTATTGAACGCAGAAATAAAATCAATCAATCAATCAATCAAACCATAATTTTAGCCTCCTTGAAATGGTATCTCGTTTCCATGTTAAAGGGGTACTCCGGCCTGAAAATAATATTAATTGAATGAATAGAGTAAAATTAAACAAGCAAATCACTGAAAATTTCATCGAAATCCGATAAAAAATAACGAAGTTATTGAATTTTTAAGTTTTGCATTATTTTGGGAAACAGTTCTATGGATGTCATCATGAATATGTAATGAGTGAGCTGATGATGTCACGTCCCCACTTTCCTTTTTTAACTATATTATATGAAATATTCATTATTTCATTTTTTCATACATGTCTGTAAAAATATCTCCCTTGTAACAAAATAAGGTACAGCAATGATGAACTTACACATTAAATAAGGGGGCAGTCCTTTTAGTTATATAGGCTTGGAGCAGAAAATTTGAATAATTGCAATTTCATATAATAAAATACAAACGAAAAAGTGGCGATATGACATCATCAGCTCACTCACTGCATATTCATGATGACGTGCATATAACTGTTTTACCAAAATAATGCAAAATTTAAAAATTCCATAACTTCATTATTTTTCATCCGATTTCGATGAAATTTTCAGTGATTTGTTTGTTTAATTTTACTCTATTTATTCATTTCATATTATTTTCAGGCCGGAGTACCCCTTTAAATAGGAGGATTAACTGCTTAAGAAAAAAAATTCTGCTTGTTTTCTGCAAGTGCGCGGAGCCCTCGAATTCCTGGAACAGTCATTATTTTATTACACCTTTTTAGTGTGGGCATCCGGGCTTGGATTGTCACTCGCCCATCGGTGTGTTGTTGCAATACGATTATCACTCGATGGATGCAATGCCCATTAATATGGTCATTGAGGGTGTGGTGAGATCGTATCACATTCTTTGCTTGTTACCTCTCTCCTTTTCCCCTTTTTACTTCCCTTTTTCGCCATTTGATGGGGGGGGGGGGGGGGGGGGGGGGACGTGCCCCTGTATCCATGTAGTCAGTACACCATTAAAATACGCTATATATCACGAGCTGTGAAACTCTAGCCTACTGCAAGGTAGGGTTGGTTATTCTTACTCCAAATAAAACTATGTTGCAATCTCCTGTGTTCTCGAAGAACTTGGTGTATTTAGTGTTGAGTAGATAGACTCATTCCCGGTTGATCCTGTCTTTTTTTTTACCTTCTTCAGACTCTGTGTGACACAGTTTTATTAAGAGCAATGAAAACCTTTTCGCGGGATAGGCAGAGGAGGCTACAAAGCTTCAAGATTGTAATAAATCGTGATGCAACATCGCGATAGGGGCGAGTGGTAGTGGCGTAACTATTCGGGTTGGGGAAAAGGGGTAAAAAGTTGTTTTTCTCAGAAAGGAAGAAAGAAAAAGAACGGGCAGAAGGAGAAAGAAAATGAAAGGATCCTTCTCCCTCACAACCACCTATAATCAGTGACCTTAATTCATATTTTATGCACCGAGTAAGAGTGGTGGCCCCCGGGGGGCCACTCAGATATATGGGTGTACACATGCGTGTCCATGGGTTTTCAAAATACCCCCTAAACAGGTTTTATTCTTGGATGAAAAAAGACCCCTAAACGAGGATTTTTTGCGCGGTTTTTCATCATCCAACCCCCCTAAACAGGTTTGACTTCGGCCAGATTAGTCAAAAGCACCCCTTTTTGTTGAAAATCAGCGTTTTTGGACCCCTTAACGCGTAACGCGCGTTACGCGTTCCACCTTTCTTGGACGCGCATGTGTACACCCATATATCTGAGTGGCCCCCGGGGGTGCCCCCTAATGATGCCAGTGCGTGCCCACTCAATGGCTGGTCGAACGCTACGCCACTGGCGAATGACATCGAATACATGTTTATACTAGAATTGTGAATGGGCATATAGTTCTCTTTTTTTTTCTTTTTAATTGTATCACGACTTTGTGTTTCTTCAAATGAACTATATGACAGTGGTTTACATTTGATAAATTTGTCTTCATCTGTCAGTAAAGTAAATAAGAAAGAGAGTGATTGTCTTTTTGTAAAAGAGAGAGAGAATGGAAGAGAAAGAGGGGAGATCGATAGAAAGACAGAGAGAGGGGGTGGGGATAGGGGATGGGGAGAGATGGGTTGAGAGGAGAGAACTGGGAGAGAGAACAAGAAATAGAGAGAGAGAGAGAGAGAGAGGGGAGAGGGGAGAAATGGAGAAAAGGAGATAGGGAGGGAAGGGAGAGAGGGAGAAAAGATGAAAGAGATGGAGTTTATAGAGAGAGAGAGAATAGAGAGAGATTGAGGGAGAGTGATATAGAGGGATAGATATGATGGAGGCAGGAAGAGAGAGAGAAAGAGAGAGTAAGATAATGAGAGAGAGAGAGAGAGATAGAGAGAGAGAGAGAGAGAGAGGAAGGACGCGTTCATCAGTTCATGTGATTGAGATGGAGAATAGATTGTTACCTCTCATGTGCTGAATACCACCGTCGCGTCGTCGTGTGCATGCGAGCGAGAGCGACGTGAGGAATTGTATTTAATATTCTCCATCGCATTCAAGCGGCGACCTAAAATAGTCCCCGACTTACGTAGATACCTTGTGACGTTTTTCATATATCAATATGATGATGATGATGATGAATAGAGATCGCTCGACTATTTAAGACCCGCAACCGGGGTTCTTTTATACTCTGGTTTTATTACACCAAGCACCCGAGTTTTATATCCTTTTTCATATACCGCGATCATACACTGCTTATTTCGCTGCGATGACGCAATTTGACGACTATGCAGATTTTTCTGTTGTGTCGGAGGAAATATAAAGATTGAACTTCCAAATTACGGAATAATTATATCCTGCCGCCGTGTAATACAATTTTGTCGGCGTATTGTGATCGGCATACTTCTTCTTTATCAAAGTTACGTCGGCATAATCTAGTCTCTGCGTTTCTTGTGCGTCAGTTGTTAATGTTTCTTTTTTCTTTTCTCAATGTTTATTTTTGGATTCTCTTTTCTGAAAGTCTGCTGGCCAATTCAAAATCTCATGAAAGATCTATATCTACCTTTGACAGCTCATTTGGAAAACTGAGAACATTTCTAATGGTGTTTTGGTGCAAATTTTTCCCGACAGCAATTCAAAATGGTCGGGTAACACCCTTGGATCACTCCGTTATACTCGTTATTCTACCCCCCCCCCCTCTCTCTCTCTCCCTCTCTCACCATATCCCTTAAGCTTTCCCCTCTTCTCTCCTTCTCCCTTCCCCTCTCCCTCTCTCTCTCCTTCCTCTTCTTCCCCTCTCCCTCTACCTTTTCTCCCTCTCTATATATGTTTCTATAACCCACCCTCTCTCTCTCTCTCTCTCTTTCTCTCTCCTTCCCCATTTATTACTTACATCACCATCATTTTCACAATACAATCCTTATTCTCATTTTATGTCTATATTACAACAATCATAGAAACATTGACAAAAATTGTGAACTGCTGAGCTGAATTGTGAATACATTTTTCAGCATAACAGAAGGAACTCGGAGACCTTTGCGATCGGAAAACATCTGCACGAATATACTTCTCCTATTTTTTGGCCGGAAAAGTTACAGCGGAGTAATCAGTCATTAAAATTACTGATTAATCGGTATTGCGCTGTCCGAAACTACGAATACAGAAAATTGCATATATCCGATTATAAAATGTATTTAAGGAACGCACATGCCAATTTCATAATATAGTACCCTATCCAACGTGTAATCTGACCATTTGTATTCAATGTGGCGCTGCTAAAATATTTTTAATGAGAGCAGGGGGAGGAAATTATGTATCAGATCAAAATATATATGAAAATCGTTCATGAATATTTCATAAACGAAAATGAATTTGAAAAATGTTTAGAAAATATTTATTTATGAAGAAAATTTATCCGTTTAACTGTTTTTTTTTTTAATTCCAGTTATCATAACATAACAATTCAGTTGAACATAATAATCATACGACCATCTGGCGGGAAATAAATGATTATAAAAAAAATAATCATAAAGATAAATATATCGAAAATGGCCAGTCAAAAGAAAAGATAAAGGGTATTATGTAAGATAGTAATGGAAAGGGCATTTCACCCGGGTTTTTATCTCTAAAACAATGATTTATATTTTAAAAAAAACTTCACATAAATCAGTACGAACTATATGATTAATTGAACTGATTTGAAAATATCGTTGTGTTGTACACAGTATAAGACACAATGTTAATAAACTACATGCATGTATAATTGATTTTTAATATGCAGGAACTGTATAAGGTATCCTCCGTGCAACGTGGGCACAGAACGAGATTTATAGTTTAATATATGCAGACATAAATACTGTAATCGGGGGCATTGCTTGAGAGAATGCGGGGGAAGTGACACCCTCGTTAAATATTTTATGTCGGCAATTTCGAGATTTTAATAGACAGTCAGAAAATATAAAAATTAAGTAACCCTTTTTTCTCCTTGTTGGGGAAAATGTGAACATATTTCTCAGAACTCCTGTAAGCGTATATGGGCACATTTTCGCCGGATGGGATGACGCTTCTTCCCGACTATCAACTTAAAAGACAAATTTTGGGAGCGAGCAACATGAAAACAATAAAAAAAATACTGTTTGGTATGGTAGAAATGATAATCCGGCATTCAAAATATGATAGATAAAGTAGAAAAATATATATTATTGCACCTCATTTGCCCAACTTATATTTGCATAGATTATTGGGTCACCTCGCTGCTAGAATTTTGCTATTTTCAAAATTCTCGCCCCACCCCACCTCGAGCGCCTATGAACTCCACTATTTATATCATGTTGCATGGTTTCAAAACTCATACTTACCATTTAGAAACTGAATAAATCATTCTCAACTTCCATACACAATCACAAATAAAGGTTCATATCTAAACCCATGTATTAAGTAAAATGAATTATGTAGCACCCGTCAAGTTTTAGAAATCTCTGACAAGCCTCCTCCCCCAAGAGCGAAATAAGGAAATAACTACATTTTTTCCTTACAGAACATAGGAAGAGGATTTAATTGAAATGCATGGCCATGACATCTGACTTGAAAGAAGACATTAATTTTTTATACCGTTTTGTACGTCCAGTAAAATAAAGGGAAAAAATCTTATTGAAAGTTAAAGCAGTTATCGTTAGATCATATTGTAACTGTTTTTTTTTTCTTTGGAGGAATATTTCCCCTTGTGTTCGTTCGCTTTCTTTGTTACTTTACTGCCCAATAACAATCAATAGGCCTACCTATTTCTCGCCTTACCTCGTTACTCAGGAAGCTTCGTGCCTATAAAGACTCCTCAGGCATGGGTTATCATATTCCATTATGTATCACTCATAATGCTACGGAGTATGCTCCCCCTCCCCCGCCCCTCCAGCCCACCCCCTCGCACCGTACTCTCGGGTCCTCTAATCTCCCCCCTCATCAAGCCGTAACCTTAGGCTAGGTTAGACCGGGGATGCTCCCCTGAAACAGATAAGCCCGAATCAATCACTTCGTTACAGGATCGAGCGTTCCTCCGGCGCCCGGCTATATCCGCTTTTGTCTTTCCACACAACTTGCTCCCTTTTATCCATTTCATATTTTGACCTAAATCTTTTAGGGCTTCTCTATCTCTCCCTGGGAGGAATTTTTTTCCGAGGGGCGCTCCGTAAAGAAAAAAGGGATAATGGCCTGCCCTACTTGTGCGCGCAGTGCTATCGATCTTTGTACCCGTTTCTAGTTCACTCCGAGCTTCTCATTTTCCTCCCACTCCGTCCCTCCCACTCTTTCCCTCATTATCCTTCTTTTCATCGACCATAACTGTCACTCTCGTTCTCTCATTCTATACTCCATATATATCATATAAGCCTCCTTATCTGTCTCTCTTTTCTTCTCTCATTATCTTCATCTCTCTCGTTCTCTCCTTTCCTTTCCCGATCTCTTTCTCTCTCCCATAATAATGTTAATTCCTCCCTATATATTATAATGTCATAACCTCGCTCTCTCCCTCCCTGTCTATCTCTTAACCCTTTTCATCTCACATCCATTTCTTTTCTCTATCTTTCTCCCTGCTACCTCCCCTCTTTCAATATCATATATGAATATATATATTCGAATGAGATTTCTGATACTCTTCTGTATCGTATTATAACAGTTTCTTTCTCGTCCGCTGACCGCCCCATCTCTTTCACAGCGTCTCTGTGTGCTCTCTCTCTCTGTGTCTGTCTCTCCCTTTCTTCCCCTCTTTCTCTCTGGATCTTTATCCCTTCCCTGATAATATTAAATTACCAAGTGCCTTCATATTCAGGTCTATTCTATTTGAATTTATTATTTCACGAACAACCCTTCTTGAAAATTGGATATCGAACCATGCAGGAGCATGACGATAGACCATTCTAGGAGAAGGGGGGGGGGGGGGGGGGGGGGGAGGTTGACGAATTCAATTACAGAATATTGAGCCCAAATATTCACAAAAGCACTTTTACAAATTTTCTTACACCCCCCCCCCCCAAAAAAAAAAAAGGAGCGAAACCCCTCTATCAACCCAAAATCTCTGGCATCGATTGTGAATTTTATCTAACTGTAACGGCTGATGAAAAGGAGATGGCCTATAAATTTCAAATTAAAACTTTATAGTTCTCATATCTTGTCTCATGTGCATTTGCAGGCTCTACTTTTGAGGGATAATGTATAGAGCACGCAATGAGTATTTCATCCTCTCGAAATGCATTTTGGACCGGCGTACCAAAGATATCATGGGATCAAAAATATTCATATAAAATTGAATACTTGTCGGCTGTAAATCTTTTGAAGAGAAATTGTGTTTGGAAGTCACATTCTTTAATATTTCACGGTATGTGGAAGCTTGGACGCATTGGTGTATTTTTATTAGAGGAATCATTTGATCTGCAGTGCATTTCCACTGTTCTCAGCAGTGAGAATTCCTAGTTCGTAATTAGCCTGTTTCAGCCGTCACAATGGTTTATTATAGCCAATTAAGTGCCAAAATAAGTACATAATTTTGTAGTACCATCAGTGTTTTTGCTAATTAAAACGATTTTTGTCCAGAGATTATTTAAATGATTTTTTTTTATGTGCTTCACTTTAACAAGTGTTTCTATAGCGCCCGAATTAGTCGTGTGTGCCGGACATGTAGAGCAAAGGGTGAACTTTTACATTTTTTTCAAAACTGTAATAGTCTTTAGAGGGCGCTATCTCATTTGATTTCGCAAGTCCAAATTCTGCTCATGAGAGTAAGAATACTGTACATGTATTTTTTTTCTCTCTCTCTTTCTTTCCCTCTTCCTCTCTTTGCAGCTATCTTCCTTTAGACTTTATTTCTATTCATCATTTACAATTAATGAGATAGTACCTAGGTAATTATTTATGACATGTTTTGACTTCTCTTACTCGAAGGAAAGCAATCACATAGTTAAAGCAATGTACAATATATTCCTTTAAATTTTCTTTTAAAAACTATGAAAGTAACGATGAGGTTCTAATATACAAAGGAAAATATGTTTAAGACCTGAGAGGCATTTTCTTACATACACCTTATCAAACCTGAGCATTTAAGCCAAATACACATACAAATTGATAACAAATCAATTGACACAAGATACATGCATTTGGAAATGTATATATTTGAGATGAAAGTTTTATTGAATAATACATTTACTTCATGATGATCAAAAATCTGCACATAATGGGGTATCATTACCTCCTCTAAGTCATTTTTTTATCTAAAAAATGCAAATGGTCTCAAATTGATTCTAAATATTGCAAGAGAACTGTAATTGCCAAAATAATGACAAGGTTAAGGCTACATCCTAACTGACCAAACACCCTCAGGACAGATATTTCACTGTTTCATTATCGTGGACCTAATGTCATAAGAATATACTGACAGAAAGACAGAAATTTCACTGTGTTTCATTATCGTGAACCTAATGTCTTATGAATATACTGATCACCTGTAAGACAGAAAGACAGAAATTTCAGTGTGTTTTATTATCGTGGACCTAATTAATGTCTTATGAAGATACTGATCATCGGTAAGCTAAAAAAGTTTCACAAGACTGATTATTACCAGTTTTTGTGACCCTATATTGATGCAAAAATAGAAGGTGCAGGTATTTCAGTCTCTCTAACCTTTAGCTGATCTTAGTCATGCACTCCTGAAAAACCCGTAACTTTTGCCCATTTCATAAGAGGTCCAGTTTTGCAAAAGTTTTAATGCTGCAAAATAACTGAATCACAACACTAAATATATGCATTTCTCAAAAGTTTCTTGCAGGGAAAAAGGCATCATAAACAATTTGCAAACATTTTTTTTTGTTTGTTTTAAAATAAAGACAGTGGAGCTGAATATATATGGTTAACTCCTCCCTGTTATGGATTTCATCCAATAACTGGGTCCCATTTCATAAAACTTGTTATCAGTAACAACTGCCACATTTCTATGACAAATTTGCTCTCAGCCAATCAGATTCAAGGATTTCAGTAGCTTATAACAACTATCGTAACTTGTTATTGATGACAAGTTTTATGAAACGGGGCCCAGGTGCTCGTTTTCATTATCATCATTATTAACATCATCATCATCATCATTTCTCTCTCACTAATCATAGACTTATATTAGTAATGGATATGTATCAAATAGGCAATTGGAAAATTATGTATTATTAAAAAGAAAGAAGATGTCTTTTCATGCTAAACAAGTTAATATACAGCCCTGGAAAAATTATTAGACCAGCTCCATTTTGGGGTATATGAGTAGTGTTAAGTCCATTGTCTATGGAAGTAGGAAAATGATTATCAACAGCTAATTCATGATTAATGGACTACTACTAACTAGAACAATTACCCGTATGACTTTTACCCCAGGACAGCTGCCACTAGGACGACTTCAGCCAGGACAAATTTCCGCAGACAATTACCACACCCCTTTTTCACATGAGAAAGAGTTTTTGGACCACCTAATAGACCATAAATGTCTGAGAGGATGAATTTCAAGTGTTACTTCTCTTGGTCTGAGCACCATGGCCTGCTCATTATTCTACTGAGATAATTGCATGTGACATAAAAATTAAAGGCATTAGAAAATTAATTTTATGAAACAAGCAAACTTTCTTGCAGCATGAATGAGCTGCTGTGAGGAGAAGAAAAGGCGACACCTTGTTGACAGCATGCCACAAGCCATGGCTTCTATCATCAAATGTAGCATTTTTCCACCCATAACTGAACAAACTGCCTCCAGAGGAGTGAACATGGCTTTACGAGACAATCAGGCATACCTCTCGGACAATTATCCCCAAACCACTTCTGTCAGGACAATTTTTCCAAAACCCCTACCCCTGGAGAATATCCCTGAGGATAGTCAGCAGCTAGGATATTTACATTCCTTTAGTTTTTCTATCCGTTGGGGTGCCCTTAGAAGTAATTGTCCTTTAGCAAATATTGTTGGGTGTAAAATGTCCTAGGGGTAATTACCCTGGCGGTAATTGTCCGAGGGATTAATTATTGCACAAGCTAATTGGTTTGGGGAGTATTCATCCACTCATTATGAGTTCGCTAGTAGAAATCATTCTGAAAATTCAATTACTAATATAGCCAACACTTGCCATATAGGCCTTTATAAGGAGCTGTTTATGAAAGGGCTGTACAACATCAAACAATTTTTTTATCAAAAGGAATATGAAAGCGAAACCAGCATGTCTTCTTTTCAATTGATCTATTTGGCAATGGTGTATTGTAAACTTAAGACTTCAAGATGAAGTGTAAAATTAGCAATCCAAATCTATACTATTGCATTTCATTCTACAAATCAGAAAAAGTCTGAGACCCTGTTACACAAAAGCAGCCCAGGGGTTTACTTCAATAGCTGCTAACATAAGGGCCCCAATTCAAGAAAGAGGTTTATTTAAACCCATGGTAAAAAAACGTGATTTAAACCTCCATCATGAACTAAAATACGCGTACATATATACGCATATTACTGTACGCCTATTGGACATGAGGACATGCGCTTACTACGCTTTAATATGGAGGTTTGAACCTCGTGAATTCAGGCCAAGTTGTCTATGCCTCAGCCATTTCTAGTTACCCCTCGTTAAAATAATAAACCTAATCTCCATTCACACAAAAAAATACATACCCCTGTACATAATCATTAATCATTAAACATTAATCATTTTTGCACCTGCATGATACACAATGCAGGGGCAAATATCTGTTTTTGAATAAATGGCAAAAAGGCGATATTTTGGGGACTCAAATGGCATAATGGCACCATGCATATTAATCGTGTCTTATATTACGAGATTTATAAAAATGTGATGTACACTATGTTTATAATGTCTTTTAAGTTTGTGAGTTAAAAAAAAAAGTGGTTTAGAGCCTTGTGTCTGAATGGACCACCGAGGCACAAAACCAAAACTCAAGGAAAGGCATTCGTTAGGTAGTATTCAACATTCTTACATGGTTACCAAAGTAGTTGAATTATCTTATCAATGTTTTTTTGTTTTTTTAATCCCTGAATTTTTTTGTTATAAAGGCTCAACATCTGGTAAAGGAAAAAAAATTGGTGTTCATTTTTCGATAACAATGGAAATTGTACTCTTAACAAGGTATCCACAATTCTAACTGATACTCACAGCCATTTTCTATGCCTTTGCTAATCTTGAAGTATATCATAGAGCAGTGTAAAAATTAAAATTTCTTTTGCGAGGTCTACTTAGAAGTCCACCTATTGTGTTCAGAGATTTTAATGCACTACAACCCATGGGCTGAAATACTATTTGACGGTGGATTTTTTTCATTTACGGTGGCTTTTCCAAGAGTTTCGGGGGCTAAGGGCGATTAGCCCCCGCTTAGAGAGATAAAAGATTAGTACCAACCGTTGTCCCTAAAACTATGAGATGTATATATTTACTTGTATTGCACTGTCATCCAAAGAACTTCTGTGAACAATGAGATCTTTCTTCAAGCTTATAACCCTTCACGTATATGTATGGAATGGCATGGAAAAGTAAATGCAGTATCATTTTATATTATCATGTCCAAAATACAAGTTTATCTACAATCTGTCATCTGAGGATGCTTACTTCTTTTATGCAAACTTTTGCGAAGACTTACAGTGCTTCATCCCTTTTGCAGCCCTAAATTTTGAAGTTATGTGAGTATGCTGTGAATTTAATACAAAAGAATTAAAATTGGAAAATATGTGTGGATGAGTAAAGGATTAAAATTTGCTTTTAATAAGTAAGTAATAACAACAATTTCGTAACGCTTTTTTTTTAACTCGAAAAAAGAATTGTGTTATTTTTGAAAATTATTTTTTGATTGTTACTAGTATATGTAGTTGCGTTCATTTCTGCGACAAAAGCAGTTACAAAGGAATTACAGCACTTTTGACCTTGAAATTTCATAGGCAGTATTTACAGGATGTCTACAAAACCTGTGCAAAGTTTCTTGAAATTTTGTCTAAGTCTGCAAAAGGGATGAAGTATTTAAGTAAAACGATAATTATACAGGTCTACTTCATAACCCCCCAAAAACCTTGGCAAACTACAAGTTTCAAATCCAACGTGCTATACCTGCCTGCAACTTATCTGCTAGGATAGCACCTTTATGTTCTTCTAGACTTCATAATATACATCCAGGAAATAAAGCTCTTACAAGAATATGTATCTACTAGTACTGATTTACACCAAAATAGCATTTCTGACATGAAAAAAGGCACATGCAATACCCTGATTTCTCTCAGAGCATGTTGTTCATGATTCTTTCTTTTTGAGAGAGACTTTCTTCTCTTCTAAAATGGTGGTTGCGACAAGACCAGTTGTAGCTACAGAGAGAATCACTGATAAAATGGTTGGTCCTTCAGCGCTCACTTCCTGCGAGAACCCTGCGATGAGTGGTGAGACTGAGCGACAGACGGACATGACCGACTGGTTTAGCCCCAGCAAGGCACCGGTGTCCTCCACCTTCCCCCGTTCGATGCTCAAGTTTGTGGAGCAGACTCGAGCCACAGAGCTGCCCATGGAGAGCAGGAAATAAAACATGAGGAAAGTAGGTATGTTTGGCGCGAAGATGAGCAAGACAAGCGCAACTACCCTCAGAGCGCTGGAATGGAGGTAGAGACGTGGCATGTTGCCATAGATTTTAACCAAGCGACCGACGCTTAGAGCGCAGAGGGCGCTTGCGAATGATCCAAAGGATATGATGCGCCCGGTGATGATCGGGGTGCTGTCAAACTTCTGCTCCAGTGTCAAGGTGAAGTTGCTGCGAAAGAGCGTGGCAGAGAAACCCTGAAGGAAGCGGATGAAGAAGAGTTCAGGGCCGGACTTGATGATCTCTCTGAAGGTATGCAGGGAGGAATGAAACTTGGTAGTAAACTCGTCAGCAGTAAAGTCCTCGACTGATTTGGTGTTAGGGAGCCCTCTATGTTGAGGTTCACGCATAAAAAGCAGAACAAACACTGCAACAAGAGAATAAATATTTTTTTAATTTGGGAATTCAGGCCAGTAGCTTTGAATTATGGTAGACTTTATTGTAAATCAAAGATCAACATTAAACCATTCATGTCGCTTTTTGTCTTGCATCAGAGGAAATCACAAAAGTGAATGAGATGTAAACTTTGTAATGTTTTTTTTTTCGATCACACTCTCCAATTTCAACTCTTCTGAGACAAGAAACATACAAACTGTTTCCAGTCAATAGCATCTTGGCATCATGAGCTTATTTTCCACAGAGCAGAAATTTTACAAGAAGCTTTCTACATGTAACAATGAATTTATTTTCAGAGTCTTAGCAATGTATCCAAATGTTTCTTTCACAATACACCAGTTTGAGACAGAGGCTCATATTATGTTTGTAAATGTGTATCATGTCATTCCCACACATCACTGTCAGCAAATTTCACTTTCTGCTTTCTCATAGTCATCAGATTCCTCTCTCTACTACCACATCTAATTCATTAAAAAAAAATCATAAAACTTGTTGTCAATTGCAAGTTGCAATAACTGATATAAGCTACTGAAATACTTGCATCTGATTGGCTGAGAGTTAATTTGTCATAGATCTGTGGAAGTTGTTATTGATAATAAGTTTTATGAAACAGGGCCCTGGTGAACCGATGACAGCTCCCCACACCCCCCCCCCCCCCCCCACTGCTCTCATGTAAGTAGTTGCCTCTGGGAGATCGTCAATACTGTAAATAAAGCACTTATTCTCTGACCACAAGTTCACGCGATAGACAGAAGCGCGTCCCAGAAAAAAGGAAACCCTATACATAGGATTATTGTGACCACACTATGAGCTCTATGACAGGAATTATCTATTTTCCATAAAGTAGAAGGTTTCTACTCGCAAATGATGTACTTGATGCTATCTCTAGCATCATTCTGAAAATGACATGTAAAAACCTACTTGTGCCAAATTTGGGTGAAACCGTGAAAATGTTACATGATTGCATGACCCGAAGGAAATATGAACTTTAAAACCCAATGAGAAGATGGCTTTCATGTGCTTGTTTTAATAATCAAGGAAAGGAGAATTCCCTCATCACAAATTAACAGATGGTTGACTTTTTGTTAGCAGTGGGATTAAAGAAAAGGCTTATTTTGTACTAAAATGGTACCTGCAATCATTATGAACAATTCTTGCATTGTTCAGAACTGCACCTTTTTAAAAGAACAGAGCAGACAGCAAGGTGATATTTTCATAGAAAATAAAGTAAAGGCCACCTTCCATCACTATGAACATGGCAAACAAAGAAGCAGACAAAATATACAGCTCCTCATTGTACCTTCCACACTTGCTCTGGTAGACAAAAGAACATCCCTTCATTGCTATTATGTAAAAATATGTAGAACAGGTGTACATGCATATTCATCTGTTCTACTTATTTTACATAACAGCATGAAGGGATGTTCTTTTGTCTACCAGAACAATTGTGGAGGGTACATTGCGGAGCTGTATATTTTGTCCGCTCTCTTTGTCATCGTGTTCATAGTGCATTGTCATCAAATTGTACGGTATGGAATAAAGGGCAAGTACGGCATGAAAAATATCAGATATTCAAATTTTCCTCCTCAGGATGGGTACCTTTTCAAATCATTGCTTGATGGAGGTTTATTGATTTTGGAAAATCCATGGATGTACACCCCTGCCACCTCGGATAATTGGCATTAATCATGTCTCATATAAATTCTGATTGAATGCATATCGTGATACAATGGGATTCTTGGGCATAAATTTCTTACATTTCCATTATGCATGTTACGCCATGTTCGCATGTGATACTAATGTTTTCACAGATTTACCTAAATTTGGCACAAATGGAATTTTACATGCCATTTTCAAATCAATGTTGCTCTGTCGGAAGAATGTAAGGATTAATGCCATAAATGTGTCATTTGAAACCATATTACTTCTTCTTCATAAAAAAAAGAAAGATTTATATCAACACAGCTTTAGGGTTTCGTTTTTGTCTGGGACGCACGGTATTATAGCTCAACAACTTACCAAACCATACAGCAAAGATGGCAGAGGTTAACATGGAAACCTTATAGAAGCCATTCTCCGTCTCAGCGAGATGGCCGCCGATCAGCGGTCCGATCATGAAGCCTACGCTAGAAATGCCGTTGAAGTAGCCAAAGACCTTGGCCCTTTGGTCTTTGGGTGTGATTTCAGCAAGGTAAGCTCTGGTGATCGACACACTGTGTTTGAATATACCTGCATCATGGAGAAAAAAGATACAAAGGGTGCGTTTATACTTTCCTCGTGGAGGCAGAATGAGCGTTTTGAAACGCTCATCTAAAATGCAGTTTCATGGGGTACTGTTTATGCTTCTTTTCTCCAGGCGAATTTGGGCTCTGCAGCTGGTTTCGCAAACCTCACTGCTCATGCTACTAGTTTATATGACGTTATATAAATGCGTTTACAAATGATGGTGTGTTTATGCTTCCCCAGAAGCTGTGTTTTTTAAGAAACGCAGATCAAAACGCACCTTTTTGTGAGTTTTTGTGATCTTTTCCATTTCCGGTGAAAGTTAGAGAAAACTTCTAGTATTCTTTCATGGACAGGTTTGATTTTTTAAAAATTTGTACGGGAAATTTAAACACATACTACTATGAAAATCTGTGAAACATTGTTTTTCTTTTATAAAGGTAACCATACATGATTGTAGCTAAGGTTACATTCAAGTCTACCAGAGACTCACCTAATGGAACTCTTGCGAGGAGGTAGTAGACAATAGAAGAAGAAAGACCCATCATGATATAACCAATGGATGTGAAGAACAGACACAGCAAAAGAGTTGACCTTCGACCTCTGACGTCACTCCATCTCCCCTGCCACATAAATAAAAATACTTTCATTATTATCTTATGATATGCTATACATTATGTATGATCTGTATTCTACTAAAATTTAAACCAATGACACCGCAGATTAAGCGCGGTCCAGAGTTGAGTTTAACCAAGAAAGTTATACTGTGATCTAAGTTTTCCTTTTGTAATATATGGCAATGTTAAAATATTACAATTTAGTCCTCGTGTCTGGTTTCATTGAAGTAGTAGAACAAATGCCCAAGGGTTCACATGTTTTGAGTACAGAATTTAAAGGAAGTTTCTTTCACTACTTGTAAAGTTCCAGGCTAAAAGACATTAAAAAGTTTGAAAGAAGTGTGATGTCTTTTAAGTATAAGAAAAGTTTATTTTCACAATCATAACTTTTAGTTCCACTCGGTAACAACTCACTTACCACAAGGGGAGCACATATTAACTGAAGGGTGCCATAAATTGTACCTGTCACAAAAAAACAAACAAACAAATTAAGTATGATGACAAATTACACTCATGATTAAAATTATACAAGTCCATTGCCGCGCAATGCAAATGTATCCCCCGGCACTGGCAGCGATTCAAAGGAGGGACAAAGAACCTTCCCCCTCCCCTCCCTCAAACAAAAGGATGACGTAGAGATTGCCGCCAGTGGCCCGGACTATTGTCAACACTAGGAGCAGCATCACCAAAACAATGTGTGTAGATTAGAGTATAATGCATCTCTATAGAAAATTTGAAAGAAATCTGTCAAGAAATGTGACCTCAGACCACACACACAAGATATCCACTAAAATATGACCGTTGACCCTATGAAAGACGGAACACTGGGGGCAGCATCACCAAAAACTGTAGAGGTCTAGAGTAATCTATGATGGACCTCCATACAAAATCTGAAAGAAATCAGTCAACAAAATGTGTCCTCCAGAATGCATGCAACAAAATTATGACATTTGACCCTATAAAAAGCAGAACACTGGGGGCAGCATCAGCAAACACTAAAGACGTGTAGATTTCACTAAAACACACCTCCATATAAAATTTGAAAGAAATCTGTCAAGAAATGTGGAAGTTAGAGCACACAAAAGACATATGACCTTTGACCCTATAAAGGACAGAACAACGAGGGGAACAATGAGGGCAGCATCACCAAAAAGTAAAGATGTGTAGATTATACCCAGTTACATCTCCATATAAAATTTGAAAGAAATCCATTACGAAATGTGGCCTGCAGAGTGCACTCACGCCATCCTCCAAAGTATGACCTTTGACCCTATAAAAGACGGGACACTGGTGGCAGCATCATCAAAAACTATAGGTGTTTAGATTACACCAAGAGACACCTTCATGCAAAATTTGAACGAAATCCATCATGAAATGCAGAAGTAAGAGTACACGAAATGGACAAATGACCTTTGACCCTATAAAGGACGGAACAATGAGGGTAGCATCACCAAAAAGTAAAGATGTGTAGATTATACCAAGACACATCTCTATACAAAATTTGAAAGAAATCCATCAAGAAATGTGGCCTGCAGAGTGCACTCACACCATGCCCTGAAGTATGACCTTTGACCCTATAAAAGACGGGACACTGGTGGTAGCATCACTAAAAACTATAGGTTTTTAGATTATACCAAGAGTCACCTTCATGCAAAATTTGAACAAAATCCGTTGAGAAATGTGACCGTCAGAGCGCACACAAGAGTGCACACAAAACATCTATCAAAATATGACCTTTGACCCTATAAAAGAAAGAACACTGGAGGCATCATCCCCAAAATCTATAGGTTTCTAGATTTCACGCAAAATTTGAACAAAATCTGTCGAGAAATGTGACCGCTAGAGCGCACAAAAACTATCCCCCAAAATACGTCCTTACACTATGAAAGGCGGAACACTGAGGGCAGCATCATCAGCAATTATAGGTGTCCAGATTTTACCAAGATACACCTCCATACAAAGTTTGAAAGAAATTCATCGAGAAATGTGACCGCTAGAGCGCACACAAAGAATGTGACGCGGCGGCGGTGGCGGCGGAACGCTGCTGAATCCAAAGTATCCTCCGGCATACTGCCGGGGATACAATTACAAAATAAACTTGATTCGGGGGCTTTAAACCTAAATCGGTGTGAAGTGTTATCAAAAGCATGATAACTGAGAGAGAGAAAGAGAGAGAAAGTGAAACACAAGTGAAACACTTTCTCAATCATATGGAATTTCCAAAAGAATCACTTAAATCAATGCGCTGGAAACTGAATGACGACAAGAATCCAAGAAATACAAAGGAGGGAAAAATTCTCTACTAATAAACTTGAACATTGTTTTTCTTGAAATTTCCTCCTTAGGCTCCTCCATATTTTGCTTCAATTCTATCCCTGTCTTTTCAATTAATACTGGATGCAAACGTATAGATATGAGGTACTCAGTCTTCCCTTCTTTTCTTTTCTCTGCCAATAGATTTCATGTTTGGCTGTCCCATTTATCTTGTTTGTACCATTCATATATTTTATACCATTTATACTATAAAAGCACTAAATGTGAAATGAAAATGTAATTCATATGCAAAGACAAATCTGCTTTCCCTTTAATAGCGGATAAATGGAAGAATATCTTTAATTTGAAATAAAATACTTGCCCTGACTGTTCATGTATGTACACTGTACATCCATAATTTTATATATATATAATTTTTTTTTTTTTTTTTTTTTTTTTTTTTGGGGGGGGGGGGGGGGGAGGCAGGCAAATTCCAGTCAAATTTGATCTGTAGCTTAATGACCTATGTAGCTTATGGACCCTCAGCCATACTTACCAACAAGTCCGATTGATACTGGGGATGCTCCTAGGTTGGTGGCCTGTCGCGATGCTACTGGGATGATCAAAGCTACAGCAAACAAATCCTACAGAGAGAGAGAGAGAGAGAGAGATATATGAAGGATTTAGTTCCAATACATGTTACATTCATTTTTTCATGTTAAAATACATGTAGCATAGATATAAATGTGTGGCAAGGTATTAAAGAGGAGCTTGTGAGGTATCTCTGTTATTGACACACAGGTTGCAAATTTCATCAAGGAAGTCGCATAGCACTGATACCAAACGAGCTCCTATGCCTTGTCAAACAGGGCAGTGTTTCACAAAACCATCATAAGTCCAATTTTAACGACAAATAACAATTTTCACCATGAAATAACTTATGGCAGAGATGATCAGTCAATGAATGTGTATTGATGATGGTTTTGTGAAAAGATGCCCAGATGAAGACGGTCAATAACCCTGTGGGTCGTTTCATCGGGGTCATCCCTATAGCTAGAAGGTCCGATAGTTAGCGGGTCCGATAGACCGACACCCAATAGATAGAAGGTTCGATAGACCGAATGTACGAGAGGGTCCAGTAGACAGAAGGTTCTATAGACCGAATCGGCAGGAGGGTCCAATAGTCCGAAGGTTCTATAGATCGAATGACCAACGGGTCCGATAGTCAGAAGGTCCGATAGATAGAAGGTTCGATAGTCCGAATGTACATGAGGGTCCAATAGACAGAAGGTTCTATAGACCGAATCGGCAAAAGGGTCTGATAGTCCGAAGGTTCAGTAGGGGTCCGATAGTTAGAAGGTCCGATAGACAGACAATAAATACGTAAAAAGGGTAAAATAATGGATAAAATGATAAGTGGGTAAAAAATAAGTGGTTAAAATAAGTGGGGGCGTTATGTTTTCAGATCGTCAGTCCGTACCGTCCGTCCGTCCCGTATTTGCGTTCTCGGGATAACTTGGGAAACATTCGAAGGATCAACTTCAAACTTGGCTCATCTAGAGGAATGACTATTATCTGATTTATATTTTGGTGTCACAGGGTCAAAGGTAAAAAAGGTCTTTGTGTTCATAATGTCATGAGAAGCTTTAGAGATCGCTTTAAACACAGCCTATGTACGTGTATGCACAGAGAAGTGACAATGCGTTTATTGATTTAATAGGACCCGGACCCTCAGTAATTTCAGATAATTGCAGTGACAAAAGTATTTTTTAGCTCATTAGAGTGATATAAGTTGTAAAATATGAATGTGCGATTTGTTTCTTATCCTTTATATGTATAAACTTATTTTGTTATTGCCCATTGGTCTCGTTGGCTGCCTCTCCCACTTTTCATGCCTGAAAAGGGGGTTCCAACCAAAGAAAAAGCAAAAAAGGAAGAGGTTGAAAAGGAAAGAAGAAAGGAAAGGAAAGGAAATGAAGAGAAAAAGAAAAGAAGAAATCAGAAAGGAAAGAGAAGAAAACAGAAATTCAAAAACTTCGCTCACTAGCATTATTAGGGTTATTTTTGATGCCCATTATATTTTCATTATTGATATTAGTTATTAATATAATCGCCATATTTATGTATATAAACCAATGCCAATTATATTAATAAGTCATATTCTTATGGAAGTTATTTGGTTTGCATCTTGAATCTCTAGCTAATGCTTTGCTATTTTTCTACTCAAAGAATGTCAGCAACATACATGTAACTGAAAGGAATCAAGCGGCAAGTTGGCCTTAAAGGGCTAAAGAGATGAATTTTCAGAAATTAATGGCCTGTGACCAATAGTCTCTTCCCAATATGAGAACGGAAGATGCCGATAACATGTTACACAGATTATGAGAACGGAATAATACGCTAGAACCTATTCTCATGATAAAAAATTCTTCTTTTTTTCTCTCTCTCTCGTTCGCTCGCTTTGCTCGCTCATACAATCAAGAAACTAGGCCTAGATTGTTTCTTCCAGCAAGCACCTCTTACGTCCTGCAGCAACAAGAAGCCCGAATATCATAATATTCGGACAGTGAAGTATCCGACTATTCTCGAATTCCCCACCCCCAAAAAAAATGGTATAATTTACCCGACAGAGTCCACAGACTAAAATTTGCCACAAGGTAGTAGTATGGGTGTAGTTGGTGAACATTCAAAAAAGTATAAAAACTGACATCATAGCTGGTATGAAATATCACCTGACAACCCTAAAAAAAACCCGGAAACGCCCCCTCCCAAGAAGGTGGTAAGGCCTAATTGAAACAATTTCATTTTTATCGGTCAGAATCTTTTGTTGTCAGAATCTTATCTTTTGTTACTTTTAATGAAAAAACGATACAGTGTGCACCCCATAATATTTCTTTGTTTAAAAAATAACACTCGTGTTAGAAGGGGACGCCCTTTCCTCAGCTTGCTCCACTAGAAAAAACAAGGCATTAGCGATAATGTGTCTCGCCCACATGCGATAACCAGAAATATCGTGATCTCTGTTGCCATGCAACAGGTCCCCCAAGTGCATAAATCTGCATAAGTTATGCTTGCATATATCTACATTACTAATGTTTGGAAAGTGACGTTTACAAAGTTTTGTCATAAGAGAGTCTTGCGGGTAAACTATGTTTGACCTGAAATGACCTTTGACCTTACCATGTGACCTCTGATGGCAGCATAACATGCAGGTCCTCCAAGTGCTTCTAAAACCCAAGTTTGGTTGAAAAGTGAGTGATGGTTGCAAAGTTATCTGTCATAAGAGAGTCTTGCAGGTAAACTTTAACATTTGACCTGAAATGACCTTTGACCTTATCATGTGACCTCCAACGGCACCATAACATGCACGTCCCCTCAGTGCATCTACAACCCAAGTTTGGTTGAAAAGTGAGTGACGGTTGCAAAGTTATCTGTCATAAGAGAGTCTTGCAGGTAAACTTTAACGTTTGACCTGAAATGACCTTTGACCTTTTCATGTGACCTCTAACGGCACCATAACATGCACGTCCCCTCAGTGCATCTACAACCCAAGTTTGGTTGAAAAGTGAGTGACGATTGCAAAGTTATCTGTCATAAGAGAGTCTTGCAGGTAAACTTTAACGTTTGACCTGAAATGACCTTTGACCTTATCATGTGACCTCCAACGGCACCATAACATGCAGGTCCCCTCAGTGCATCTACAACTCAAGTTTGGTTGAAAAGTGAGTGACGGTTGCAAAGTTATCTGTCATAAGAGAGTCTTGCAGGTAAACTTTAACGTTTGACCTGAAATGACCTTTGACCTTATCATGTGACCTCCAACGGCACCATAACATGCACGTCCCCTCAGTGCATCTACAACCCAAGTTTGGTTGAAAAGTGAGTGACGGTTGCAAAGTTATCTGTCATAAGAGAGTCTTGCAGGTAAACTTTAACGTTTGACCTGAAATGACCTTTGACCTTATCATGTGACCTCCAACGGCACCATAACATGCACGTCCCCTCAGTGCATCTACAACCCAAGTTTGGTTGAAAAGTGACTGACGGTTGCAAAGTTATCTGTCATAACGTTTGTGACGGACGGACGGACGACGGACGGAATTTGGATCCCTTAGTCTCGCCTTCACCTCCGGTGGGCGAGACAAAAATGCTTCGGGCATGATGGGCCTCGGGGCTTTAGTGTGCACCATATTTCCATGTTTCAAAAAATGGTCAGCTTTCCCCATTGCCAATACATCGGTTTAGTGGAAAAATTAACCGGGCGGGGCTGAGCTGCATGGGTGGACCACCCCCGCCCCACGGTGATGATGATGTTCTGATAAAAATACTTTTAACATGTTGAAAATGTATAAAACAAAACTTTAAAAGGAAGTTCCCCATTTTTTTTTATTTTTTGGGGGGGGGGGAGCCTACAGACCTAGTGCATCGGTTTATTACAATATACATACAGTCAGACCGCAGGTCGTATGCAAATGAGCAAAAATCGCGCATTTTATTTCCAGTGCCCGAAATGGACTCTCTCCCTGCACCCAGTCGGCTGTATCGCCTGGTCATCTTTAAAGTTATGTTCTTAAATAAATATAAATGCTATGCTCATTAGACTTTCTGCAAAAATAAATGAACAGTTTACCAACGCAGGGATATGTTGTTTTAGTCAGAATTTTAGAAATAAGTTGCTTAACATTACTGATGAAATAGTCATACAAAAGCCCTTTTTTCACAAGATTTCAAGTTGTCAAAA
The DNA here is from genome assembly GCA_025617745.1 of Heliocidaris erythrogramma. Taxonomy (NCBI): domain Eukaryota; kingdom Metazoa; phylum Echinodermata; class Echinoidea; order Camarodonta; family Echinometridae; genus Heliocidaris; species Heliocidaris erythrogramma. The sequence continues at coordinate 23,047,179 of CM046858.1, forward strand.
GACATATAAAAAGTATATGAGCCGCCATCAAGACACATATGTATGGAAGCGCTGGAATCTCATCTTTTTCATCGTTACATTCAAAACATCCATAGATTTATGACAGAGTCAGGATCCAGCAATATTCAGCCGCAGATCATCCGTTGTCAAGACCATGGTCAAGACCACAGAATCTTAGCCCTGTGATTGGCAAGCAAGCCATCTGTAACCAAGTGCGCGTTGAATGAAACAATGCGCAACCTGTTGCTTCATCCTTGCGCAAACATGCGCAAAGCTGTTGCCAGGCTGTGAGAAAACATCTTGCGTGGTGGTAACCAATCGGAATGCTGGAATTGACTTTTTTAAAGACAAAGTGTGTACATTGGTTACATATTGCTGGATCCTGACCCTGTCATGAAGTGCACATTAATGTTATTTCAATCTTTGGAAAGTACAGAAAATGCCCTTTACGCTTATGTCAAATTTGCCCTGGCTCACAATAAAACTATGGTAGTTTTGGCCAGATTTATATTTCATTTCATTTCCATTTTTTGTCATAAAAGGAACACCAATTTTTACCAATTTTGTCTATTATTTTGAAAACAACAAAAGCATGTCACAAATCTCTGATCCCTCTTCTTTTATTTGATGCATAACTCATGGCAATTGGTGAATGATAAGTAGTCTATTCAATAGTTTGCAAGTAAGATGTTCCTGGCTGTTCTTGCTCATTATGTATTCATAGTCAGGCAGAACTGGAAATAAAATAGCGCGCTCTTTGGGGACCTGCGGATTGGCTGCATAGAAGAAAATAAGGCATTACCCTTTTCCTTTTATGAGATAAAACTATTAAAAACTTATTGTATCCACTTATTTTACCTTTTTTACGTTATTGTCGGTCTATCGGACCTTCTAACTATCGGACCCCAACTGAACCTTCGGACTATCGGACCCTTTTGCCGATTCGGTCTATAGAACCTTCTATCTATCAGACCTTCTGACTATCGGACCCCGTTGGACATTCGATCTATAGAACCTTCGGACTACCGGACCCTCCGCCGATTCGGTCTATAGAACCGTCTGTCTATTGGACCCTCTCGTACATTCGGTCTATCGAACCTTCTATCTATTGGGTGTCGGTCTATCGGACCCGCTAACTATCGGACCTTCTAGCTATAGGGCTGTAACCGTTTCATCATATCAACTCCATGACACTCATAACTGTAGGGAAATGTCATGGACTTGACAAACCATTTCACGAAGACATGGTAAACGACAACTAAATGATATCGATACTCATCTGCTAAAAAGCATAGTCTTTATCACAATCCATCAGATTTATCGTCAATTAATTTATCCAAACAGATATTGATGCTCACTTTTGCCCGAACTGTTCCAAAATTTAGAAAATGGCAGGGCAAATTACTATGATACAAATATCCAATTTACATGAAAAAATGTGTTACTTATAGCATCTTAGAATTTATAAAATTGAGAAAACTCAAGGTTGCTTTTGCGATGTGCGAATCTAGATTTGTAAGTAATTGAGGATACCATAATTGACAAATCGTCGAAAAAAGAGAGACCCCAATTTTGTTCGCGTCTGAGAAAATAATGAAATTAATGTACTGTATGACCCAATTTCTACTGTTTATTCATCAAAAATATATGTAATACTGCAAAAGTGGAAATTTTCGCGTGATTAACTTTTCGCGCTCGGCTGAGTAAAGTGAATTTCACATGTTTTTAATTTCACCGACGCACAAGGCTCATAGGCAAAAGAATACATAAACGAAAATATTCACATGTTTTTATTTTCGCGTACATTTCATGCTGCGCGAAATGCGTAAAAATATCCACACCGCAAAATATTCCAAGTTTACAGTATTTAATTGCATAAAATGGAAAATATATAGGGAAAAATACATAAATTGTCATCATTCTCTTAGGTCTGTTAATATAGGCTGTTTCATGTTCAATGCCGATTCTACGGAAGGCGGCTGAGGGGACAAACAATATTAATCTCGAAGAAGCTTGATGGGAGGAATTTTTAATTTGTAAACAAATTTTAGGCATTTTACTCCCAGTGTTAAAGATCGTATGCTCGATCTGTAATGAAAAACACAAGTCAGAAAAAATTGGAACCAGCGGGATTCGAACCTGTCATCTACTGCTTGCCGGGCAGCGACTTAACCACCAGGCTATTCTGGTTCACGGCCAAGTCACGATGAACACAGATATAAAATAGCGGCTGCGTGTGACGGCGTGCGCTGTCGGCAACGTATATTTTCAATTATGGTTGTATCGCGCACCGTCCCACGCAGCCGCCATTTTATATCTGCATGACAAGAGGAGGCTTGGATACACAAACACTGGTGAGTTCTCTGAAATTTCTTATCTTTTTTTTTTGTTGGATTTTTTGTTAAAAATACGTACGATCAAAAAGACATTCTAATTCAAAACGTTTCCCTAGGAGGAAACGCTGTGGGGAATGGCCTGTCGGTCGCGGGAGTTATCAGAAAAGTGTTATTTCAGGGCATTTTCATGTCCTGCTATCCTGTGCGCAATTAGATTGCTGGGGATAAACGCCTGGCTTCATGATGTAAAAGGCGTATATCCAATTTTTTTTTTTTTTTTACACTCACAAAGCTAATCCTGGCTACGCCTGGGGGGGGGGGGTCAAGTTTGGTTGATAAAAAATGATAATCAATGACATTTGAATTTAATAATAAGCAGATAAGATAGGCTGATCATGCTGATAGGCACATCAGCAAGCAATGGTCATATTGACCATTAGGATCATATACATGTGTGTATACTGGGTATTGGGGATACAGATGTAATTTTGTTTGAAATGGAGGTTTTTGTGGGCAAACTGATACTTAAGTATCATTCTTTAGATTTTAAGTTATCAGTTCGTTAAGATACAAAATGTAGAAAGTTATAAAAACTTACATTTACAGCCCTCTTTTTGGTACTTGTTACCCACACCTCCATACGGATGACGACTGCTCTCAATATATGTTGCGCACTAGTGAGGCCGCTCTACATGGTTATGCACCGTTGATACGTACGCAGAATGTTACGCACACAAGCTATTCTACGAAGACCTGAAAGGGCCAAACTGACGACGTAAAAAAATAAAAAATATTACGTACATACGTAGTAATTATTACGTACGTACGTAATATTTTTAATTTTTTTACGTCGTCAGTTTGGCCCTTCCAGGTCTTCGTAGGAGATCGACGAACCGATCGCGCCGGTACTACTACGAGCGCTGAGGGCTCCCTTCATCATAATCGTGAAAAATACAAACTGGATGCTGACGGGACAGTCTCGATAGCAGTTATCGACAAAAAGGACCCAAAATTTCAGGAAACCCTCTTCAAAAGTCACAAAACAACCTGGTAAGTTTTAATCATCTATTATTCAACATAAGTATTTGGATGTAAGTAAACTGCAATATATGAGATTCAATTAAATATAGCCAAAAATGCACAGTGATGCAGTTTAGGTATGGGATGTGTGTTGGCTGCGTTACTACACAGTCGGCAATGGCGTGTACCTATGAGTGCTGATAGGCATTTTTGTTTTTTCCATCATCCATGGGTCTTATAGTCCTTCAAGATGGATTTTTTTTTCAGTAGATCTACCAATATTTCTGTGAACAGACTAACAAGTATTATACGTAAATAAGACTAGAGATCGAACAAATAGTCCCATCAAATCTTCATCACCGCCGTAGCCCAAGCTACGTCCACCGCCGGAGTTCAGGCGCCGGTGCAAGGGGCAACCCGGTAGTGACACGTAGCACTAGCACGCAACTTAGAAGGTCGATTCGGATGAAATAAGAAAAAAATAAAAGTGGTAAATAACATTGACCATTGTAACTTTAGATAACATACCAAAAATCCAAATACATATAAGCAGATGGTTAAAAAGCGGATACCATCCACACTTTCTTCCTTTTTGTAGGATTTTGTTCCAGGATCCCCTTCCATGTCTGAGTTGATGTCTAGCGCCCTCTATAGGTGCATTAATTATTGCCCAAATTTGCTACGTTATTTTTAATATTATTCCACTTCCAGCTGACCTTTTAATGTTACAGCTTCAAATGCAGTATTGATGATGACAAGAGAATGGATAACAAGCCTATTGTGACGTGTAAGGATAAATTGAGTTTTGGGGGTTTGTCCTTTAATTATTATTTCTCGTTTCACATTCACTGCATCAGATTTTCTGAGACCCAAACTTGTTGTAGTTTATCATATGTGGTCCCACTTATCTAATTGTTTGTAGTGTCTACATTGTAAGTGAAGGGGTGGGGCAGCAGAAAAAAGGAGATAGTGAGACTGAGTCTGAGTCTGAGATGAGAGGGAGGGAGAGTGAGAAAGAAATGGAGGGAGGGAGGGAGAGAGAGAGAGAGAGGTTAAGAGAGAAAGCGAGAAAGGAATTTCGACATGGGCAATTGCAATGCCTATGGCTATGCCATGGGTTTGGATTATTGACGGCTAACTTAGCCTTAGGCCTATATCGTGGCTGAGGAAACCGCTCGTTCGTTAGCATGCAAAAATAAAGTGCAGCGTCTATCGTAGTATGGACAGGGAATGAGGAAACCAATGCGTGTGACGCAATGAAGCTCTTCTGTGCGGAGCGAATGGTGGTTTCCTCAACCACGATAATGCCTTATTGACTTAAGTTCTTAAAGGAGAATTAACCCCTGATTACAAATTTACTTATATTGGAAGGTGTAATATATTCCTACTTATTGGCCTAAATCATTTTCTAATAAGATATCAGAAAAGGGTATAAATAAAGATATTCCAACACCCGGTATCGTCTCCTACTCATTTACATGGGGGCTGCCATTTTCTTGCTGATTTGGAGTTGTACATGAACCATTGAGAAATGTTCCAGTCAGGAAGATATTTTGAATCCAAATCCTAAATTGATTTTCTTCATTACCTAAAATCCCATATGTGACGAAAAATATAAAGTGGGTGTTTACATGTATTATAAAAATTAAATCTTTATAATGATACTTTTAAATTGTCTGGTTTTGCTTAACAAAAATCTATTTTCTTGGGTTTGCCAAACAGAGCAGAACATAATATATGCAGCATGCATTCCGACTTTTCAAGTCCATTATTCGAAAGCAGGTGAATGCATAGTTTGCCGCTATAGATGCTCAGGGAAGAAGCATCCATAAAATTTGAATTAATTTGCTCCGTCCCATACGTCCAGTATCGAGAAAACAGATTTCTATTAAGCGAATATCGATTTTCAACAGAAATATATAAGGAAATCTTCAGTTTAAAAATAAATTGACATATCTATTCTATATTTTTAATCTCAAATGGGTTTTTAATTTTGAAAAAGGCAATTGAGCATTTGGATTAAGAAAATCTTCTTGTACACATAAACAAAATGGCAGCCCCCATGTGCTGCTAGCAGACGATACATATTGCTAGCAGATGGTAAATTTTGCTCAGAAAATCTTGATTCGTATCGATCTCGTATATTTTGACGCGAAGCCATATAGTCTAACAAGTAGGAATAAATAACACCTTTGAACACTATCGTCTTTATTTTTGAGCGTAATTCTCCTTTAATTAATTTTGTTCAGTTACTTAGTCATGTTACTTGTTAGTTGTTACGTTGACAGGTGAGTGCCAACAACAAATGAAATGGCAATGAAAAATTAATTTTAATGCGTGCCATGGCTGCAATGCATGAGGTCTTATTGTAAACAGTTTTGATCTCTTGCCCAATTAATAGGCCAGTTTCGTAATCCGATTACGTAATCAGAGGGTTGGACAAACAAGGTCAAGGGTGACCGGCGGTGTGAAGCTGCTATTGTGCATCGTGTTTCACTGTGCAACTACTGCCCTTTATTCGCTATTGAACTGTTTGTTGCATTATGGTGTGAACAGATTATTGACGGATGAGATGGAGGGAATTTCAAAATAAAAGTTTGGATATCTTTTTCAGCATACTATTTAATATTTCTAGCATACTAACGGTTCAAACAAAGGTCGGAAAATGGGAAAGCACTGCTGTTATGGGACGTGTAACAGCGACACCCGCTATGACCAACGGCAATGTCCACATACATGCAAGGGGTTTTTTCATCCCCTTCCCAAACAGAAAACAATGATGGACAAATGCAAAATTTGGTTGAAAGCATACGGAAGGAAAGACTTTGGTATGGAACATTAAAAAGTCTACATAGATCTGTTCAAAACATTTTGTCTGGAGAGCAGGGCCTACCCGGTACCCGAGCACCCACATCCACTGTCTGCTGCAGCAACGGAGCTTGAACAGCGACTGTCTGCTAAAGCCGTCTGCGCAAGTCCCCGCGATAGACAGTTGATAGCACCCCGGCCACAGATCATGGTGTCTGTTTTTGAATGCTGCAACAGTCCCGCATAGGCAAGGGCCTATGAGGGGATGCATAGACCTACTAAATTTTAATTTCGGCAGTCAAATATCGTACTCTTACATTTAATGCGATGGCCAAACTGAAGCAGTTGTGTACTTTCCATCAGATTTCAAGCTCAAAAACATACATATATAAATCTGAAGAAGTAATCACTGATTCTTCTCCATTGCGTCTTGCCTCTCTAGCATTTGCAAATCATTTCAGTTTCAACCTCGTCCAAAACAAATGAAAAAAATTTGGTGTATATCGTGCTCGTGAAAATGTTTTTACATGGACCCATTTTTTTGTTTTTTTGTTTGAGATCCAGCGATTGCAGCGACCTAGAAAAGTACACAGTGATTCCAATACACCACTTTGCCAGAACTGACAGTAAATTACGGATTTTTTTTTTGGAATTATCTTTTCCAACACCATTGAGTGGCCTTTATTGTATTTTATTTACATGTTGGTGTCGGTATTTGTAAATCGAATGCCAATTTTGAGTGAATGTTGGTGACTTTTGTGCAGTGGTGTTTGAAAGCGAATGGGTGTGTGACATAGTCCGAGAGAAAAGTGCAAGATAACAATTCTGTTATAATATTGCAGTATAGAAGCAATACAGGAATGATGGGCATTCATTATCTTGATGGACCTCTACCACCTCTGTTGTCTAGAGACCACTCACACATATCAGACGTTATTTATAAATAACCTCGCATTTGTCTAGCGACAGACAAAGTTAAGTAGCAAAAATTCAGGGAAAATATTTGGTTTTACATCATGGAATGATTAAATTTCTTATTTGCAGATAATTCCTTCAATTGTCAGGCTCCTTTTTGGCCAGCAATCTCGCTCCTTTTAAACTCCACCCCAGATTGGGAATGCACACTTGCCTTTTGTAGGACAGTCCCAGCTGTAAAGTACAGACATGTGGTGTACGAACTATAGATGACTTCGCATATGCGTGAATGCGTGGCAGACCACTCATACATATACAAGGTTATTTGAGATAAACTTGTACCCACAAATAGGTAGATCTGTACCTCTGATATAGGTCTAGCATGGATTATCGAAGATTGGTCCAGGGTAGATTATACTTGAGGAAAGTGAAAATGAGCAGGGGAGGTTAGTTGTCTAGGGAGGGGCCAATTCTAATGTCTGAGGGAGTAGTTTTCAAAGTGTCTGCAGAAGCAGTGCTAGTGGTCTTGGAATGAAGTCCAGGCATCGTTGTCCTTGTACGAGATTCACAAGACAATGGCAGTTCAGGAAGTGTGACTTTATCAGGATCGTAAAAACGTACCGTACTTATCTTGGGAGTGTGTTTTTCTTTTTGAATAATGACAGGTCATGGAGAGCAGGAGTTGTTTTCATCCATCCATGTAGAACTGGCCCAGAGTCTTCCAAGGGATGCTGTAGAATGGCGGAGGTACGGTTAAACCGTTGCTGATTTAGTGGCGACACAGCCAACTAGTGCTCCCCTTTTGATACCCAATTGACATACCTTAAATGCACAACTAGAAATATTGCCCCTTTAATTGTGTAATGTTTCAGAATTTCCCAAATTCTAGATCCGCCCCTGGCTAAATGACCATGTATAGTGGTTGCGAGTGAAAAATATATTTCTTATTTTGTTGACAGGAGATCTGTTTGTAATTTCTGATGAAAGAGTGAGATTTCCTTAGAGGCATGATTTTACAAAATGAATTACCCTGTCTTTTAATATGTGAAATAAAATGAAGTAAAAACTTTGTGATATCAGCATACATAAATTAAAAAACTTTCTTATTCTTTATACAACTTTCATAATCTTTCACTAATGTGTTTATCTGATTTTTCTTCTTCCACCAAATCCATTTTTTAAATAAAATGTCAATTCCCCTTTAAAGTATAAATTATTTTGTGTTTTTTGTTTCTTTCACCCTATGTATAGGTCTTATGGGCGTGCTCCAAAAATGATCTATGTGGATGTCAACTTTGTCCCATACAACTCTGACCTCCTCCCAACTGAGAATGATCGCAAGCTGCTGCAGCTTCCTGTTTTCCACACATATTGGACCGAGTGTCCTGTAAGTGACTATCCTCATTAAGGAATACTTACGTCCAAATGACTGAATAGATCATCTCCTCTCAAAATTGGCAACACTGATACTTGTCTGATGCACATTGTGGTACAAAATAAAGAGATGTACATGTATAAAATGTGTACTTGTAGTGTTATTTTGACATTATATGAATAATCGTAGTATGTATGTATATTGTGTAGAAGAGGTGTGATATTTGGATGTTCCCCAAGTGCAATTTGGAAATATTGTCACTAGAATTAACCCTTTCAGGAAACAAATTATTTAAAAGCTAAATTTATCACCTTTGGTTCTTCAAATTGGCAACAATGATATTATTCTTTTTGTGCTACATGGTTCTAATGAAATGTAGTCTCTTTGAAAGAAATATACATGGTTTGGAACTTTGTCAAAAAGTTGGCAAAAAAATGGCAAATTTTGATTAAAAAAAACAATGATTATGAACCACTCAATGTGTTGCCATTGTAAAGATTTTAAAGCTTATTCTCCTTTTTAAAATTCCTGGCATCAAACACAATATGGTCATGCAACAAAAATAAACACACTGTGTGCAGAAATTATTGCTCTTTCTACTCATGCATCTGGTGTATTTTTTATGGCTTTGAATCGAAAGTTATTCAGCCAAACCACAAAATGTGGAGTGAAGTCACGAAAGGGCATTGAAATATTGTTGAAAGAGTTAAATATGATGATTTTTAACTATTGTTGCAAGACACAAAAAAAGAGGGAAAAAAGGCAATGTAGCAACATTGATTGCCTAGTATTACTTAAATCCCACAACAAATTTCATCCTTAACTCATTGAGTATGAAGTCAGTAATATCTCTGCCTGGGAGTTGTGGAAAAATGTGTGTATACCAAAATAAAATCATATTCCATGGGTTAATGTCGTTTTCTTAAAGGATGCTGATGCTTACAAAGTCTGTGTGAAGAATGACATCACCGCCTGGCAACAGTCTTTGAAAGAACGCAACGTCAGTGATTGGCTGATTGTACTGGTAGAGACGTCCAATCCCAAGAGAGGAAACAAGCAGAAGTTCCTGCCTCGGACGTCTGTACTTGACAAAATTAGAAATGACTTCTGCAGTAAACAGTCAGACAGGTATTGAACAGTTAATCTCTTGGAATATTTCATATCACTTAAGTATGCCACATAGTTTTAGACTGTAATGAAATGAGACATTCAGACTGTCCAATACAGGGACATTGATATATGTAAAACCAAGCTTAACAAAACTTTAAAATCTATTTAGATGACCCTGTTATGATAACATTTTATAAAAATATCTTTTTTCTTTTTGTAGAAGTAGAAACCATTAGCTATGTTTGCCAAATTTTACAATGTGGCAAGATACATGTAAATGATATAAATGGTTGCATCAGTACTTCAAGAAATTCCATGCAGATTGATGATAGTGCATTGAAGACATGTTGACATAGTTTTCCTTTGCTGGCAGGAGATTTTTTGTTTGTCTTGTGTTCAGTATACTCACAAAATTCAGAATATTGGAGAAGAAAAGCTTGCAAATCTTTAATTAATCATATAATTTCCTTTGACATTTTTTGTTTAATGCATGAATAAACTGAAAGGAACTGAAGTGGGAAGGGATGGGTCGGGTTATAGAGGTAAGGGTGAGTGTTTCTGTATTTCAATAGCTATCTCTCTGTGTTTTGCAATCGACAGGGTGATAGTCCTGCATGAGCCAAACAATCCTGTCCCTACGCCTCGAGCCCAGGACTCCTGGCAGCTCTTCATGCAGCGACTTCGGCAGCTGGTCCTCTTGGCCTACAATCGGGTCCTGGGTCGCTTTGAGGAACTGATACGGGCTGAGCGTGAGAGTAGGAATGACAAGGACTGGAATTTCTGCCAGTATTTCTTGCTTCAGGTAAAAAGAGTCAAGCCATGTCTTATTTCATGTTTTATTTGTTTCATATTCTCCAATAAGGATTTGTTTCGAAATTTAACTCAAGTAATCAATGAAGACCTTTGTTTAAATTACAACATTGATAATGAATTCAATTCATGTGTTACTTAAAAAATAAAAAAAAGTGTGTTCTAACAAAATGGTTGGAATAGCCTGTCTGAGAAATAGTTTAAATCAACCAGAATTTCTGTTTTTCATTGATACAGTTTTTTCACAGTCTTCTCAATCTTACTGTACCAAAGATGACAAAAAATATTGTATACCATATATCGTGTGTTGAGAGCCAGAAGGGCATTAACTCATATGTTTTAACACAGAGTTAACACCCTTCTGGTTCTCAACACACGATATCATATATCAGTATACAGTGTATATCCATATTTTACAGTTTCCCTAAAACACAATTTCAATATTTCTTGATGCATATTTTTGTTTATAAATGCGATCATGATTTCCTCTTTTCATTGAACGGCTTTTTCTCTTTCAGGAGGAGCTTGCATTTATGTTTGAGACTCTGAGGCAATTTGAAGATGCGCTGGTACAATATGATGAGCTAGATGCTCTCTTCTCCCAATTCATTATCAACTCAAGTGCAGGAGGTAAGAAAAATGGAAGTAATGGGGAAAGAAAGAATTATTCTGTACAGGAAATTTCATTAATTACTACATGTTTTTAGTTTACAGACTTATGAACAGAAATAGGGATTTGTATGAAGTGATGATATGTGAAAAAAAAGGAAATGAAATCTGTTTTAATCTGACAGTCATGTTGTTGGAAGTGTTTTAAACAGAAGATTGTAGATACAGTCATACCTGCTTTAGCGACCACCTGTCTGTAAAGACCACAATTTTCGTTTCTCCTGAACAACATTTTCATTGAAATGTGTATTAACCCTCTCAGTCCCAAGCCATAAAAAACCTATTGAGTTAATACACATTGTTGCACCTAGGAGACTGAGAGGGTTAAAGGAACCTGTCCATAAAGACCACCTGCTCATAAAGACTGCTTTTCTTGTCTCCCTTGAGTGGTCTTTATAGACAGGTTTCACTGTACTATGAAAGGAATGCCAATTTCACAGTCAACACTGCATTAAACCTACAAAGCATATTTTCTCATGGAGGGGGTGGGTGGGGTGGGGTGGGAGGGAGAGTGTTATATAAGTTCTAAGAGAACCAAGTGTGTGCTTGCGGTTTATCTTTTGGGGCTTCATGTGAAAAATAACAAATACATGTAAATGTCTGACGCAATGTCCTTACGTAGAGCAAAGACTTGTAGTCTTATACTCAATCATTTTGTTTCCAAGGTTTTCCTCTGAGGAATTCTGCATCCTTTCTGATGTCACAGAATGTATTGTAATAGTATCTCCTCCATGACTTTACAGCTACACCCAAGTGGCTAGCCGACTTCCAGGCCCCATGCAGCTGCTGGGATGGTCTGAACCTCTCCAAGCCTGTCAACATGGACAAACGTGAGCTGCTTGAGAGAGGGAAGCCAACCCTGCTTGATGTCAGAAACTATCTCTTCTCAAGGCAATCCGCTCTCCTGTTCCTACTGAAGAGACCTTGGGAGGTGGCCTACAGGGCACAGAACTTTATGCATAACTGTGTGCAGGAGCTCAAGATATTAGAGGTAGAGAAAGAGAGAGAAAGAGAGAAAAAGAGAGAGAGAGAGAGAGAGAAACCTTGGAAGGTAGCCTGCAGGGCACAGAGCTTCATGCACTATTGTGTACAGCAACTCGAGATATTAGAGGTAGGAAGAGAGAAAGAAAAGAGAGAGAGAGAGCGAAAGAAAGATTTTGTAGTTGTCCCTAGGAGTTGCAATTCTTGGGGTTAGTTGTCTCAATGTGTCCAAGAGGTGATAATCCAAGAAGTAGACATTTGGTTTACAGATAATTATATGTTTTGGAGGTTTAAAAAGCTTTCCATAAATTTATGCATGGATACTTAATTCATTCACTTTAGTGTAGCTTTATATGGTTAAAAATGAGTCCGAACAATTTCATTACTATTTCAAACAACTTGTAATTATCCCTTCATTCCTTTGTCCAGGTCAGTATGCCACGGGGCAGCATTGCATGCTGGGTATTCCTGAGCTGCCTGGAAGTATTACAGAAGTGCGAGAAGAGCAGTGATGCTGCGCACATCAATACCTATTCACATTATACAGCAAGCCTCTGGCTCTACGCACAACAAAAGGTAAATATATACATAACAAGTTAAATACAAGATTTTCAAATTAATTTTCAAATTGCCCTGCAGGCTGTGAGCAGATGAAATATATATGCGTCTTCTAGTAGCTTTTTTTCAACGTGTCTTAAACGTACCTGTACATAAAGACCCCTGCCCATAAAGACCGCTTTTCTTGTCTCCCTTGAGTGGTCTTTATAGACAGGTTTCACTGTATAAGAAATACCGTTTTGTTTGAAGGAAATAGTAGTGATTTTTATTGTTTTTAATTTGTATATGATCAACTGTAATTGTGTTTTCACCTCAGTAGACCAGTTGTTCGGTAATGGCACAGATTAGCAGGGCTATCTACCCTGATATTTACTCATATTTTAATTCTTGTTATATAGTATATTGTTTCTTTTTTAGACAAAAAATATATTCAAATCAAGTCAAATGATATGAGACATATTGAAGAATATTTGGGGTTCCTTTGATTCTATTTTGTCTCGCCACCGGAGGTGAAGGCGAGACTAAGGGATCAAATGGTGTCCGTCCGTTGTCCGTCACAAATGTTATGACAGATAACTTTGCAACCGTCACTCATTTTTTAAACAAACTTGGGTTGTAGATGCACTAAGGGGACCTGCATGTTATGGTGCCGTTGGAGGTCACATGACAAGGTCAAAGGTCATTTCAGGTCAAACGTTAAAGTTTACCTGCACGACTCTCTTATGACAGATAACTTTGCAACCATCACTCACTTTTCAACCAAACTTGGGTTGTAGAAGCACTTGGGGGACCTGCCTGTTATGCTGCCATCAGAGGTTCGGATGCTCCAATCGGTCGGGAAAAGGAGGAAATTTGAGTTTCCATTCCTTTCCTAACTTTTCCCGACCGATTGGAGCATCCGAACGCCTGGCAGTACACCATTTTGAAACGTGTAATAATGGCGGCATCCGGGTACTTCTGGTCCGAGAGGTCCGACAAAACGTCACAGGGCGGGGCTTATCTGTTCAAAATGGCGACGCACACGATCGATATAGGACCTTCTAGCAGACGACAAAATGATATTTCTAACTACTTGTTGACGGCGTTAGGGGGGCCCAAATGTGTTGAAATTCGACATATATAATCAACAATGTGCCCTTCAACTAAACAGCTAACTAAATCGCCAGGGTTTACCTTCCCTTTAATGGCTTATTTTACTAAGTAATTGATCTTTTAGGATTTTTTTCAACATTATCTTGGACTTGGGTTCATTACATTTCTTATATTGGTAGTAGAATGAATGTTAGATTTCGGACATATAAGTTCTTGTTAGATATTTCTATTTTTAGTGATGCCTGTTTATAAACTGGGTAGTGCAGTGAAAGGCTTAACTTTGGCATCTCTTTGTCTCTGTCTTTTAATAAAGCTGAATGAATTGGGCCAGCTTGGTGGCCTGATGCCAGATACATCCCCAACCTCAGAGCAGCTCAACTCGGTGGTAGATCTCCTCTCGGGAATGGGACAGACAGCCGAAGTCGGAGCCAGGGAGAACAGCCCCAATCAAATGCTACGGGAAGCTCTGAGCTCACAGGAAGCATTCTCTAAACATTATCTGGTTAGTAGTTATCTGTGGGTGTGTGTCGTACCTGTACAATGGGTTAATAATATAGTGTAAATTGCAATGAGACTCAATGAGATGCTACAAAGTAGCTTTGAGCACACAAGATAAAGATCTGTTTATATATGTTCTTTTGTTCATTTTTAGTATGGCAGTGAGAATAGGCTGAATAAGATTATCAATATAGCTTCATTTTTGCAAAGAATGTCTGATAGTTTATTTAACTCTTTCAAGACAATTGACCACATGTTTGTGGTTTGGCTCAATAACTCATAAAATCACAACACCATTATACTCATAAAATCACAACACCATTATACTCATAAAATCACAACACCATTATACTCATAAAATCACAACACCATTATACTCATAAAATCACAACACCATTATACTCATAAAATCACAACACCATTATACTCATAAAATCACAACACCATTATACTCATAAAATCACAACACCATTATACTCACAAAATCACACCACCATTATACTCACAAAATCACACCACCATTATACTCATAAAATCACAACACCATTATACTCATAAAATCACAACACCATTATACTCATAAAATCACAACACCATTATACTCATAAAATCACAACACCATTATACTCATAAAATCACAACACCATTATACTCATAAAATCACAACACCATTATACTCATAAAATCACAACACCATTATACTCGTAAAATCCTGACATCTTCTTAGAATGATATATTTATATCTTGCCTGTTACAGCAATAGGTTTCTACCACAACTATTTATCATGGATTGTATTCATTCTAGGAATTGTCTGAGTTAGCAATGGGTACCTTCAAGCATATAGGAAGAATGCGTTCTGCAAAGCTGATCGGCAAAGATCTTGCTTCATTCTACATGTGAGTACCAAACAAATATCCGCACATCATTTTCCAATTTAGATTTAACGTTTTACTATTGTCTGTGACAGGAATTGTGAATTACAATTCTCTTTTGCCCATATATCAATGATCCCAAACTGTGGAGAATTTTAACTTTCCAATTAATAAATAACAAATGTAGAAATGATGACAAAATATACAGGTGATTGCCACTGTGAAGCATCCTGTTAATTTCATGAAATTTTTGTGTTCTTTTCTTTTTTCTTTCTTTTCTTCATTTTTTTTTTTTTTTTTTTTTTTTTTTTTTGGGGGGGGGGGGGGGGGTTTGCTTTTTTCAGCAAAGGTTATATCTTGCATTGTAATTGTGCAAATTGTTAATGAAACCACTAGAGGACACAGTTCAAAATAAGGAATTGGAGAAAATACACTGAATTTTGGAAAAACAATATACATGTGTATATATATATATATATATATATATATACTTTGTTGCATCCTGCAGGAAAACTGGAGAGCTTCATAAAGCGGAGAGTTTCCTATCTGATGCCCTGAAGGTGTATGAGACAGAAGGCTGGGGTCCGATGATAGCTGCTACCAGAAAAGAGCTGGCTGGCTGCTACAAGAAGCTGGAAAACAATCTCAAATATCCTTCTCAAACCTGTAATATAAAAACCACTCAAGGAAAACAAGATAAGGTGGGTTTTTTTGGGTTGTAGATAGATATTCTTTATGTGTGTTTTTTTTTACATAAATGAATAAGAAAAAGTTGTTCTGCATCCGTTGGTAAAAATGCAGAGAATAGTGAACAAAATTAAATCAACCGTTAGAGGATGAGAATGAACAAATATCAAGCTTTGAATAAAGCGTCTTTTCAATAAATTTTGTCATGTGCAAAGGCTCATATACAAAAACAATGTGTACATTCTCATTCCTTAGAACCGTTTATTAATTTACTATTTACTTTGAACCTCTTGGGCAGGGGGAGAGAAATGAATGTCAAAAGTGGATGTGTTCTTTGTCACTGATGTCCTGTTCATGTCATCCAGTAGCAATAAATTCTGTCCTTAACTCATCGCATCACATACCTGAAGCTTTGCTGTCAGCTGGCTGCGGACAAGTTCGTTGACCCTGATAGGATGATCTACTTTGAGGAGATGAAGAGGGTTGCAGTAGAGGTGCCACAACCTGAAGAAAAAGGTATGGAGTTGTTTAGTTTCAAGAATATATTCTTTTGAACGTACATGTCTCTTTCAAGCATTTTTATGCCATTAGATATAGACAGTGTGAGTTAAATATTGTGGAAACATACAGTGGGATGGATTAAGAATATCTTGGTAAACACTGTGTAAGGCACCTATTTCAATAGATGTATGTATGGGTAGACAGTGGATGATCTTCTCATAGTTTGAGCAACATGCATCCAAAGTGGAAAAACTGCAAAGAGTTTCGCTGAAAGTCAAAACTTCCTCAGTTCTTATGGAAAATGTTTTATGAATTTGTAGCAAACTCCCTGGTATTTCTGCCAGTGAACCGCTCTTATTGAAACTCCTCCTTTTTTTTTTCTTCCCCCTTATCACAGAAGAAGCGGGGGCTTTGTTTCCATGGGAATTCATCTTAGCCTCTCCCAACTTGTCATTGGACCCACCCAATGGTCGCATTGGCAAGGAGGAGCCTATTACCATCAAGGTGACTTTCACCTCCCACCTGCCTGCACCAATCATAGTGCACCAGATCACTCTGCAGCTGCATGATCAGCTCTTATTGGCCAGTGGCGGTGGGGAGAGCCAGCCAATCAGGTTGGAGAAGAGCCCTTCCCAGGACAGCCTGCAGAGACTTAGGTCCCTGGATGCCAGGGCTCAGGTCAGAGGTCGTGAGAAAGGTGGTATGATGCCTGTCTTTGGGTCAGAGGTCAAGTTTGGAGAGGAGAACAAAAAACTGGGTGAATATCTTTTGCTTTAATTCATTAAAGTGAAATGATTCTTGTCTTGCCTGCATAGCGAGAACTAGACATATGTGCCACTGTGAAATCGAAATGTGAATAAGAATTATTTATATATGAATAAGAACTTTTTATATTTCAAGAACTTGTTTAGTGACCTTGTAAAGAAAATTGATTACTTAGAATATGCTATATATTGTTTTAAAGTCAAATATTATGCCTTCATTTTATCTCCCTCGATTACCTGGAGCATAGCTATCAAAGTTTTTAACAATTACTCTTATTTTTTCAACAGTCTATTTCCAAGTCCATTAAAATTGGACACAGGTTATTGAATAAGAAAGTGTGTAATAAATTTGAGGTCAATATTATTTGACTTTACATATTTCTTTCATTCTTTACTTTGACATCTTGAATGTTAATAGTTGATACCAGTTCCTTGGTGTGTAGCAATGCTAATGTGCTCCTTCAGAGGCAAGACAGCTCCACATCACTCGGAAAGAACAAGGATGTGGTTACCAAGGAAACATGTTCAACAACGCTGGTCCTACAAGATGTTGAGCTGCAACCGGGCAAGAAGGAGCTGGAATTCAAATTTCAGGTATGCTGCAGTTGTAGCTAGTAGCGGAGAGAGAGAGAGAGTTGTTACAGGCCCATGTATGTGTCCACAAAGGTCAATTCATGGAGCTCCAAAATGTTCTCTGCCAAGTACAGCCTCTATGTGGTAGGGAACTATTTGAAGCTCCATGAATTGACCTACGCATGAACGCGCATGACCATGTTACAACTATTTCCTCACTACCAGCTATGGCTCCAATTATAGCATTTCATTTTAAGGGCAATCTTGATGCATTGTAATGATGGAAAAGACATTGTTACAGGTACCAAACTTACAGTGAATGTTAACAAATCCTTATCTTCCCAATGGCTTTGGTAGGAAGTATATAATAGAGAGTAATGAGGAAATAAATATAAGAAACTCCAGGTAGCCATTGCCCAGACCGCAGGTCAAGCAGTAGAGCACATAGTTTCAGTAAATGTGATTTCCATTTTAGTTCTTGTTAATTTGTTTGCATGTAGCTGATCCAGATATCCCATATACTGCCTTATAAGCGATTCAGGGGGGTGTTTCATCAGGTGTCCTGTCAGTGATTTTTACTGACAAGTTTGCTCTCAGCCAGTCAGATGCAAGGATTTCAGTAGCTTATAACAGTTATTGCATCTTGTCATTGATAACACGTTTTATGAAACAGGCCCCAGGATGGCCCGACAGAATGCATTTTCATTTGCCAGAGCTCAAGATTATCTCTGAGAATACTTCATTATATTTTGATATCTTCTTCTTCAAGTCTGCAGAGAATGGAACATTTCAAGCCAGGCAGCTGATATGTCAGATCTTCAATGCAGAGTTTGTTGCCAATTTGGAGGACTGCACAGAGATAGAGGTCTTCAGCAAGGAGGCTCAGCTGACGATCGCAACAGAGTCTGGTAAGATTTGAACCATAATCCTGCATTTTGCTTGAAAGTTATTATGATTATATTAATGATGTATAATAACGTAATGATAATATTGGCTTCTTGTAAAGTGCTCATACATGTATATGTATCTTATACACAATGGTGCTCAAGATGCTTTAATATTGACATTCGGAAAATAGCGTTGAACACGGACATAATATACTAAAATAGCGTTGAACACGAACATAATATACTAAAGCTTATCGACATGCACTTATAAGAGTAAATTCGCATGAATGAGCAGAACGCCAGAAACGAAACAATATAATAGAGCCGAAAGAACAGTGGACGCTAAATGGCGCGCTATGATTGGCTGTCACGCTAAACATATTGACATTGCTTTAGCTAAGCTAATGTTCTGGTGCTCAAAGTGTTCAAGGAATTTCTTCGTACTATTAATACCTATTTTCCATACTTGGGGTTAGATTGGCAAATGTAGTTTAACTATATATGCTAAGCCTGAGAAAACTCGGATTGGAGGCTTTGGGATATGTGTGTTATGCTGAAGTCAGATTGTATCCAATAGGTTAATGCCTTGTCTAAGGACACTTTGTGCTGGGCAAAGGATTTCTACCTCAATTTCTTGATTGACAGTAAAGTTAATAAAAATTGAATTGCTGATTTCTGTACGGCATACTCGGGAAGTGAGCTTATCCACAGCACCCCATAAATTGACAATTGTTATTCATCTTCATGAAGAAATGCTCACTTTGCTAGTATTCTATCATCTTCCCCCAGACCTGCTGTGTGGGATCCCACAAGATATCACCCTCCACCTTACAACCGGCCACACCCCTATCCCAGAATGCACCACCTTGGCCATTACCACGCCCACCAGTCTTGCCATCCTCCCGTCCAAGATGGAGGAATATGAGGTGGAGTCGACAGAGGATGGAGGGAAGGTTCGATTCCTGGAGACGGTGAAGAGCCATGGAGAGATTGATCTGAGAGTAGGTGTAGTAGCAGACATGTGCAGGCAGAGTGAGGGCAGTAAACAGAACATCCAGGTTGGTTACACCCCTACTTCATCAAATGGAATAAACTTTATGTGTGTGATGTGAATGGTTATTTGAGTGAACCACTTTCAAGTAGGGATGTGCCATTGCAGTGAGGGAAATATGGAGGAAACAATGAACAGCAGGTTTTTTTTGCACCCCTACATATTTGAATAGAACATCCGTATGTGTTTTTAATACAGTTGATTATTGGAATAGACCAATTTCAAATAGAGGTGTGTTTTATCAAAGTGAGGGCAATTATAATGAGGAGGGAAGTTTGCATCCCGGAGTTGGTGAAGAGTCATGGAGAGATTGATCTGAGAGTGGGTATAGTAGCCGACATTTGCAGACAGAGTGAGGGTAGTAAACAGAATATCCAGGTTGGTTGCACCCCTATTTCATTAAAATGGAATAACTCTATGTTTGTGATGTAAATAGTTATTGGAATTAACCACTTACGTATGGGGATGTGCTGTCAAAGTGAGGGAAATGAAGTGAAACAAAATATCAGTAATACCAAGTGCACTTGAAGAAAGCAGCTTCGTATATGACATTGAATATGCTTGCGTGATTTTCCTTTTTTTTCCAGTTCTCTGTAGAGTGTCCATGGTCAGAGACGGTGATGACAACATTAGAATTCACAAACCCTTTCACATTCCAGCACAGAATCTACACTGCTGGACAGAGGTAAATATGGATGATGTTAAAAGTTACATGGTTTATTCACTTGACTCTCTTTAAAGAGGTTGAGGTCAAGGGGTCAAATTCCTGCCCAAGTGCACACAATGTATATCCTTATGTATATCATTAGACAATGTTTGACATTAGGCGACGCATTTTATCTAAAGTTGTCTTTCTCAACCCAGGTGTATAAATGGGTACCTGGTAGGATTTGTTCATTTAAACCCCTGCATCTGGGAACCAGGTGGCCTATGGGAATGAGATAATTCAATAGTCAATGGGTTAAATGCACTGCATTGTGCCGGGCTATGATGTCATAATATGATATGCACTGTACAGAAAGAGAATAGTATTGTTATTCTCACTATGTTGACACTATTCATTAATTATTAATAATTGTGATATCTGACAATGTAGTATGGTCATTTTTATTTGCTTTGATCTTTGTCCCATCTTCTATTAAACACTTGATAAAATTCATTCTGAAATAACTTGATTAAAAAACAGGAAAAGATTTTTTTGTTGTAGTGGTAACATATTAGATGATCTTTGAAGGTAGAGGTAGAGGCATGGTGGTACTGATAACGTTGAGCAGGCTTACGGGTCACCATGTGCTTAGTCCTGAAAAGGCCTGCTGAGTAAGAAGAAGAAAGTGGAGAAAAGTTGAGAGGAGAAGAAATGGAAAGGTGCGAGAAAAATTCAGAGAATGTAGAAGTAATCTTTCTTGAAAGTGTGAAGTCCTGAAAAGGACTATAAACCAGATGAGAATGCTGAGAGTGGAGAAGACTCAACGTTTCAGACATGTTGCCTGTCCGTCATCAGGAGTGAGTAGGTGCCGGGAGGTACGGGGCGTAAGTAGCGGTAATGCGGACGTAGTAGTAGCAGATGGGCCAATGTGATCGGCAGCGTGAGGCGAAATGGCGGGAAACCTGAACTATGGACGGCGGTGTAATGCGGACGTGGTACTCTTGCGTTGGCGGAGGTTGTGGCGGGAAGTCCTGGTGTGTGTCGTTGGGTTGGTAGGCTGGTCGCCTGTTGAAATGGTGGGGGCAGTAGCAGGTGCGTGCCTGGTTGGGTTGGTGGTGACGGGCGGAGGTGTAGGTTGTGGTGGAGTGGCGTCAGTGGTGGGGAGAGCTGGGCGGGGTGGAGTAGTCTCGTGGAGAATAGGAAACATATTACACTACAAATCAACATTATGACTGTTTAACGGCTATTTCGAACAGCTATTTTCTTACTTTTTGTTTTATTCCTTTAGATCCTGTCATGATTTTTAAATTGTTAGACAGAGAAATCAGTACATTGTGTTTGCCTCCACAGGAAATTTCTGCAGATAACAGTGCAGAGCTCGTGTGACTTGACCTTTGAACTCAGTGGTCAGTCGCTGGAGGTCACAGGTGAAAGGTTACTCACATTGACGCCATCACACTCCTTCACAAGCATTGTAAGTGCCTACCTATTGTTTATGTGATAATAGACCATTACTAGGTACATGTACTTATAATATTTTGCACAGGACTACTCATTTTGTTTCACAGTAGAATCACACATCAGTATCTGTGAATTGCAAGGCTGGAGGAATAAATATCAGTTTTTAGATATTCAGTTTTAAGCAAAGCAGTTGTGACAAGGGGAATTTACAGGCAAGAGGTGATTTCGTGAAAGTACAGGCATTCCATGGCAAAAATATTTATAGGGTTGTGTTCTACACTAATAGGTTTGTAAAAAAAATTGAAAATGAAGGAAATCTATGTACAGTGAAACCTGTCTATAAAGACCACTCAAGGGAGACAAGAAAAGCGGTCTTTATGAGCAGGTGGTCTTTATGTACAGGTTCCTTTAATACACATTTCAATGAGAAACACTTTTCAAGGGAAACAAAAATAGTGGTCTTTATAGACAGGTGGTCACTAAAGCAGGTTTGACTGTATTTATCCCTGCAAATTGTGCCAACCTTGTGGAATGCTACATATAGTAAACCGGTGGGATGGAATTTGATTTTGGGTATAACAGCATGTATTTTCCATAGACAATTTCCTGAATTTCTTTTTTTGTCATTTCTATGACAATTTCGCTCTCAGCCAATCAGATTCAAGGATTTCAGTAGCTTATAATAATTATTGTAACTTGTTATTGATAACCTGGGCCCCGCTTCATAAAATTTGTTAACATACAAAGACTGCAGTTATTATGGATATTTAGATGTCCATGTACATTAAATGTCATATATTGTGTATTACTACCTTTAGCCGTTGCAGGCTAACCGGTCAGTCAGCTATATATGGGAGGTTAAGCCCGTGCCAGACATCCCTAAACTACAAGGACCACTTGGGTTCCAGTTCTCTATGAGCTACATGTCTATCACCCCCTCGAAAGGCACCAACCAGGAGCAGGTTCTCAAATCATCCTCGTACGACTTTGAAATCGTCAATTTTGAGGTAAGTGCCATTATTTAGAGCGTAGTCTTTTTTACCCAGGGTAGCCTGATCAGTATTAATAATTGCTCTTCCTGCAGGACCTGCAATTATTAGTACCCCAGCATTGCCAGGTGCCCATGTAGTACACCTGGATGGAGAGAGACAGTTTCGGCAAAACATCTTGTCCAAGGATATAAACACTCAGCGAGGATCAAACATAGTAGCTCTCATATGAGAGTCTAAAACCTTCATCATATTACTGTCATTTTTTTCAACTTTATTGATGACTGTTGCTCTTTAATTCCATTCATCTTAGTGGCCATAGCCAGGTTGAGAATTTGGAATCATAGAAGACATGAGCAATCAAAATGATTTTATAAACATAAGATAAATCTTATATTGATATTGAATTCTTGAATTATACTTTAGTTAGAGCAGTGGAACAGAAGAAATGTCACTTCAATATGTGGACCGTGATTTAAAAAGTGTTACATGGGAATTATGTTTATGTATGAATATTCATTTGTGAAATATTATCAAGTGGAAAGTTCTGTTGATTTCTAATAGAAGAAAAACTTTCAGAGAAGAGCAGTGAAAACATGAAATCTTTATTTTCTATTTCAGACCTTGTTCATGATCACATCGGTCATCAAGCCGCCTAAGAAGGAGGAGCTATGCAAAGCAGGCACTCTCTGCACCCTAGATGTAGCTATCAAGATGTTAGACACGCCCCCTCTCTCTACAACCACACCCACTCCCAGTGAAGACACGCCCACTGCTCCGACCAAGCCCCTCCCACGCACGTCTAAATCACTCATGTATGAGATTGATACGGAAGGAGGCATGTGGGCCGTCTGTGGGCGCAGTACTGGGGTCGTTGCCATGCCGACCAAGCAGTTAGGGGTCACCGAGGTCACGCTGGAGGTCATTCCCCTCATTGCAGGTTTCCTGCCGATGCCTGACATCAGATTGAGTCAGTATTTGAAGGGAGTGGATCCAAATGGTGAGGATTAAACCAAGTTTAAACCATTGAATACAAGGGAAGCTCAAAAGATTTTGTTTGGGGAACTGGTCTATAAAATTTCTGATGAGCAAAATAAAAAGAGAAAATGTAAGGCTTATTGCTGGCTGCTGGAAGATGCCTGACATCCGACTGAGTCTAAACTTAAAGGGGAAAAAGAGAGAAAAACAAGAAAATGTAAGACTCACATTTTTATGCCTCCACCCACCGAAGGTGGTGCCGGGGACATTATGTTTTCGGGTTGACTTCCCTCTGGCTTTCTTGTTAACGTGATATCTATGAACTTCAAACTTGGTGCTGGTATTTATCACCATAGGAAGACGATCTGATTAGATTTTGGGGTACGTAGGTCAAAGGTCATAGAATTTCAGGTTTTAGCCTTGTTAATGCGATATCTCAAGAACCACTTGAGCTATGATCTTCAAACTTGGTGCTAGTATGTATCACCATAGGAAGATGGTCTGATCAGATTTGGGGGTGCCTAATTCAAAGATCAAAGGTCAAAGGTCATAGAGGTCAATATGTGAAATTAAAGATTTGCTAGTTTTGTTATCATATCTCAACTATTTTTGTATGCATGACTATGAGGAGACAAAGTGATCAGACTTTGGGTTGTCAAGGTCAAAGGTCAAAGAGGTCAATTAACATGTAATTATATTTTTAAAATTCTGGTTATCACAATATTTCAAGAACAATTTGGGCCATGAACTTAACTGAATTTAGTTAGAGACATATAGGAGACGCAGTCGCATTCATCTTGTTCTAACATATTATATTAAATGACCCCATTTCTGCTTATTATAAAATGGTCTATTATAGCATGAGAAATCATTTTTTTTAGAGAAAACAATATAACAGCTTCTCCTCCAAAAAATTAAATGTTTTATTGTTGAAGTTCATGGTCATGTAGAAACAACTTATACGTTGAATAACCTAAAATTATTTTGCTGTTTGTCGCTGCAGAAGGGAGCCACCCTCTTGCAGAGGATCAAGCCAAGAAGACCAGTAACCACGGTAACACCAAGCCAACCATCTTGCCATTCAGTGAGAGCCAGGTGTATTATCATAGCAAGGCTTGTCAGATTCGAGTCCTACCAGAGTCCAATCTTAGTACAGTAGAGGTAGCAGTGTCTTAAACAACCCAAGCCATTCTGCCCTTCAGTGAAAGTCAGGTCTACTCTTGGAACAAGGCATGAACAGCCCTGGAAAAAATTATTAGACCAAGCTTCTGTAATAAATGTACTATAATATGCATACAAACTAATGAAAATGATTTGTCTTTGTATTTCATTGAATGAATAACAAATTCAAGCAATTGTACCTTGCTTTTATGATATTTTATTTCCTTCTTACCACAAAACTATCACTATCAGTAACCATTCTTGGTCTAATAATATTTTTCCATGGCTGTAGGGTTCAGCTACACTGTGGAGGAAGCAGCCCTTTTAAGTTAATCAAGGTAACACACCAAGTTATCCTGCCGTTCAGTGAGAGGTGGGTCTACTATCCAAGCAAGGCTTGTCAGATTAGAGTTCTACCAGAGTCTTAACTTCAGCACTATGGAAGTAGCAGTCTCTTAAATTAATAATAGAAACACCAAAACGCCATAAATTTTGCTTCCATAAATTTTCAAGAAAAGGACTAACTAGACTATTTCGCGAGTGGTTGAATTCACGATCGGGAAATTCTCAAATCTGCAAACAGCAGTGATGATGTACTTTTGCAAAGCGAAGTGGTGAATTTCTGACCTGGGTCCCATTGCATAAAACTTACCATTAATGGTAACTGTGCTATCAATGGTAACTACCATGGTAACATCACTCAACAGCCAATCAAAATCAAGGTTTCCATGGGAGTTACCATTGATGGCAAAGTTACTGTTAATGGTAAGTTTTATGCAACAGGGCCCAGGAGACAACAAATTCAACTGACTACTTATGTTGGCAATATTTTAGCGTGTTGTCGAACCCAATCGTGATTCGCGAAATTCGTGAAAATAAAACCCCCGCAAAATATATGCCGTATACTGAATTTGTAGATTTGTAAAAAGCCAAATCATCATTTACCTAATTTACTATGCATTTATCAACTTCTGAAGCTATCAGACAAGACAGCTACAGGATTGTCAATCAACAGCTCTGTTTTAGAGAAAAAGGTTAAAGTCTACCTTCGTTCAAATCTTAAATGTTTTATCCTAACAAACACTGTCATTATTTTTTTATTTAAAAAAAATTAATAAACGCAATTATGAATACTGGTATAGAGAAATATGATAATTATGAGCATTAAGATGTGTACTGGTATACATTCAGAGATAATCGTTTATGTATCATGGTAGATTGTGTATTTGATGTATATATGCATACATGTATATTATTACGAGGCTGCTTCTATGTGACCTGTACATATGGGCATGTGCAAATATGGATGTTGTGTATACTGTCACAATAAGTTTTGAATCTAAAAATAATGCTTAACTTATGTTCAAGGTGATTTACAGTGTAAAGCCGAATATTGTTCATTTCTTCCGATGCAATTTTGTGTCAAATTATCATATCAGAAATGACTTATTTTTCATGGTGAGAACTAGTTAAGGCCAAAAACAGAGAAAAAGGGAAAACAAAACAAAACAAACACCCTTTATGTTATCTATCAAAATGTACAGGATAAGTGTGTGTGTTAAACACAGAGAGCATTTATGTTGCCGGTTGTATTCATAAGTAATGAATGAATTTGCTTTTAACCAATCGGCAGATTGAAATTCCCTGCTTTGAAGTATTCTTCATTTAGTATTTATGTGGATAGTCAACAGCAGGCGAGTGTTTCATCAAACTTTTTGTCAGTGAGTTTTTACTGACAACTGTTATAAGCTACTAAAATCCTTGCATCTGATTGGCTGAGAGCAAATTTGTCAGTAAAAATCACTGACAAAACACTTGATGAAATGCTCCCCAGGTGAAATGATGGATGCAGGCAGGCATTTGTTAGTCTCTGTATATTCACACTATGAACATGGCGAACAAAGAAGCGGACAAAATATATAGCTCCTCATTGTACCTTCCACACTTTGGTATACAATAGAAAAAGTATGTAGAACAGGTGTCACATGCATATTCACTGTTCTACTTATTTCACATAATAGCAGTGAAGGAATGTTCTTTTGTCTACCAGAACAATTGTGGAGGGTACAATGAGCTGTATATTTTGTCCGCTTTCTTTGTCATCGTGTTCATAGTGTCAGTTTGGTCTAGCTTTGAAAAGCCATTTTTTCAGCAAAATTCTACAATACCCAGCTTTAAACCATGTAAATTTTAACTGAATGAAAAGGGACGAATCACCAAAAACAGCATTTTCCTTTGGATGTTATGGGTTGCACTTTGCTATAATTTATTCAAACTAAGAGGTTCTGTTATTTATATCAAGAGGTATTGCAAGTAATATTCCCATTAATATTAGTTCGTGCACCCATACGCACTCAACCTAGAAAAAGGGCATGCGTAGGGTTTTTAATTTTTTTCCCCTATATGTTCCTTCATACTCCAAAGCTGTTAACCCAAAGAATGCCTAGTAAATTTGATCAGGTTGATTCTGTACAGACTGACCATACACAAATTTTTGTTATAAGGTGATTGGTCCCAAAAGCAAAATGTTTTTCAGACATCTACATGTATATAGGAAGACGAGCATGGAAGTAAATTGTGTATGTATACCGTTTGATTTACGATTAAAAGATGAAATCATTTGAAATGGACAAGACATGTATATTCTTTTTAAGGAAGTAATGTTAAGAGCTGGTCACATTTGTCCGATAATGATAACAAGATTTTCAATTAAAGGTACACCCTAATGTATGGTGAGTATAACTCTTGCCTGTTAACCCTTTCGAGACAATTGACCACATTTTGAGGTTTGGCTCAATAACTTTTGATTCAGAGCTCTAAAAAATATACCAGATGCATAAGTAGAAAGAGAAAAAAATTCTGCAAACACTATGTCCACTTTGGTTGCATGACCATATTGCGTTTGATGCAGGGAGTTTTATAAAAAGGAGAATAAGTTTTAAAATCCTTAAATTGGCAACACATTGAGAGGGTCAAAATCATTTTTTATCCAAATTGTCAATTTTTTCAACTTTGACAAAATTCCAAATGATGTATATGGTTTCTAAAGACATTACACCTTATTTGAACCATGTAAGCACTAAAAGAAATATATTATTGTTGCCAATTTGAAGAGCAAAATGTGATCAATTTTGTCCTGAAAGGGTTAATAGTAGGGCAGCTCTAGGGCGGTACGTACCTTTAATGAATAATCTTTGTTATCGGACAAATGTGACCAGCCCTTTAAGTCAAAGATACTAAATGAGCTTGGAGAGTAGGTATACACAAAACTGTGTAACGACTAAATAAAAAATGATATTTGTATATTCATCCTTTTGGACGCCTTTATTTCATCAAAAATAAAACATGGACAAAAACATAAGGCACAGCCTCAAGATCAAGAATTTTACAACTTAAAAATTAAACAAAAATAAACTACAGTGACCTCAACAAGAATACAATGTCCGATACACCTACCTTCAAAACTGGAAAAGCGTTTTAAGAGCGACATGGATGCATAAAATAGACCTGTTCACTAACATATTCATGCTTCTCTTCAGAATCGGTGGTTACAAACCATTCAATTCACCTGCTATGCATAAAGGAATCTCAAAAGATGGAATCTACATTAGTTATTACTGTGTCTGTCAGGCTTATGGCAAGCTTTGGAGTCGTCAAAAGAAACCCTTGTTTATTAAAGAAGTATGCATGAAATTAGTTAACAGGTCTATTGAACGAGCACAACATGTTTGCAAATCCAGACAATATATCATTTCTTAATGCATTCAAATTTGTACACATTTTGTGCCTAGTGACAAAATATAACGTAAACCTGTACGAGCTATTGTGTTTCAAAAGCTAGAAAGCATATGTAATTTGTTACAACACATAATTTTTCAATTTTGCATTATGACTATTGAAATATAATTACTCATATGAGGCGAGTGAAGTAATTTATTACTCGGCAATAGACCGCTTCGGTAATGTATGCAAATTTTATGCATACCTTTCAAGCAAAGGTTGTTTTTGACAACCTGAAAGCTTGCCGGGCATAGCAACAAATAATGTATGCAAACTGGATTCCAAGTATTGAGGCTCATTTATAAAAGGGATGTTCATGGAATAGCTCGTCACTAGGTGCTCAGAGAATATATGTGCGTAAATATTGTATACATTACAGAAGCGGTGCATTGAATTTGAATACTTTCTGAAAATTGTCTATTCTAAACCTTTAAAAAGGGCATGATCCTTAAGTCTTTTGCCAGAAAGTTTGGACGAATAACATTTCGTCATCTGAAAGCCACGGCGTTAACTCACATCCCTAAAGTCATTACTCAAACTTAATCTCCTATAGAAATAAAATGTTAATGAAAAATTAAGGAGTTAATTCGATTGTGCGAACACTGCTACAGATTGATTATATAAAAACAAACTAAACATAAATTTAAAAACAATAAAAAGTAATTGAAAAAACAATATCACCTTTTTCAAAAAGTTTTCAACAAACAACTTCCATTTAATTTTCAAACATAATAAAACTGAACATGGACATACATCGCTGTAAAGTACAGTAGTATTTGATAATAAATATTATATAACAAGCACTGACCTTTGCTGTTATTATGTAACAGATGAACCAATAACTTTGCGGTTTAAGATTACAATAAAGAACAGTGCAGCAAAGCTACATTGTATAGCACCATCAACAAGAAATTCATATTCAATACGTGTACATCTTCATGATGTGAAATGGTCATAGAAACAACTTGAATTACCCAATTCATTAGCATATAGGCATCACTTAAGGAATGTACACTATGATACCACACTGGTAAGTCCAATCAGGACCCTGTTTCATAAAACTTGTTAACAACTGCCCCATTTCTATGACAAATTTGCTCTCACCCAATCAGATTCAAGGATTTCAGTAGCTTATAGCAATTATTGAAACTTGTTAATGATGAAACGGGGGGCCAAGAAGGGCAATAAGTACCTTTGGTAGGCCTACATTGTATGTCACACTATGTTGCTACGACATTTACAGACAAGTAGGGTTAAACAATCAACTCTCGATATCTCTCTCTCTCTCGATCTCTCTCGATCTCTCTCGCTCTATCTCTCTCGATCTCTCTCGATATCTCTCTCTCTCTCTCTCTCTCTCTCTCTCTCACGATCTCTCTCTCTCTCTCTCTCTCTCTCTCTCTCGATCTCTCTCGATATCTCTCTCTCGATCTCTCTCGATCTCTCTCGATCTCTCTCTCTCTCTCTCTCTCTCGATCTCTCTCTCTTGATCTCTCTCGATCTCTCTCGATCTCTCTCGCTCTCGATCTCTCTCTCTTTCTCTCTCTCTCTTGATCAATGGATTGACCTGACCCCACTCACTCTCCAAACATTGTCTGTTTCACCATAATTCTCTTTGCTCTGTACATGTTTGAGGGTAATGCTGTTACCCTATATACTTCCGTGTAGAGATATTCCAAGTTATAAGACAGAAGTTCCACTCATAACAAAGGCAAATTGATTACATGATGCATCAGCATAAAATTTGGTACGCAGGCCTTGATATAGAGCAATATTTCCTTTTATACGCTCTCTTATTGATGACCATTAGGGATGTAATCATACGATACACAAATTATTTTGATTGTGATTGGTTTTCTTTAACACAAGGTCATTCCCTAGTCTACCCTATCTTCAATTTTTGACCATTCAAAGAAAGAAGAGCCACATAACACACTGTGGGACTCTTGAGTAGACCAAGGCCCAGTTATCAGTAACAACTGCCACATTTCTATGACAAATTTTCTCTCAGCCACTCAGATGCAAGGATTCCAGTAGCTTATAACAGTTATTGCAACCTGTTATTGATAAACAAGTTTGATGAAACAGGGCCCAGGTGAGGGTTGCCAGTAAGAATTCATGAGCTGGCCCAACAATCATCTACAATGATCTCCTTTATACACAAAATAAGCCTGAAATACATGTATGGCCTAAAAATAAATTACTAGGGAATGCATGAGAACTGGCATCTCTGTTAGATTCATATTAGTTAAAGCTAGAATCAAGTCATAAATACTTCTTTGTCTACACAATGTCTGACTTACAAGTACAGGACAATGAAAAATCTGGACTTTTCCAAACATTGTGACAGTAGTGTCAATGGAATTATAGCATATTTTAAGCTGGCACATGTATGAAGCTATACTTATCATAGAACTCTTTCATTTGGTTGTAGAATAAAAAAAAAATATATTCATTTTATTCTTCCACGGCAGGCTTATACAGTGTATCATACAAGGCTATTTGAAATTCCCTAATGCTGATGATTCCAAAGTGTTGGGTTATGCCATGCTTCCACAGAAATAAGTTGTAACCTACCTGAGATCGCATTGTCCTTTCAATCACATAGAAATACCATTTTGGGTCATTTGTAACTAACTGTGCATCAACATATGTAGTGAGAAAACATGGCATCTTGATGGTCTCAACATGGCCGCCAGTGGCTGCACGCTCGGTTGTCCAATTAGCATGCAGCACCACATCCAGTGTTAGTACCCAGATCAGACCCGTGAATACAACTGAGGTAATACTTTAACGAGTAGAATGCACGTGAAGGATTACGAGGTAGCAATGGCATCGTCATATATCAAGCGCATCCTTGAGTAAACCTGCAATGTCTTTAACTTCGTCTTTCCCTTCTTCACCTGTATAACAGGAGTGAAAAAAAAAAAAGAAACAAGAAATACCGGTAAAAGAACTTAAGAATTCATGGTGATGGTTGATGAGGTAGATTTATTAATGCACATATTTGCTTCACCTCATACAATTACAGGGTCTCCCCTACATGCGTTTGATTGGATGTCACTTGTTTGCAGAACTGGAAAGTTCATTTGAAAATGGGAGAGTGTGAAAAGAGGATGTGAAGTAAATTTAAGCCGTTGTTGTTTGTGAATATTCTTACTTACATGTATATGTACTACACTAGCAAAGTGTATGTTTGTTCTTCGGGTAATTTTATCAGGCAAAAGTATTAGCAAGATCAACCTTTCATACCAGAGCACATGAGGAGATACAAGTAACGGTGGAAGTACATTATACAGCTGAAGGGAAGAGATCATAACTGCCATTACTGACATAGGTAGTGCTGGGACTAAAAACCGGGTACCCGAGTCCCGCCCGAGAGCATCGGGTCCCGGGTCAAAATATTACATGCCCGTTTCCCGAAAATAAGTATTTTAATGATTACTCATCTTCGACCAGCCATTAAATGAAAAATCCATTCAATGAAAAATCCATGTAGCGCCCCACTGCAGTGATGCGCTTTGGATTCGTTCAACTTACTATAACATTCGTTATACACAGACAGCAAAGCCCACAGCCGCGATTCAGAGACTGCATGCTCATTGGTTCATCGAACCCATAACATAATTTGCATTTGAATGCCCTTCCCCCTTATTGGGAGTAAACAATATGTCGTAGTCATGAGCGATCAACGGGCGTAAAGTTTACAAACTCATCCATATTCAACATCAACCGTCGCTCCATACTCGGATTACTCGCACGTGGCATCTCATCATGAATACGACTTATACATGTAGCGCCCCACTGCAGTGATGCGCTTTCGATTCGTTCAACTTACTATAATACAGTACATAACCCTTAAACCTTACACATTCGTATACACAGACAGCAAAGCCCACAGCCGCGATTCAGAGACTGCATGCTCATTGGTTCATCGAACCCATAATATAATTTGCATTTGAATGCCTTTCCCCCTTATTTGGAGTAAACAATATGTCGTAGTCATGAGCATCAACGGGCGTAAAGCTTACAAACTCATCCATATTCAACATCAACCGTCGCTCCATACTCGCACGCGGCATCTCATCATGAATATGACTCGTACATGAACAGATGTATTAACATCAACAAGATTAAGCGCGAGCACGATTTGGCACTGTCACAATTCCTGAAACTTTAGCACACAATTAATAAATTCGAAATTACTAAAATCAGATTATATCCATGGCGATATATCCAAAATAATATCCTTCATTCATGTGAAAGTGAAAAACAAGGCATGGGAAGCAAAGGCTGTCTAGAGTGCGCACGATCAAGAATTTCATTCATAAAATTGGGCTTGTGACCTCATTTGATGACCACAAGTCATGACATGTGCAAAATATGCCAACCAGCCAATGAAGGTTTGCGCCTTTTTTCCTCCCCGTTCCTTTGATCCTTAATTCACACCGCCGCGGCATTGGGCGCGAAGGCGCTTCGTATAAACAGATCGAATATCAAAGGGGAACCGCATGTGCGTAAAAGGATGAAGTTACGGTCGGGCAGGGATGAAGTGGTTGGCTTGATATTTTTTGATATTTTTTTATGATGATGATACTTGTTTTCACGATAATGATTATCAAGATGATAATGATGATGATCGATGTCTTTGATGATGATTATGATGACGATCATCATGGATCATGATGATATGATAATTATGTTATGATGATGATATGATGGTTATGAAGATCATGCCGATGACAGAAAACACATACCAGTTCTTCTTTGTTTTGCATTTAGTCCTTTGAAAGAACGTTTTTATTTTAATACATGTACATGCACAACGAAAATGTCATAATGAAAAGTTACCTGTTGACTACTTGACTGTTGAGAAGACATCTATGCATGTTTCCTTTGTTTCATTTATTAATTATTGTCTCCGATCTCCATCACGTGGGGGAAGGGGTGGGGCCGTAACGTTGAGGGACGGGTTATAACTTATAAGGGTTACATCACTATTGTCTAAACGCTAATACACTAGGCCCACGCATTTTTTTTTAATTCAGGCAAAGCAGTTTAAGAACCCTTTCTTTAAAATAAACCCTGTCATTTATGAGAGAGAGAGAGAGAGTCATTCAGAAAGAAATGATTACCCCCCCCCCCAAAAAAAAGGAAAAAATATAAAAATCTTGTTTTCAGTTTTCGTTTATGAACTTGCACTTTCTAAATTCTAAATAAAAGAAGCATGATCTTATGAGCGTGTCTGTGTGTGTATACGAAGAGAGATCGGACTAGCATACATTTACGAATATCAGTAGACTGTGGTACATGAAGTGTGTGTATGTGTGTGTGTGAATTTCAATAATTGACGCGGCGCGATGAGTTGTTTGAGAAGGAAACTATCGTTGATCGTGCGTGGGGAATTACAATGTGTACACGTATGTGTGTATGAGGACTGTAGCAGAGAAAGCTCGCCATTTTCGTCAGGGACATCAATTGATACTACGCGTGAAGTTTGCCTCTTGCTCTCTTTACGATCGGATGTCAAAATTCCCAAGGGCTGCTCGTGCAAAATTATAAAGAATCATCATGATCATCGTCTCAAACAAGTTTTTCTTTGAGATTTCATTGTATTTCCCTTCCTTTCAAGTTCATGTGTGTATTTTTGGATAAACATGTGCAAGGGACTGTTGACCGTTATTTACCTATTAAGGCTAAGGCGCTGGCATGATTATTATCGATGATTTCTATGGATTAAATTTAGGAGGCTTAGGCCTAATATCATGTCTTGCGCCCGCGATTTTCCCAGTCTCTTTTTTCCCTTGAATTGTTTATTTCAGGTGCCAAACACGAAGGAGTTTTTCCCAGTGTTAATAGCTTCTTAGGGGTAAATATAAGCTTGTAATTTGTGTTATATGATTTTCGGGTAACCGGGAACCCGCCCAAAAAATCGTCGGGTTCCCGAATTGAAAAAATACCCGAAACTCCCACCCCTACTGCCATCACTGACATAGGTAATGATGGTGCCATTGTTGAAATAAACCCTACACATCAAGAACACAGTGTTAACGATAACAATTACTCACATAAGAATATGACAGTTATAAAGATGTGATTACTGGCATACATGAGTTGTCAAATCGTTGAAATAAAATTCAATGAAAAGGAATTTGACAGTGTTAATTAAGCAGTTACTGACAAAGGAGAAAATTATCCACTTGCGGAAAGAAACCCCAAAGAACAAGAATGTGACGGTGAAATTGAGATATTTGAGGAGGAAGCAGTTGTAGATGAGGAGGGAGCAGTTGTAGATGAGCCACAGAATATCGAACCAGGTGGTGTTAATGATAAAATTAGCGAGGAAGGTGCTTTTAGTGATAGTTTTGGTAGTTTTGATAGTTTTGGCGATATCATAATGGAAGATGCGGAGGAAAGTGATGAGAAAGGAGTTGCCCATGCTAACATTGATGCCCAACGATGGGGAGGGCAATAGTGCCACGAAAGTAGATGTCATGAAGATGTTAGAGCCAAAGCTGACTAACATAATCTCCATGGTCAAAAAACCTGGAGGAAAATATGGATGAAATAAGAAAGCACCTCCATCTGAACAAAGAACAAAGACAGTCCAGTCCCCCAAAAAATTGATAAGTCAGAAGCAGATGACGAGTTGTTCATTCTGCGGGCGCGGTCCATATCCCTAGCAAATTTTGCAAAGAATCTATTGTGCAGCAAACTCTCTGCTTCTGAACTGGCCACAAGCAATTGCAGTGGCTATATGGTCCAAAACTTGATGCATAATAAAGTAAAGAAGTACCCAGAGCACCTATTACAGTATGTCATGGACACAACATATTGTGGTCAAGGTGTGGAAAAAGAAAGCAGCTACATGTACATGAAGCATGTTACCGCGAAATTGTTACCGCGAAATCGTAAATGCATTCAACGTGCACCGTCGCCGACAAAATTCACAAATGAGAAAAAAATAAACAATGGTGCTTACATCTCAAAAGTTAATTATTCATTGATGTTTATTTTTTAAATTTAAGTTTGAGGGGCATGTTTACTTACCAGAGATACCACTTGTCATCTGCTTTTCTAGCTTGAGTTTGTAGTTGGCACATGATAACATGCCTTCTTCTATTGTCTGCTTACTCACAAGGCGAATTACACTCACTTCCCTGTCAACAAATAAAGAGAACATATACCAACGCACCATTACCGATGTCTGAAGCCCGGCGCACACTGCACGATCCGACTACGATGCGACTTTGGGAAAAGTTGTTATAACATTTGATATGAACCTTCAAACATGAAAAATCTTTGTGATCAAAGTTCTGAATAGTAGCATGAATACTAAAATCGAAATTCCGGGCTACTGCGAGCCCCCGTGTAGGAATAAAAGCGAATTCAATTCCAAATCGTAGTGACGTCATACCAATCTTGCGATCGACTAAGATTTGAAGCCGATTTGGCCTTTACTCTAACCAGAAGAATTGCAGTTAACCAAAATTTCAATATAAGTATTTGTATCATTATTCCGAACTTCAAATAAGATAATTTCACTTTTTTAAACTTTCACATTTAATGCAAACTGCAATTTGTTCGAAAATCGGGTCGCAGTCGGATCGTATAGTGTGCGCCGGGATTGAGAGGTATAAATGTATTCGGATGACTAATCCCCTAAACCTTTACTACCCAGACACTAAACAGAGCCTCATCTTATGATGAGTTGTGATGGATTGATTTTGAGACTGATATCGGTTACAACTCTGTACATTAAAGATAAGATATTGGAATTTTCCAATTGATTAGAGGACTTGTGATCGATTCGCATCAAATGCAACTCTTTACAGGACAGGGCCCAGGTAATGGATAGTAAACTATGTTCAAATAGAAATTTGAAGTATTCTAGATTAATTTCAAAGGTTTCACCCTCTCTGGCATCATCTATAATTGGTTCTTGAACTTTTTCTTGGCTCCACATCCCTATCTGACATTGAGGTGTTTTCCTCTTAGAGAACAACTGCAGATTACCTACCCCCCCCCCCCCCCCCCCACCCCTTTTGAAGTATTCTAGATTAATTTCAAAAGTTTCAACTTCTCTGGCATCATCTATAATTGGTTCTTGAACTTTTTCTTGGCTCCACATCCCTATCTGACATTGAGGTGTTTTCCTCTTAGAGAACAACTGCAGATTACCCCCCCCCCCCCCCGCCCTAAAGAGACAAGACAAAACAACAAAACAAAATTCATAGGGGATTCTTAAGCCGAGTTTCATGAACTCCAGGATAAGAACCATGTATTCATGTGATAGAGATCACAATCAAATACTTGAAAGTTCAAGTAGTGGAAAATCATTATAACAAGGTCCTTGGGACCAGCAAAATTACCTTGTTATATATCAGGAATCTCCTTATATCAGGGTAAAGAAACAAAAGAACAAAAAGGCCTGGGACCAGCAAAATTACCTTGTTATATCAGAAATCTTGTTTATATATCGGAGCTCTTTATAGCGAGTGTCCACGGTACTGGAAATCAAGTTAAACTAGAGATATGGAATTCAAGTAGTGGGACTTACCTTGTCTGTCCCACTCTGTGGCACCTATCTTCAGCCTGTTTGTCGTTGTAGGGATTGAAGTCTATATCATGCAGGATGACAGTGTTAGCTGCGGTCAGATTGATGCCCACCCCACCAGCCCTCGTGGACAGCATGAAGACGAAGACCGAGTCGTCGTCATTGAACTTGTCCATCAGCTCCGCTCTGAGGGATGATCGAGCAATAACATGAAAATAATCATTAAGATGACAAGTATGATCACAATGGCCAATCTCAAAAGTATTAACATGGCAAGGGAATAAGGTTAAGGCTATTTCAATAACAGCTGAAGAGGCATGTCTTCAGTATTTATATGTACATAAACAGTTTATAAGACTGGTTCTGATCATATCTGGTATCATGAATATAAATCATGATGTAAAAGTGAAAAGGCAGAAACACAAGAACAAATGTCATACAAGACAGGTAAATACAATACAATACAATACAATACGCCATCTTTGGGTTAATAAAAAACAAATAATTAATTTCAAAACATTAACTTCCTTTTTCTTTGATCAGTACATTAGATCACAAACAACAAATTAATATATAACTGAATACATGTATCTTATGGATACATTATCAGGGATGCCACTTAGAATTGATACAAAAGTAGGAAAAATCATCTAGAATGGCCCTCGTGTACATAAAAAGTGGTTTTCTATGGCTAAACGTATGTTGATAAAGTAGGAGTTCCATTCTTGGGCCACTTTTATTTCTCCTGTATATAAATGATATTGTCCATGCCTCAAATATTTTAAAATGTATTCTGTTTGCAGATGACACCAGCATTTTCCTATCACATAAAAACATTCAGACTCTTCAAAATAGTTTTAATAGTGAGATAGAACTAATTTTTCAATGGTTTATTTCTAATAAACTCTATATCAATGAAAGTAAAACAAATTTTATGATTTTTACAAAAAAGAAATTCAATAAAGATTTCATAAAAGTCAAACTTAGATATTCGAAGAGTCTCATCAACAAAATTTTTAGGTGTTGTGATTGATGATAACCTTTCTTGGGCAAATCATGTTGATGTCATCTGTAACAAATTATCTAAAAGCATTGGTATAATGTATAAATTGAAATCTCTTCCCCAAAACATACTTAAAATGATATATTATGCAATTGTATTTCCTTATTTACATTATGCTATTATTGCTTGGAGCAATGGTGCTTTAATCCATCAAGAAAGGTTATTCAAATTACAAAAACGTGCAATAAGAATTATAAATCGTTCCTCATTTCTTTCCCATTCCACACCGATATTTTACTCATTGCAATGTAGAGACATATATTTATTACAAATAGGTACTTTTATGTATTTATGTCATAATCACCTTCTCCCTGACTATCTTCTTAATTTGTTCATTTTGAATTGTAATGTACATAATTATAACACTAGAAATGCTGGAAATTTTCACATGCCAATTATTCGTACAACATTAAATCAAAGATCAATTATTTTTCAAGGACCATTTCTGTGGAATACTATTCCTTCTGAAATAAAGAATTCTGCGAGTTTTAACATTAAGCGTAGGTATAAGAAATTCTTTTGGACAAACTTAGGAAGTAATACAAGACATTTCTAGGTATTGTTTGTGCTTTGTGTAGTTAATTTTTTGCTTGTTGTTTTACTATATTTCATATTGATAATATCAAGTAATATTTATGATAAAGTCGGCCTCATATAAGGATGATATTTTCCTTCCTGGCTGCTGCCCAATTCAGTAATATTAATATTTGTATCATATTGTTTATGTTACTATGTAGTCTGTTATTGTGAATTTTACTGAATGAAATAAACTGAACTGAACTGAACTGAACTTTTGTCTGAAAAGTGGCATCCCTGCATTATAGAGAAATTCACTTAAAGAGGTGCATATTTTGACAAATTAAATGTTATGTTGTCAAAATTAATTGTATCATTTGAGAAAAAGTTGTCCAGATGACAAAAACTTGCATCCTGATTAGAGGAACCTGTTTGTTCCTGATTTCTCTGAGTCCTGAGTATGTGAGCATTACAGTATTGCAAGCTACAAAGCCCTCAGATTAAAGGGAATCTTGAGTTCTGGGAAAGGTGAAAAATAATTTGTGAGCTTTCTCATTCCTTTTATGTTAGTTTGGACGAACATCATAGTAGAAACATCCCCTGAATAGGATTACTCTTCAAATGCTCTTATATTCGAAATATGACTAGAAATAGCTGAAATGTTCGGGCGGAACATTCATGTCACGTGTGTGTAGTCCCATATACCCATTTCTGTGTGCAGTACATGTGCTTTTCAGCGAGATTGGGCCAATTTCCTATTTATTTTGAATGATTCCAAAACAACACAGTATAAAACAATTCTTATGTCGACATGGTCAACCTTTCCTAATTCCTTTGAGACAGTTCTTTCACAATACAATTGCATGACTAGAACTCTACTCTATCTTTAAGAAGAACATTTTCTCACCTATCAGCGACCGGTGTTTGTCCATCCATGCGCACAAATTTGTGACCTCTAATCTTGAGGTATTCTTCTACTATGTCGAGGACCATCACAAACTGACTGAACAGAAGAACTCGACTACCCTGAAAATGAATCAGAATGAAAAATATCTAATCAACTAGTCAAGCAATTTTAGGATAGAAAGCTTTCTAAGGTAATTTTACATTCTGGAAAATAATTCTTTAAAAAAACCAGATAAATAAATCCTTACATGATCGAACGAAAAGTCTACTGAAATGTTAACAGCTCCATTCAAAATATGTCTGTCACACAAATTTGATTAAAATATAAATAATAGCTAAATAATATGCAAAAGAAAGATAAGAAAGTCTGGTCTAAAGGACTAGGTAAGTTGAGACTTGACATCTTATCTGAGGATATCACAGCACTGACTAGGTTTTTACATAAGAAATTACCCTGTTCCCAGGATAACTTGCTGATCATACTTCCTAAACAAGTATGACCACTGCTTCTTAGGACTACTGAGATAAAACTTTGAAGTCAACTCACCTGGTCCTTCAGCTCAGTCAGCATCTTGTCCAGGAGTCGGAACTTTCCAGACTGTGTGACCAGGTCCTGATCTAGCCTGTACTCTCTCAGGACACCATACTCAAAGCACAGCCTATGAAGCTCATAGTCACTCATCACCTCCATGTCTTCGTAGATGTAGTCCTCATTAGCATCATAATGGGTAGGCTCCTGCAAAAGAGAACATAGTGTTTAACAACTTCATCAGGATGGTTTAAATCTTTGGGAATTTCTTCCAAGACCCTTCCAAATAGTGCTGTAACTCAACCGCCATGTTCGGGTTCAGTTCAGTAAGGTTCAGGAATTTTTTGCTGAACAACGGTTCTGTTCGGTGTTCAGGCAGTTTGTACATGCACAAATGAAAAAAGAAAAATACAAGGCTCGTAGCTACTTTGAGAATTATAAATGCAAACCAAATATATAGATGCGAGTCAAATTCTTTCTTTACCAAACGATAACCATAATTACATCAGGCCGTCTTGATTGTAAACCTCAAACGAAACAGAGGTGAAATAATTTACTTGACAAATTAATTCTTTACCCGACAATGAAAGTAATTTCAGCGGGTCGTCTTCAAGGAATATGAACAGCTAACGAAACAGAGGTGAAACGATGTACTTGACGAATTAATTCTTTTCCTAACTATGAAAATGATTTCGGCGGAACGTCTTCAAAGAATATGAACAGCTAACGAGAAAAAGGTGAAATGATTTACTTGACGAATTAATTAATTACCTGACGTAACCAAACAGGGGGTTTACCCGTGACAGAGAGGAATAACGAGACAGAGAAGGAGAGAAGGAGAGAGGGAGAAAGACAAAGAGAAGGAAAAGTACCTTCAGCATAAGCTTGGCCATTTTTCTCAGCTTCTTGTTGTCATAGTGACGTCGAAGAAGAAGAGGATGGTTGGCTTGCTTCCTCAGTTCCATCATGGCAGAGGACATCTTGCCCGCAGTCGATCCAGCATTCTTGATGTCTTTGGAGAGTGACGCTATAAGGTCGTTGTAACCCTTTTTCTGTTCTTCTGTCATCTCGACATGCTCCACCCGTTCTACCTTCTTAGGTAGCTGGCTCAGTACCTGGTGGGAACAATTCAAACAGAGATTTCAGTGTTGAGATATTTTATGCATTACAACATACCAGAAACCGATTTATGTAAAGCTTACGCCGTTTTCACTGGTTTCAAAATCATGTTGGGCTTATGAACGAGTATTCAGAACTCGAGAGAGGAACATTTCAAGATAGTAAGATCTGCATATCGTCTATTGAGAGCCAGAAGGGCATTAAGTCTGTGTTTATAAATATATGAGTTAACGCCCTCCTGGCTCTCAGCAAACGATATTTGAAGCCAGAGGCGGCGGAACGTTGAGCACGTACAAAAAGGTGCACCCCCACTTTCATTGTCCGAGCCCGACGTTCCGCCGCCTCTGTTTGAAGCCTATACTCACATCAGCTTTGATCCTACGTAGTACGAAAGGCTGCATGATCTGTTTAGCATGGGCTATCCTTTCCATCTCAAAGCTGCTCTGCTCATGAGGATTGTCAGATTTTTGTTTCTGCAAGAACAACACAAAGTACATATGTTACAATTTCACTCCATTTTGGGGTCATATAAACTCTGTATATTACATGGATATGCACATGTCACATGCAATCCTGCTTCCTGGTAACTAACGATGCTGCCCTTCCGAATAGACTGTAAAACAGTCATTTTTGCAGAACTGACCATTCAGTATAAAATAATCTTTACACATCTCTGGGTTGTTTAGACCAGTGAAATGTAAAAGCTGATAAA
Source organism: Heliocidaris erythrogramma (assembly GCA_025617745.1). Classification (NCBI taxonomy): domain Eukaryota; kingdom Metazoa; phylum Echinodermata; class Echinoidea; order Camarodonta; family Echinometridae; genus Heliocidaris; species Heliocidaris erythrogramma. The sequence goes on from CM046858.1 coordinate 23,089,104, forward strand.
AGAAAATATATATATATATATCTGGAAACAAACTACAATGAAAGGCACCAACACAAATAAGAACATGTGGGAAATTGTAATGTCTTTGTAGTCAGAACAGATCTGTCACCTTTCTTCACCAATTTCTCACATCTTCTAACAATTTTATCATAATATTTGTTAGATACATGCAATCTATTTTTAATTTCTAATATACAATGAAAATATTGTATTTTCCGAGACCTCCCTTTCAGGACAGGAATTGTTTAAGGGCTAAATTGATCACATTTTGTTATTCAAATTGGCAACAATATTTTTTTTTTAGTGCTATATGGTTCTAATAAAGTGTAATATCTTTGAAAACAAAAAAAATTGCCAATTTTGATGAAAAACAATGATTTTGAAACCTCTCAATGTAACGGGTTGTAAAGGTTATTCTTATTTTTAAAATTCCTGGCATCAAACGCAATATGGTCATGCAACAAAAATGGACACAGTGTGTCCAGAAATTTTTGCTCTTTCTGCTCATGCATCTGGTATATTTTTTAGGGCTCTGAATCAAAAGTTACTGAGCCAAACCACAAACTGTGGTCAATTGTTTCGGAAGGGTTAACAAGATCTACTGTAGTACTGACCTTCATACTGAAGACTCTCGTTAGTTCATCTGCCTTGCCACCAAACATTTTGGGCAGTGTGAATGCTAGCAGTGAGATGAGTTCTTGAAGGTTGTTCTGTAGAGGTGTTCCAGTCAGGAGTAGTCTCTTTTTAGCCTGATACATAAATAGAGATGTACACATCAAGATATATAATTAATTTTGGTCAGCTTGAATTCTTTCTTCCGTCTATACGTGTAATCTTTATTTCCCGTATCAGCTGCCATTACAGTAAACAATGAAATATACAGGTATGTAGCAAACAATAAAAAAAAATAAAAGGAAGAATGAGAAGTGTTGTTGAATGTCTTTAATTCTCTTATCCCCGCTGTGACATTACCGCAAGAACAACTACTGCTAACACAGAGAATAATGGAAAAGAAACTTTCTTGGCTGACACTGAATGAAACAATGAATGTTTTTAGACATTCTAGAGCAAGCACCCTGAGCACCCAGCAGAAGTGGATACTGACTCTACTCAAAAAGCCACCATCATCATCACACTTGTCATAATCATCCTCATTTTCATCATCATCACCATCACCATCACCATCACCATCACCATCACCATCATCAACTTTTCAGGCTTTACTCCATATTTTCAAAGATCTGTTTCTCTCCCCTCCCCCTCCACTTTTCATTCAAGCAACTCAATAATCAGTGTAGAGTACTGTAAATGCAGAAATATTTGCGGTACATTAATTTTCGTGGATTTCGCGCTATTTTCGGCGCGCGGGAATTCTAGAACATGCGAACACATTAGCACGATTTCTTATGTTTGTTTTGAATGGATGCTGCATTGCGCGCTTCATCTGATTAATACGCGTTTGAATCCAATTCATTTTAGAGTGCGAGTGAGTAATTGTGCAGCGCGAATTCAAGAACCCGCGAATATGCTTTTGGGTCGCTCAGCGCGAAAATTTAATCATGCGAAAAGAACAGTTTTATACAGTACTCCTTCAGGATTTGTTCTCACCGTGATCTTCATGAGATGGTTGTATCTCTGTGACTTCATGTTCTTTAGCATATGGCCTTCATCAAAGATGGCATACTGGAGAGGTAGCTTCTTGAACACCCCTCGATCCTCAGGGGTACTAGCACACAGATTGTACCTGGAAAAAAAAGGACACGAATCACTTCCATGTTCTCCACCACCGATACCTAAATCGTATGGCTGGAATACAGTGTACACCCCAAACTAATTAATATCAAAACTGCTATTCCGATCAGTCGGATTTACACTTTAAGATGCACCGACATCAATAGCAATTACTAAACATGGCATTTAGAAGAGGTAGCTTCTTTAAAAGCTCCTTGGTCTGTAACATGCAAAGGTGGTGACCCTCCTCAACATTGAGGGACGGTGTGTTTTCTACTGTAACCTAGCCCGTGTCTATGAAACAGGAGAGGGGCACATTAACACAGAACGAAGGCTTCAGTCACCCACCCGAGTTGGCTTCCAGCCCGTGGTCTTTGGTTCAACAGGTGGACACTCTACCGACTGAGCCAACTTGCCTCCTATTTAATTGATTACTCAATTGCCTTGACAGGGAACAAGGTCTTTCGGCTGACTTACGAGGTCACAATGACATGGCAGGGAATGTTGTCATAGAGCAGGTCCTCCCGTATCTCTTGTCTGTCTCCTTGAGAACCATGGTAAAGGATCACATCCAGGGCCGGACACCATGTCTGCAGCTCACGCATCCAGTTGTCCACCGTGGAGGATGGGGCTACAATGAGATGGGGTCCCTTGTTGCCTTCCTCAAGAAGGTGACCCAGGAAAGCGATAACTTGGATTGTCTTCCCAAGACCCTGTCATACAAAGAGGATCTTATTTCATTAGCTCGTCCTGTACCAAAAGAGCTACAGAAAACATAAAACCAAGTGCCAAATATCACATGGTATTAAACCAAATTGACCGAAAAAACACCTTACATTTGGGCAGGTCTATTAGAAATTTACAAGAAATAAACTTATGTATGAAAATTGGAAAAACAGTTAACATTGCAATATGGATAAATTCAAGATTCTCACCATCTCATCAGCCAGTATGCCATTCACTGCCTCTGTGTGCATCAGCTTCAACCAGTTCAGACCCACCAACTGATACGGCTTCAGCTGCATACTGTACATGGAAAAGAAAATATGGTTCGTGTTAATGCCATGATTTCAATTCTCATTTTATCTACAGAAACATATTCCATACATTCTCTTTACTCATCATTTGTGAGGAAACTCATCCCATTCCTTGTCGAAGTTAATAATCTGGTTACTTTTAGAAATCGACAGAGGGACAATTGTCGCCTGAGCATGTGTTGTAAAACTGATTTTAGATGAGAACGCGGAGCTAATAAGCAAATTCGTAATTGGTACATGGTACAGATGACCCTGAAATGACTCCAATTTGTACGCGCACACGCATCTGTTTTGGTGGATGCGCTACTTGTTTAATATGTAAAAACATACTGGAGGGCGCATCATGGTGCGCACACTATGAAAGCATACAAAGCTCAATTGTACTCGGTACAAATGATCTTTATCTGCACATGCGCAAATTGTAATTACGAAATGGCTTATTCTAAAAATAGGTTTTAAAAGGAAAAGAGAAAGTTACCTTCTATTGAGCAGGGCTGGTTGTCTTGTCAGCTGTCCGTTAACGGCTGTGTCGGGGTTCTCGATGACCGAGGTGACCTTCCTCTGGATGCGCTCCGAGATGTTGGTGCACCTGGCCATCAGGTCCTCCATGACTTTCCTCTCCTGGAACACCGCCTCACAATTCCAGACCAGGCCAGAGTTAAGATGTTTGGTCTCGTCAAACCTCTCCAACTGATCAAAAAAAATATATTGATAGAGGAGATATAAACGTAATATTATTCTTAGTATGTTTTTAAAGGTCAATACAACCTTGCTTTCAAATACTGTATAAGCTAATATTTTTCGCGTACAGATATTTTCGCAAATGAAAGACTCCAAGACATATTCGTGCATTGTTGCTTTCGCGAATGGCTGACCCAGGCCCAGGCATGCGATCTGTCTGTTTAGCGATACACAATACACACCAGCAATCGATGCTCTAGTCAGTCACACGGCGTTGCATATAGTGCTGTAGCTCGGACCGTTTTCCGGTCTTTGGTCCGGCGGACAAAGCATTCCGATCCGGACTGCTTCCGGTCCGGACTGAGGCAAGAGTTGGGTCAACTCGGTTACAGAGACCGGTTGTGAAAGGTCATTAATCGCGCCTTTTATCATCATAAATATTGCAAAGTAACTGTAAACAGTTACGGTCCGAACGCCACGAGCGCATACGCGTACGTGTCTTGCTTAAATCCACAGCTATTTTGACCAAGGATCTAGAGTTATCACAGGTCTGTGATAACTCCTTGTTTTGACCTGCCGTACCGTTGCATTATGCATGGCATGTGCATGTGGCAGGGTCCAAAATATGCTTGCATTATCCACACACTGCATTCACAAACGCAGTCAAGATTGCTGTTCTACGCTGTGCACACAGCTCCTGTAACAAGCTCAAGTTGTGAAACCTAGTGACCAATCAGGAGTGAGATGTTGAAATTAACATAAATGAAAGTTCGGCAAACTTTGGTGACCGGTGGCAGCTTGGTCCACTTGCATTGGTCCAATTAAAAAGCAACGCCGATGATTTTGCGTGCGCACCCAGTCGAGATATATATGATCGGAGCAGGGGGGTTGGGAAAGGGTGAAAAGGGCGTTCAGTTGATAAAGTTTGTTGACCTGTAAAACTGTAAAACAATGCCCAGAGAGAAAGGCAACATGCTTGTATTATGTTGATGGTTAAGGTTCAAAGGGTGTGTTTTGTCAGAAACTCGCAGCGCGTGCAATCGAAGGTGCTTCATTTATTGCGATATCGATCATGCCGGCATGATAAATGTATAATCTCGTTTCAAAGTATTTCCCTTTCTTTGACTGTAAGGATCGGAAGAATTATTTTGGAAGATTCATGGTGATGCCATATACTATAGTGAATTTGCTTTATTTATGAATACTGTAAGCGACGGTCGCCAGATAAAATACAACGTCGACCGTTAGATGAAAAAAGGAATACGATTGCCAGATTAAACGAAGGACTGCTGATGATTATTGTCTTATTGAGTTTTGCCCCCGGCAAATGCGCATTATTTCTTCCGATATGAAGACGCAAAAAATAGCTGATTTTTTTTTTCATGAAATGTATGGATCGCAAGAATTATGCGGAAGTTTAATGGTGAAAGAAATTGAAGCTCATCATATGAAATAAAGTAATAATCGTCAGATGAAATTAAATTGCACTGGCTAATGATACAGATTTACGGTCGCCCAAAGAAATAATATTAATATTACTACAGTATAGACAGATGAATAAATGACGGCCGATGTATATTTTTCTTGCCCTTAAATAAATTCGCTGATGAGAATGATCAATACATGGAAAATGCACGATATGATTGATAGTATTAAAGACCTCAGCCTGACCCAAAACAACCATATATTGACGTAAAGCTTAGTAGACAAAGAATATAATTACCCTGGGTATTCATAAATTTTCGTCTCCGTTTATCCATAAAAAATAAAAAAGATAATTTTTTTTGGTCCGCCCCCTCCCTATGGCGTAACAACAGAGGAAACTGCAGGGGGTCGCTAGACGTGTGACGACATGTCATGTATACAGCTCCGAGTGCGTCTACACGATATGTCGTCATCAAATTTTCACCCCCCGCAAAGTAGCGTTCCTCAGAGACGGGGCCCTCGTCAGAAAAACCACCGGGGCTCAACATTTGGGACGCTGTTACTCATTCCACAGGAAACGGAATCTCATGCAGTTGGTTTCAATTTGTTCAGAAAATATATAGCTCCCCGTGGATGAATAAAGGGTATATTTCAAAATTCGGTCAGGCTGAGGTCTTTAACAAATGATAATCAGTTTTGCGCACCAGATGTGCTTTATATTTCTTCCGATATTAAGACGGCAATGATTGTTTTTAAGGAACTGTATGGATCGCAAGAATTATTGCGGAAGTTTAATGTATGTATGTAATTTGTTGCCCAACTTCACTGATGAGAATCAGTGAAGTTGTATATCCATTCATGACGATGTATATAACTTTTTTTCATGTGTATATTTTATAAGCCTGAGTCGAATCGATTGGTTAGCCGGTGTTCGATCGAAGACATCGAATCCCGATTTCGTTTTGGCAAAACCGGTGCATCGATTTGTAGTCCGCCAGATTTTTGACTACCGTAGCCACCATGAAAAAAGCAAATAAAAAAAGAAACTCCGTAACATACAGCATAATACTAGCAGAGAACGTGAAGGCGACTTCAAACTGTTGGCTAACTTTCGCTAATTCGCTCGCGGAGGACGTCGCGCTTTACCTGTGCTTTCTCTATGGAAAAATCGTTTTGTCGTTACGAACTGAAGTTTACGATAATATTCTTGCACTCTCTCTGCATTGTCAATTTGACAATTGTATAATTGAACATGATAAATACGGGCATGAGTACGAGTGTTCCTACTTAATTCGCAATAACTAATATCACACTCTCATCAAATTGGCAATTACTTCTTGGAAATGATCTGAAGCTGAATGAAGTCGAGTCATATGAGCGACGAAAAGTTTATTTCGTATTGTTTTTTTTTTTTGCATCGAACAAACGTGTTCCATTCAGCTCTCCAAAGACAAAGTAAGATTATTAATTCTTTGAATTTGAATCATTGTCGGATGTGTCGACAATGAGCATCGCTTCGTGCGACACTAGAGTGATATTTTGGCTAGCCATACGGACTAGAATCTTAAGATTTTGGCTCGTCCGCTGTGATTTTTACTAGCCATTGGCTAGCGGGCTATCGTTAATGTCGAGCAGCGAGAGCCCATACATATGCCCGCGATGCCAGCGGACCGGTCACCGGTGCATGGTGCATGCACTGCGTGCAACTCTGTTTTCACCGCCCATCATTTATCGATGCACCGGTATTCGATCGAATCAAAGCCGTCGAATCCCGGATTATGAAATATTCGATATGACTCAGGCTTAATATTTTATTTATGGTGACAACCCGTCTATTTATAATAAAACAATGTAAGCGAAGGGCGCCAGAATAGAGCGGCGACCGCGAGGTGAAAGAGGAGATCACCAGATAAAATAACGAAAACAAGAGCCCCAGGGGGCACGACGCTCACCTGAGGTGGATCAATTCACATCTGGTGCATGTTCTCTCTAGCACATGAACAACTTTCATTCTTCATCTATAGAGGTATCTCTATACACAATACCAATTCTGAGCTTCCTACCAAGTTCGGTTAAATTCCAATCATGGATTTTGGAGAAGAAGCTGAAAATGTAAAAAGTTTATGGATGGCGGACAACTTGTCCCCCCCCCCCTCCAGTATGTTACCCCCACAGACCCCCTATTGGGCCACCCAGAAAAAAAATCTCCATACACAATACCAAGTCTGAGCTATTCCTGGTTCTGGAGAAGATGTTTGAAATTTACATAGCTTTTACACTTGGGGGCCCTCCCCCTGGGCCCCCTGGGGGCCACATGTACCATTTTAGCAACTTTGGATCCCCTACCCCTAAGGATGATTCCTACCAAGTTTGGTTGAATTCCAATCATGTGTTTTGGAGAAGATCAGAATGTACATTTTGCCTGGCAGCGCCCCCCCCCTCCAGTATGTTACCCCCACAGGGCCCCTATAGGGCCACTCAGAGAAATTTCATGAACAACATTCATTCTTCATCTATAGAGGTATCTCCATACACAATACCAAGTATGAGCTATGCCTGGTTCTGGAGAAGATGATGTTTGAAATTTACATAGCTTTTACAATTGGGGGCCTTCCCCCTGGGCCCCTGGGGGCCACATGTACCATTTTAGCAACTTTGGGTCCCCTACCCCTAAGGATGATTCCTACCAAGTTTGGTTGAATTCCGATCATGTGTTCTGGAGAAGAAGATCAGAATGTACATTTTGCCTGGCAGCGCCCCCACCCCCCTCCAGTATGTTACCCCCACAGGGCCCCTATAGGGCCACTCAGAGAAATTTCATGAACAACATTCATTCTTCATCTATAGAGGTATCTCCATACAAAATACCAAGTCTGAGTTATGCCTGGTTCTGGAGAAGAAGATGTTTGAAATTTACATAGCTTTTACAATTGGGGGCCGGGGCCCTCCCCCTGGGCCCCCCTGGGGGCCACATGTACCATTTTAGCAACTTTGGGTCCCCTACCCCTAAGGATGATTCCTACCAAGTTTGGTTGAATTCCGATCATGTGTTCTGGAGAAGAAGATCAGAATGTACATTTTGCCTGGCAGCGCCCCCCCCCCCTCCAGTATGTTACCCCCACAGGGCCCCTATAGGGCCACTCAGAGAAATTTCATGAACAACATGCATTCTTCATCTATAGAGGTATCTCCATACAAAATACCAAGTCTGAGCTATGCCTGGTTCTGGAGAAGAAGATGTTTGAAATTTACATAGCTTTTACAATTGGGGGCCCTCCCCCTGGGCCACATGTACCATTTTAGCAACTTTGGGTCCCCTACCCCTAAGGATGATTCCTACCAAGTTTGGTTGAATTCCGATCATGTGTTCTGGAGAAGAAGATCAGAATGTACATTTTGCCTGGCAGCGCCCCCCCCCCCCCCCCCTCCAGTATGTTACCCCCACAGGGCCCCTATAGGGCCACTCAGAGAAATTTCATGAACAACATTCATTCTTCATCTATAGAGGTATCTCCATACAAAATACCAAGTCTGAGCTATGCCTGGTTCTTGAGAAGAAGATGTTTGAAATTTACATAGCTTTTACAATTGGGGGCCCTCCCCCTGGGCCCCCCTGGGGGCCACATGTACCATTTTAGCAACTTTGGGTCCCCTACCCCTAAGGATGATTCCTACCAAGTTTGGTTGAATTCCGATCATGGGTTTTGGAGAAGAAGATGAAAATGTAAAAAGTTAACGGACGACGGACGACGGACGACGCACGACGCACGACGGACGACGGACAAATTTCCATCGCAATAGCTCACTCGAGCCATAGGCTCAGGTGAGCTAAAAAGTGAAAAGGGATCAAAAGTGACCAACGGGATTTATTTCTTTAGCATTCACCATGGTCACGATATTCATTTCTTTTTGCCAAGATATTTTTCGTCGTATATGATATATGCGACTGGTTACTTGTGGCTTTTCTGAAGGTTCAATTTGGAAAAAAGGTGGTTCATAGTCCGGAATATGAAATAGGAGCGGCACAATTAGGATTGAGACAGGAGGAAAAAGAGAGCATTAAGAGAAGAGGGCAAACACTGTGTGAGCGGAATAGAAACGAGGAGAGGAGAGAGAAAAAAATGTAATGGTGTCAACGTGATAGATAGAAGGAAATGACAATTTCAAAAGAGAAACATCGGAAAAGGTGAATGAAAAGCTGACAGATTAAAAACAGCCGTAAGAAAATGATTATTCTTGATAAAAACAAACACAGGGAAACACGATAGAGGTTTAAAATAGCGTTTTGTATCGAGATTCATGTTGTGATTCTAGCTTCAAGAATTGCTTGAACGCACCCTTAAAATTGCAAGAGGCACCGGCCATCGACAAATTCCCCAAAAAGTAAATGAATTAACTCAACTCATTTTAACGATATTCCTCTCGTTGCTTTTGCATGATCCCCTCTTTCCTAGCTCATTTTTACCCCTTTTCTCGCTCCATCAATCCGTCGATACAACACAGACTTTATGTAACTCCCCCCCCCCCTCTCTCTCTCTCTCTCTCTCTCTCTCTTTGTACTTTTTACAAATTGCATAGGATTGTTTGATCTACCCGCAGTGATATAAACAAGCTGCCAGACAATGGCTCCCAAGAGTCTCTCAATGTCATTGACCCAGTTAATGATTTATGACCTGTGATTTTTTTTCATGCTAGCCTACGATATGCGTCGGGCTTTCTTGGGAGGTAGATCTACATGTATACTAATCGCGTTACGTAAACTAATCCCGTTATGGAGACTGTACGGACAATGGGCGAGGGCGTTAGCCCAAGCGAGTATCATCACTGGTGAACTCATCATTATTCATATATGTTTATCGATGTGAGATGAGTGTATTCCATCATGGACCTACACACTAGTAGGTCCATGACAATGACAATGATATTTTATTTCTTAAACGGCCCCTCATGGGAGCATGGAAGAAATACAATCAAATTTTAAACAAGGTGCATATGGCAATATTTGGCATAAACGTATAATAATAAAAGAGGGGAAAAGAGGGGGATAAAGATGGAAAAAAGAAATTAAAGAAGAAAGAAAAAGAAAAGGAAAAGAAGAGGGAAAAGGAGTGGATATAAGAAGAAGAATAAAGGGGGGAAATACATTACATAATTTGTACAACATGTTTATAATGTAACTAATTGTTTAAAAAAAACTTGATACTATCTTCTTTCTTATACTCTCGTTATCCTTATCATTCCTCTTCCAATATTTTCTCCTTTATTCTCGTTCGCTATCTTGCCGACTTTCGGTTTTAATGGAGAATCAAAACAATAGTATTCCTTATCAAAGCTTTTTATGGGAATTATTTGAGCAAAGATTTCAGCTTGCCAGTCATGCCAGACAGCTGGCGCCCAGCTTGGGTGTCATGTTACACCGCGGTCTCTTTACACAGAGTGCGTGGCCTGAGCAACAAGCACATTCCACGATGTTATGCAAATAAATTTATGCCGGTTGGCCGCATTACTCCCTCCTCCATGGAGTCACGTGTGACACTTTTTTTTAGCCAGGCAAATGGACCAATCGTATTATAACTAGGCACCGGTCCTGTTAACTAACATCAAAATCTCGTTTGCCATTGGCTTGCAAGGAGCTAGGACTCAGCTTTGGTAAATTGAGACACGCCCACTCAAGTGTATGAACTTAAATTTATGCTCAATATATAGCTCATTACAGGAGTGGCGCGAATATGATCGGGTGACTGACAGGTGGGCAGTCGGTCAGAGACGATAACTTTCACAACTGATTCTAAAGTCGTGGCACGTGGCATGTCTGGACCGCAGACGGTGAGATAAGAATGTAACGGTCCACTGTTCTTACTAAGGTCAAGGTCACTAACTGACTCGGGAGGTGTAAGCTTTTTTCTTTCATAAAATCAGCTGTAACTCAATACTATACATGCATGTACCAGATAAATCATACACACCCATGCTGTCGTTGCACACAGCCTACCGAAGGGATACACACTTATGCTCTGCGCAACGCAGTCCATGCAGGAGTTTTCCCCGGTCCATGTTGATGTGGCATTATATTCGTGTGGTGTTCGCGAATAGTAAACCCTTACGAAAATTTCAGCTTAAACAGTACAGCAGAAAAATCAGAGAAACAGATTGGTGAAAGTTTGAATTAATTGGAATAAACAAAAACAAAATCATAAAGTTTTGAAAATCGAGATCATGATACATACAAGAATTTCAGTTTGTTAATGTTATTCTCACTGTGATGTAATATCTATAGGACAACTCTCCCACTTGTTCTTAACCACAAACTTTTTAAAATATCACTTGTCTACATTCATGACAGAAACTGGCCATTGTTTTATATTTGAGAACAAATAAAAATAAGCTATCCATGATACTTAGTACAAAATGAAAATTCACAATCATACACTAATTAAAAACCTCCTCACCAGATCAGAAAAATCATTGAACGGTCTGATAGAGATGATCTTCTCTGCCTTGCCCTTGGAGCATCCGTCGATGCTGATCAGTTCCTCAAGGGTGGCGTCATTGAAGAAAGACATGGCCATTGCCTGGAACTCTGGGCTGATCTCTTCTTCCCCTTCGTAATCTGAACCGCTGTCCCCGTATCCGAGTTCGTCGTCTGAATCGCTGTAGCGCGGTGACCGTGGCCGCTTTATTGGCTTGGTGCTGCTTGTCTTCTTGGCTGGAAAGTGCAAAGTGTTAAACAAATAGAATATGCAAAATGGAAAAGTACTATAAAAACAAGATGAATGCGACTGCGTCTCCTATATGCCTCCGCCTAAATTCAGTTGATGGCTCAAACTGCTCTTGAAATATTGTGATAACCAGAATAAAAGCCTCTAATTACATGTTAACTGACCTCTTTGACATTTGACCTTACACCTTATAAACCAACTTATCTCCTCCTAGTCATGAATACAAATTAGTTGAGATATGGTGATAACAATGTAAAACTACCCCAAAATCTAATCAGTTCCTCTTTCTATGGGGATGGTACCAAGTTTGAAGTTCTTACCTCAAACAGTTCCTCAGAAATCGTGGTAATGGTGCTAAAAACCAAGAATTTCATGTAATTTCATGTAAATTGACCTCTGTGACCTCCTTATCCCAAAATCTAATCAGTTCATCTTCGTATGGGGATACATACTAGTACCAAGTTTGAAGTTGTTACCTCAAACGGTTCTTGAGATATCGCAGTAACGAGGCTAAAAACCAGTAATTTCATGTAATTTCATGTAAATTGACCTCTGTGACCTCTGACCTTTGACTTACTTACCCCAAAATCTAATCAGTTCATCTTTCTATGGGGATACATACTAGTACCAAGTTTGAGGTTCCTACCTCAAATGATTCTTCAGATATCGCGGTAACGAGAAGTGGGACGGACGGACGGACAACCCGAAAACATAATGCCTCCGGCACCCACCTTCGGTGGGCGGAGGCATAAAAAGCAAGACAGCAGGTTGCAGAACAATCCTACCCTCCCTGACATCATAGTTCTAAATGCAAATAACTAGAATTGAATTCGTCATGAGGACGAATTAGGTGGTCTGTCCTTCAATTTGTACGATCATGATTGTAATCAGGATGATCCTAATAATGGGGAAATACTAAACTGAAGATAGGATGTCAAGAATGCCATGAATGGAGATGCTTCTTGAGGACGGGAATGTAGCAAAATGTGTAACGGTCATTGTAAAATGATTATGGTGATGATGATAATGGTGATTATGATGATTATGATATATGATGGCGATGATATAATAGCGATGATGATCATGACGGTGATGATAATAATGATGATGATACAGGATACTTGGCAGATTAATCCCTTAGCTCTAATACAGGACAGGAAATCACAATTTCCATAGGGTTGTACACAAAACTACTGCACACTACTTTCTAATAGACATAATACGGAAAATAAGGCAGTTTATTACATGATTTGTGATTTTTTATGTTATACTAGTCGAAGAGGATGGTAAAATGACAGGTAAAAAGAAGCAAAAAAAAAAATTTTGTTATGGACCCACCGGGGATCGAACCTGGGTCACCGGAATGGGAGGCAAGTGCTTTGACCAATAGACCAAAATATTTCCCATAGAGATAACACGTAAACGAAAACGGGATTCTCAAATCACATTTTGTACTGAAAAATTGGGCATGATCCCGACATCTGATCAAAAATTGGAGACCACATTTGTAAAAGCTTATAGTCTCAGCTACAACATATTAAAATCTGGAAGAAAATAGACCAAAAATAACTGAGATACTGCTCAGAGAACGATGTCATGTAGATTCATGATTCGAAAAAAAATCATCTTCCATAGACATAAAACGCAAATAGGGAAAATTCTGACATGGCATCTTGCATTGAAAATTTCAGTGTGATAACGTCATCAAAATGAAAAATGGTGGTAACTGATCTGGTAGAGAATTGTCTCGGCTATAACATATCAAAATTTGGAAGAAAATCGATCACCTATTACTGAAATATTAGCAAATGAATACAAAAATAATGACGTCATTTTTTCAAAATCATTCTTTTGAGTTCATAGGCAAATATGATGACGTTAGAACATGCGATCAGCAAAAATTCTGCATGAATTCCAATCTACAACTCACAGGCTTTCATAATATGTACAGAAATTTGGGGGTTTCCTCGCGTTCTGACGAGCTATGGCGGATTCTAGATAGGCATGTTTTTACCACTTTTTACATTAGAATGCCCATTGACGCGCGCACGAATTTGAAAGTTTGACGCGCGCGTACGACATTATGGAAGGTCGAGATTGACTGTAAATAGTTGGAAATTGTCAAGAATAGTGTCAGGAAGACAAAATATGCGAAAAAACAGCGTTTTTACGTTCTCCACGCGCTGTGTGCGCGCATAACGTGCGCACGGACGCGTACGGACAGAAAAATTTAAAATGCTTAAAATGTCCTGAACAACTCTCTAATTTGATTAAAAAGTGATTTTGAGCATTTTTAAATTTTGACGCGCGCGTACGTGCGCGTCATTATGTGCGCGCGGATTTTGATGACATTTATGTTGACCCGTGACCTGAAGTTCATGTGTGTCAAATATGGTTTATTTTTTATGACTCTTTATGAAGATATGATCGATAATGTGATTTCACAAAATGGCGCCTGGATGACGTCACGATGACTTGATGACCTTGAAATAGATACCCGAGCTTTGATCTGATAGGTCCTCATAACTCATAAGAGATTTTCATAAAAATTGACTCAGCCGATATTGAGGAATCATGGTAACAAGAAAGTGGTGGAAAAAATAAAAATAAATAATAAATAAATAAAGAAAGAAAATTCTGACGAAATTAAGAGGTGGTCTGTCGACTACGACAGACCACCTAATAAAACCTGAAACTAATAATAAATGGAAATTGCACCCAGTGAGATTTCTCTATTCCAAAAACATTCTTACCATAAAAATCATTCTCAAGCAACTTCTTCTGGATAATTGAAATATGAATTGTAACGCATAGGGTGAAGTATTACATGGCAAGTATTATCCTATTTGGAGAGTACTGCTACTCTTTATTCTCTATTCTCATACATGCAAAGGGCAAGTAAAATCTCCATTGATTCCTCATTCCTATTTTAATAAGACCTCCCAAGAGTCCTCCCTACCTTAATCTTCAAAGACATAAAATGATCTGTGGCTTTATCACCTGCTTTGGTTTGCTGTTTCTTAGCAGTTGTCTTGGCTGCAGGACTGCTATCATCTGAAAGAAATCCGCACCAGACTTTCCGAAATGGTTTTTTTCCCAATGTGCCATTCTGTACCGACGATCCCTTCTTGTAGAACCCGTTGGCAATCTTGGGTGCACCAGTTCCGTCTTTGCTCTTTTTATCCTCATCATCAGAGAGCGTTACGATGCGCTGCCCTCTCTTCCCAGGACTCAGCTTCCCGGTCCCAGTCACTGCTTCGTCATCATCCTCATCATCATCATCTTCTTTCCTGCTGTCCAGAGACTTTACCTTGCTCTTCTTGATGGGAGAAACATCCTCCATACTGTCAGACGAAAACGTTCTTATCCTCTGAAAAGTTTTCTTCTCCTTAGACTCTTTGTTTTTCTTCTGCGGCACTTCCACTACGTCGTCATCATCGTCTGAGGAGCTGATAACTTTCCTGGAGACTCTCTTGGGCAGTGGCATGGGTTTCTTCTTGGGTTGACTTGTGGATGGTTTCTGTATCCATCCACTAAATGCACCCTGGACAAAACAATAAAGAAAAGTGTGACTAGTCAGCTTAAAACTACCAATACGTTTCCAGAACTCATTTTTTGGACTTTGTGTATTTTGTGACACTAAAAATTTCAAGTTTTTTTATGACAAATAAGACTTGTAGTTGACTCCAGTAGAATCCATTTAATTATCACGACAATCTAAATACAATTTATAACTTCTATTCTTGAATAGGTTGTTCTTGATGACCCAAAAGCTTGCCATAGGCTTGACCAACTACAACTAATGTCCAACTATACAAATGCTATCATATAGAGGAGAGGAAACCTAAACTAAACTAAAACACCACCAGGGGCTCTTGGAAGAATAATCCATAATTTGAATAAATCAGTAAACTGGTCTGTTCGGAAATAGATAATTTGTCTTGATTTACCAGAACATGATGTAGCCTAAAAGAGGCAAGAATGCCTATCCCAGCCTATTCACAGAGGAGGCATGATGGCTTACAACAGGGAGGTCCCAGGTTCAAAAAGGTCAATGTGCTAGCGCCATTTGTTAAGGCATTAATCCTCATTTTCATGTCCCTCACATAGGTCTTGAAGCCGTAGGTACTGTGTTCGCTTATTTACAAGCACACATTTACTTTCTAAGCAATCAGGTAAAATAATCATCATCATCATTATACTTTACCTGGTAGTTCTTCTTTGTTTCTTCATTGGTCTTCTTGGTAGTAAAGGTCTTGGAAATAGAGGGCTTCTGGGTATCTGGTGGAGAGGTGCAAACCTTGCGCCTTGGAGGACTCCCACTCTGCATGAGGTCATTGGCAGCCTGGTTGATTTTCCAATCGGTGGACTGTAAGGCCCTCTTCAGTTCCTGCAAAACACCACAATATGTGAATAGAACATTCACCTAATATGCCAGGATAAACTTGGCATTACCTCTTAACTCTTGATCTGAGGAAATTTTACATTCAAAACTTCAAATTTCAAAAGAGTTCCTACATTGCAAGACTCCATGGGGGAGAATGTCCTTGACAAGGCAATGATATACAGTTCATACCCAATATAAAATATTAATTGATATTTTCTATGCATTAATAACAGCTGGCAGAACTAAAGGTCAGGGTAATAACTTCCAAAGGACTTCAGATGAGCATAGACATTCTTTCTTTGGTATAGTGAAACATCTATCTATAAAGACTGCTCGAGAGAAACAAGAAAAATGGTCTCTCCTGGCGTGTGGTCTTTATACATAGGTTCCTCTTTTACAGGGGAGTGTTTCATCAAGTGTTTTGTCAGTGATTTTTACTGACAAATTTGTTCTCAGCCAATCAGATGCAAGGATTTCAGTAGCTTATAACAGTTGTCGGTAAAAATCACTGACAAAATGTTTTAACTTCTCACTTGACATGAATGCCAACTGGTACAATCTCAGGCATGCCACAAGTGCTGATCCACACTAACAATGGGCAGCAGAAACAAAAAATTTGCATTACAACTCATTTAAGCATCCTAATTAGGTAGCTTAGCGAAACGTTGTGGCGCGTAAAACCACAGGAAAAATACATATGACAAAATTATTCAAAATCAACATTTTATTTTATAGAGTCAGAAACAAAATATAAAGATGAAGAATTAGTATTTACTTCTTTGAACATTTTTAAGGAAAATAATATGAAAATTTTTATTCAGATATGTCTGATTCTAGTTTTAGAAGCACGGACAAAACTAGCAATTTTCCTCTTTGCATTTTTCCTGCTCTTTATGCGCCATTGCGTTTCACTAAAGCCCCTGTTCCACTATGCCGTTCGCGCTACGATTTGTCAATTTCTTCAGGTTGGGCAGGATCGGCAAAAATTGAGCCATATAAAATGTGGCATATGGATATTATCTGATAGGCATATAAAGTAGTGCTGTAGCTCGGAACGCAAAACCCGGATCGTTTTGGTCCGGCGAAGTATTTCTTTAATCTCGACCGGACCGGTCTGGTCCGGTAACTCGGAATTGAGTTACGGCTGATTTTATGAAAGAAAAAAGCTTACACCTCCCGAGTCAGTTATTGTTAGTGACCTTGACCTTATAGTAAGAACAGTGGACCGTTTCATTCTTATCTCACGGTCTGCGGTCCAGACATGCCACGTGCCACAACTTTAGGATCAGTTGTGAAAGTTATTGTCTCTAACCTACTGCCCACATGTCAGTCACCCGATCATATTCACGCCACTCCTGTAATGAGCTATATATAGAGCATAAATTTAAGTTCATACACATGAGTGGGCGTGTCTCAATTTACCAAAGCTGAGTCCTAGCTCCGTCTTGCAAGCTAATGGCAAACGGGATTTTGCTGTTTAACAAGGCTGGTGCCCACTTATAATACGATTGGTCCATTTGCCTGGCTAAAAAAAAGTGTTGCACGTGACTCCATGGAGGTGGGAGTAATGCGGCCAACCGGCATGAATTTATTTGCATAACATCGTGGAATGTGCTTGCCGCTCAAACCACGCACTCTCTGTAAAAAGACCGCGGTGTAACATGACACCCAAGCTGGGCGTCAGCTGTCTGACATGATGGCAAGCTGAAATCTTTGCTCAAATAATTCCCATAAGCTTTGATAAGGAATACTATTGTTTTGATTCTCCATGAAAACGGAAGTCGGCAGGATAGCGAACGAGAAAAAAGGAGAAAATATTGGAAGAGGAATGATAAGGATAACGAGAGTATCAGAAAGAAGATCGTACCATGGACTTATTAGAGTGTAGGTCCATGATGGAATACACTCCTCACATCGATAAGCATAATACGAATAATGATGAGTTCACCAGTGATGATACTCACTTGGGCTAACGCCCTCGCCCATTGTCCGTACCGTCTCCATAACGCTTCTCTGGTTTAAGTTACGCGATTAGTATTCATGTAGCTAGTATACATGTAGATCAACTTGCCAGAAAGCCCGACGCATATTGTATAGGCTAGCGTGAGAAAAAAAATCACAGCAGGTCATAAATCATTAACTGGGTCAATGACATTGAGAGACTCTTGGGAGCCATTGTCTGGCAGCTTGTTGATATCGCGGTTATTTGTAAATAGTACGCGCGCGCGCGGTAGATCAAACAATCCTATATTTGTAAAAAGTACAAAGAGAGAGAAAGAGAAAGAGAGGGGGGAGTTACATGAAGTCCGTGTTGTATCGACGAATTGATGGTTCGAGAAAAGGGGTAACAATGAGCTAGGAAAGATGGGATCATGAAAAAGCAACGAGAGAAATATCGTTAAAATGAGTTGAGTTAATTCATTTACTTTTTAGGAATTTGTCGATGACCGGTGGCTCTTTTTATTCTGTCAGCTTTTCATTCACCTTCTCCGATGTTTCTCTTTAATTTGTCATTTTCTTCTTCTATCTATCACACTGACACCATTCCATTTTCCATGTATTGATCATTCTCATCAGTGAATTTATTATTTAAAGGCAACAAAAATATACAATGGCCGTCATTTATTCATCTGTCTAATACTCTAGTAATATAAATAGTATTTCTTTGGGCGATCGTAAATCTGTATCATTTAGCGAGTGCAGTTTAATTTCATCTGACGATTATTACTTTATTTCATATGATGAGCTTCAATTTCTTTCACTGTTAAAACTCCGCATAATTATTGCGATCCATACATTTCATTTAAAAAAATCAGCTATTTTTTGCAGCTTAATATCGGAAGAAATAATGCGCATTTGGGGCTCAAAACTCAATAATCGTCGACAGTCCTTTCATCGAACGGTCGACGCTGTATTTTATCTGGCGACCGTCGCTTTACAGTATTCCTAAATAAAGCAAATTCACTATAGTATATGGCATCATCATAATCTTCAAAAATAATTCTTCCGATCCTTACAGTCAAAGAAAGTGAAATACTTAACGAGATTATATATTTATCATGCCGGCATGATCGATATCGCAATAAATGAAGCACCTTCGATTGCGCTGCGAGTTTCTGACAAAACATCATCAACATAATACAAACACGTTGCCTTACTCTCTGGGAATTGTTGACAGTTTTTACAGGTCAACAAACTTTATCAACTGAACGCCCTTTTCACCCTTTCCCAAATATCCCCCTGCTCCGATCATCATATCTCGACCTCGACTGGGTGCGTGCGTGCGCACGCAAAATCATCGGCAATCAAGTGGACCAAGCTAGCTAGCTGCCAGACTAGGCACTTGGGTCACCGGTCACCAAAGTTTGCCGAACTTTCATTTATGTTAATTTCAACATCTCACTCCTGATTGGTCACTAGGTTTCACAACTTGAGCTTGTCTATGGCAGAACATGACAGCGATCTTGCGTACGTACGTTTGTGTATGCAGTGTGTGGATAATGCAAGCATGCATGGACCTTACCACATGCCATGCATAATGCAACGGTACGGCAGGTCAAAACAAGGAGTTATCACACCGTACCTGTGATAACTCCGATCCTTGCTTGGTCAAAATAGCTGTGGATTTAAGCAGCACTTCCCCGATTTAAGCAAGACACATATGCGTTTGCGCTCGTGGCATGATGATAAACGGCGACGATTAATTACCTTTTTACAACCGGTCTCTGTTACCGAGCTGACCCAACTCTTGCCTCAGCCCGGATCGGAAGCAGTCCGGCTCGGAATGCTTTGTCCGCCGGACCAAAGACCGGAAAACGGTCCGAGCTACAGCACTAATATAAAGACTTAACCAGTAAGCATGATATAGGTGCCACCCGGCTTCCGTAATGCAATGGGTTAATTAGGAGCACATTTCAAGAGAAAAAAACATGTGTGATCTACACAGGCAGGTGGTTGCCAAAGCAGGTTTCGCTAAATTATTGTCTATAAATTATAATAATTTGGATATTTAAGATCATTCCTACCTTGCTATCTTTATTTGGAAAGCAGATTGAAAGCTGCTCCAAGGCATCTCTCTTCATCTTGTCCTCGTCCTCTTTCTCATCCTCATCACCATCATCTCCACCACTGGACATCTCCGATAGCTTCCTCTTCAACCCTCCAGATCGGTGCTGCTGTGACCCCTCAGAATGGTCCTCATAGCTATAGGCCACAGTCTCCAAGCTGTCCTGTGTGTCTATGTGAGTGGAGTCGGACTTCGTCTCGCATTGACTGTTTGATTTCATGCCTTGACTTTTGGCAGAATGAGAACTTGACTCTCTGCTGTGTAAGATCTCCTCACTGTCCGAATCGCTCTCAGAGTCGACGAAACAGATCCGTTTGTTCTTTGTCTGATGGGAAGATGATGGGCTGGATGTTTTCCCATGGCCATTCATAAGTTGTCGTTGCTTACCAAATGTGGGGCTCTTATTGGCACCACCTGAACAAAAGATAAGTTATAGAGCAGTGTGTTAGCAAGCTTTTGCTTGAAATAATATAACTCACTAGGGTCAGATCCAAAAGTAGTCAACATAAACCCTAAATTTTCAATTTAAGATTTGTGCCTGCCCTTGTATATCACATGAAAGCTGAGAATCTGTAGTTTATGAAAATGTACATGTCTCTTCATGATTGCGTTCCGTTTTTTTTAAAATAACCTTTAAAATGGAAAAGAGCGCCCTCATAGCGCGACGGGACGGAATTACTAGAAAAAGCAATTTAAAAAAAAAAGTGAAAGGGCATTTGAAAAATAAATTTTGGAGTTGGAATACTATACAATATTATTCAAAGCCCAATAACAGTTCTGGCAATATTCTGTTATAATTGGGTTAAAATTTGAACTTTTTGGTGCAAAATTGAATTTTGGGGCACTTTGACACCCCCTTTTTATTTTTTTGTAGGATAAAGTGGAGTTTATAGACTGAGGTCTTATAAAGTATCAATGAACTATCGTACCATCACTTCTGTACCATTGAAATTGATTCGCTTATATTTCGAGAGGAATTGTGATGTGTTCTTTTTTTTTCCGTCCCGTCGCATTTAGTGGGTATTTAAGGGATTTTAGGCACGACGGGACGGAATTTTGCATGGAAAGTACAGTCCCATACATGTCATTTGATGTAAGTATACTTTTTTTAACCCGAGCAAGTTTTTATTCATTTAATTTGAATAAACAATAGAGAATAAAAGTTTTCTTACCCGAACAATGTAGTTCTACCACATTTTTTTAGAGAAAAGAACTATTTCATGATATCAAAAAAATTTCTTTTCAAAATCCCCATTTGTTTTGTACATGGTGCAAAAGTGTCCATCCTCTCTAGTGATATTATCTCTTTAATTTGAATTAACAATAAAGCTTGCCACTTCCCTGTGCCTTAACATTGTAGTTCTACCATAGTTTAAAAGAAAAAAGTACAGTTGGACAATATTTTAAAAAAAATTTTAAATCCCCATTCATTTTGTACATGGTGCAAAAGTTTCCGTCCCGTCGCATTCCGTCCCGTCGCGCGACACCCATTCATCAATTTTCAAATTTAAAAAAATTGATTGGGCCAAAATCTTAGCTTCATGGTTGAATGTCATGTGCTCTATCATACTAATAAAAAAGCAGGATACGTAGCTAGTCTTCAATTTTAACTTCGATAGAATTTTACTTTGAATCTGTCTTACAAAATCTCACCATTCTATCGTTCCGTCCCGTCTCGCTAACAAAAAATGTTGTTACCATGGATACGGAATTACGATCATTCTTGTGTTTGTAGTGGAATTGTTCTTCAGTGTAAACTTATTACATAAGTAAAGGTATGCAGCAGGTAGCATTTCTTATTTTCTTGTAAGGAGAAAAAATCCTATTGAATTCCGTCCCGTCGCGTTGACAGGACATTTGACTCAGACCCACTAGTGACCAAATCCTGTAAAAACAATTCATGTGTTAGGAAAGAATTCTTTTTGCTGTAACTCCCAGTGTTTGAGACCAGCTGCAACATCTGCATACATGTATATGCATTTTTTTCAATAATATGCAGATCATGGGGTCAATCTAAAGACTGGGAGTTACACCAAAGATTCTGTAAGATATCTCTCCCTTGAAGCTTCCTAACCTTAATAATGCATGTGTTCCGTTCCAGAGAAAACTTTTGCGAAGCCATGTTCTCCCCTCATAGGTGAGTCCACAAAGAAAAAGGTTAAGGAAATATACCTTTTCTACCCCACGAACTATTACCAACCGACACTAAACTAATTTCATCCCTTAATTCTCCTTTACAATGTATCAAGCATATTGGATTTAAGAATTCAGAATGGATTTACTAAGGAGTAGAAGAACCTAGTAGTAGACTACCTGTGGTAGGTGAAAGAAGGCTGGAAATGGTTGAACTGACAAGCGATCTCTGACTGTTCTCTGCTAGTCTTTTCTTGGCTGACGGAAACACTGGGCTACCCGATTCTATGGACTCTGGCAAGTCTGATGTGGGTGTCTCAGGAATACACAAAATAGCTGGAATTTCAAGAAAACATCATAACCATCATGTAGGATGGGAGGTTGTGTGTCTGGATACTTCACCCAAATAAACCTGTCAATTTTGACATCGGGTTTGAAAAATATGCATCGAGTAACACTAAAAAACAGTGTTTGCAATTCATACAATTGTCGACCTATCTTGTGAAATATTTATGAAAATTTGCATGAAAAGTTGTTCAATTCACGGCTGAAAGTGACCTGTCCTGTCCGGACACACGTTTGGGTAGACTAAAGAGTAAAGTGGACCCTATGTAAAATTTTGTTCTAAAATAGATCGATGTAAAATGTGGCAAATATCCCTACTAACGGAACCATCAGCACCACTATGTGGGGCTGTGTCAATTTCAGCGGCGTCACGACCTCTAAGAGGTAAAATCACCAATAATATATAATGAGCAAAATGAGCCCGGGGGGGGGGGGGGGGGGGGCCACTTAGATATATGGGTGTACACATGCGTGTCCATGGGTTTTCAAAATACCCCCTAAACAGGTTTTATACTTGGATGAAAAAAGACCCCTAAACAAGGATTTTTGCGCGGTTTTTCATCATCCAACCCCCCTAAACAGGTTTGACTCGACCAGATTAGTCAAAACTCAGTCAAAAGCACCCCTTTTTGTTGAAAATCAGCGTTTTGGTCCCCTTAACGCGTAACGCGTTCCACCTGCCTTTTAAGTGTTTTCTTGGACGCGCATGTGTACACCCATATATCTGAGTGGCCCCCCCGGGTAGCCAGGATTGACTTTGTGAGTGTAAAAAAAAAAAAAATTGGCTATACGCCTTTTACATCACGAAGCCAGGTGTTCTTCCCCAGCAATCTAATTGCGCACGGGTTACCAAAAAATAAAAAAAAGATCATAAGATATTTCCGAGAACTCACCAGTGTTTGTGTATCCTATTGTGTATGGCGGCTGCGCGCGACGGCGTTTCAATAATGGTTGTATCGCGATACACAATAGGATACACAAACACTGGTGAGTTCTCGGAAATATCTTATGATCTCTTTTGGATATTTTGGTAAAAATACGTTGGATCAAAAACCAATTCCAAAAGTTTCCCTCGGGGGAAACGCTGTGGTGAAGGACATGTCGGTCGCGGGAGTTATCAGGTGTAGTAAAAACGGGCTAATGCACTTCCCAGTATCTGTGCATCACGGCACCCACAGATACCGTGCATAGCTAGCTGAAAGAGCTAGTTATGCGGTGCCAGTATCTGTGCATCACGGCACCCACAGGTGCCGTGCATAGCTAGTTATGCGATGCCAGATGTCCGGCGTGCTTACGGTATTGTCTAGCTGATGAATATTCATGGCTGGATATTTAGTGAGCACGTACGGGTGCCCGTTATCCCTCCGTCGTCTGCACCCGCGGGAGTTGACGTGAGGGCAACAACTCCACCAAGAAACAGAAGCTGAAGAACTGGAACTCAATATCAACATGGACATGGACATCTCTCGCGTCGACGAATACTGTGCCCCTGTTAATTGCTGTATCCTCTTCCTCAGCTATCTTTCTGCCGTTCCCGCTGGCTAGCTTTGGCAACGTATGCTCTGCTATATGTAAGTCTCTGTGACTGTGTGTTACCGTCTTCATCTCATTGGTACTGTCTGTGTGTTTGTCTTGTCTTGTCTCTAAAGTGAAACTGTTTGGTATCTAACCACTCGTCGTCCATCACATCATTCATACATCATAAGTTATCAGTATATATTAAGAAGCAGTTTTACTTTATTTGGCGCTGCGAGCAAAAAGAATCGCGTGGGGAGCAATTTTACTTTATTTGGCGCTGGGATCAAAAAGAATTGCGCGGGAAGCAATTTTACTTTAGTTTGGCGCATGAGGAGTGTTTATAACTTTTATTGGCGCTAACTCACTGCGTGCTTCGATTGATTCTGTTATCATATTTGTGAAGTATTTTACAACTTTTCACTTTTGCGAGAAGTTCACTGCGTTGACAATTTTTGTTTTCAAATTTGGCGGCGGGAGGAAGGTTCGCCTGCGAATTTGTTTCTGAAAGTGTGTTTTCATTGCCGTTACTTACTTATGCGAGTCGTATTGCATTTGCGTGGAGAATTTATTTGCATTCATATTTGTAATTTGGTGAAGCCGTGCAGTTTCATATTGCATTACTTTCCACGTGGCGCTGTCACCGCGACACGCCCTTTGTATTGTTTTAGCTTGCGTTTTTCCAAGAAGTCGCTACTGGAAATTCTTTGGAAGGGTATCGCATTGTTTCGCTGGGCATCGGAATTTTGTTTACCGCTGTAGCTTTCCTCTGTCAGTTGCAGCGGCGGCAAATTCTTTGTGATAACAGTTCATTGTTTTGCTGCGCATTGGAATTTAGCGCTCAGGATTTCGCCTGTGAATGGTTAATTTACGCTACGCTATTTGGTTTAATCTAGCATTGCAGACTTTTCCTTTTTAGCGTGCGTGCTTCGGTTATTCGCAATTTAATTGTGAATTAATTGAAGTTGGTTGGATATTTTTTCCAACATACGCAGCGTATTAAGCCTTTCACAGTTGTGATTATTATTACTGACCAGAATAAACTGGACGTAATAAGGATTAATCTTGTCATTTTTTGAGTTGCAATTGAGTTTTTATTTGTGATTGTTACTCATTGTTACGTACTTCGTAGGTTGTGGTAAAATTGTAAATGTGACTGTTATTTGTGTCGGACATTTACTATCGATATTGTGGAATAATTAATAATTTGGGCTGGTTGTATGAAAATACTCATTTTTCATAGACACTGGTAGGTCTTTTATTATTCGGTAATTTTTTAATTGTCTTACTGACTTGTGGGATTAATTGACATTATCGAGTGATCTAAGATTTGGACTGGTTGATTGAGAATACGTATATTTCAGAGAAACTGGTAGGTCATTTATTATTCTGCCGTTCCTGATCTTGTCCGATTGATCGTATACAAACTGTATAGTAGCTAACTCAGATTCGGTGCTTCTGAGCAAATTATATTTTTAATACCGTGACTGATTTGATGTAGTGAATTTGCTACGGTGTTTAATTCGATACTTTTTCTGATTAAACTGTCTGTTTTTGATTCTTTATTGAATCAAAACTAATTGGATATAGAACTTAGTTTTTAATTTGCGCCGATATCTTGGTACGATATCAAATTTAATTTTGGCGCGAAACAGCTAGCTTACATACACCGGTACGTTGATTTGTTTACTTCGTGTTTGCTAGCCATTGCGCAATAACATCCAGCAGGTGTTGGATTATAATTGTGCATCGAGTTCGCATTGAGCGTGTGCGTATCCTGTTTTTGACTTTGCAAGTTGCTGGATAATTATTTGTTTCTGAGCTTGCAAGTTCCAAGAAGGAATTTTTGATAGTGTTTTTGAAAATCGCGGTAGTGTGATTTTATTTGTTTCGAGCTGAAACTTGTATTGTTACAGCGGCGCGCATTTTATACCAGCGCTGCGACCATCAGCACCCCTCCGAGTCTGTTTGGTTATTCGATACCAATAGTGACGGGGGACACCGCATCCTCGCATGGTGGTTAGCGCTGTTATAGATTTTCTCGTTCCTCTGCTCTTTTTGAGTGAACGGTGCTACACCAACCAACAGTCAGTAATTCTGTCTGTGTTGGTATCACAGAAAATCTGTAATTTTGCGAAGCGCGATAAATTTTTCAATTTCGTGTTTGATTTGAATTTTTGGATTCAAGTTGTGTACAATTTGATTCAACTTGAGGCAATCCAATATCATTTGTTTAAATTCTGATTGGATTTCTTTTTTGCCTCAGAACTAGCTTTCTAAATAAGCTGAGACTTATAAATCCAGTTGGCTTTTGCATTTAATTTTGTGCTGGACAAATTGCTAATTTTATAAATATTTATTAAGCTTGATTATTCTGCGCAGGAAAATATTCTTGTGGGTATTTTTACCCTAGAGATTGTTTCCTTGGCTTGTTGGCGCAAAAATATTTTGCCGTCAAAAAGTGCTTTCACAATCGCTGATTTAAAAAAAAAAAAAAAAAAAATCGGGTGTAAGGATACATAAATGAAGTAATATTAATTCTGAACAAAAGATTAATTGATTCTGAAACTTACATTGATTGAACAACAAAGTGAACGAGAATATTTGCATGTTCATTTGTTCAAGCAGTAAAAAGTATGAAATAATTTAGGCACTGAATCAATTACTGATCTAGTTTCATTATTGAAAAGTTAACTCTTGTTTGGAACTTGAGTATATTCTAAATTTGTAAACAATTTATGAAGTAAAATACCTGTTACCATAATGTAATCAGATACCTTGCTTCAGAAATAAGATAATCTGATAAGTTGGCAGATCTATTGATTTGAAACTGGGATAATATGAAAACTAATGAAAAATTTCATTGTTTGAGAAAATATTTGGTTTTGTATGATTCATAATCTCATGAGTGCTCCCACTTAAGCATTAAAGAACTTTAAGTAAATTGAGACAATGTAGTAGAAAATTTAGTAATGGGAAGGATTTTAATTAACTATTGTACAGAGGAGGAATTGTTGTCAAGCCCTTGTTTTAATGACTACTTAACAGAGTACATACTTTGTATTCGCGATGCTGTAGTAAACCTGACTCCAAAAATACTACAAGATGCATTGATTGATGTTGGATGCTCTGAGAAACTAGTAGATTGCTTTGATTTTACTCCATGGGATGTCAAATTGGGGGTAAAACCTTATGATGGTAACGTGCATCCTCCATTTCGTGCAGTGCAGCGATCCCCTGGAACCCAGGAGGTCGGTCACAAGATTTATGCGCCTGCAGCACGGCGCCGGACCCTGGAACCAACCGAGGTCTATCGCAGTGCTGATGAGGTTGCAGAACGACGTCCACCAGCACACCTGGAGGCCGATCGTAAATTTTGTGTTCCTGCTGCCCTACGGTCAATCTCAGGATTCACCGAGATTGATTACGAACCTCATGGAGAATCGCGGGACCATAGTAATTCATATTATTCCAGGGATAATCGTTCCAGATATCATGAACAAAGTCCATCCCCTAGGTTACTCACCCAACCTTCACATTCTTCCAGGGATGAACATTCTAGATATCTGGCACGATCCCCGTCCCCAAGATCACATGAAACCTGTAGATCACATTCTTCCAGGGGTGATAGTTATAGATATCATGCTCGAAGTCCATCTCATAGGTCACATATGACCTCACATGTACATTTATTTAGGGATGATCGTTCTAGATATCGTAGTCGAAGCCCATCTCCTCCTAAATCCTATCAGTCGGTTCGATATCATAGTCGAAGTCCATCTCCTTTTAAGCATAGATCCTATCAGTCGGATAGATATTACAATACTCCATCCCGACATGATTCTTACAAAGATGAGTGTACTAAATATTGTAATAGAAGCCCATCTCCTATTAAGCATAGAACCCATAGGTCAGATGAATTTGACAAGCCTCCAACCAGTCAGAAATTTCATGATTCTAGCAATCGGCAAGATGTAGAATTTCCGTCTCCTCCATCTCCCATGCATAGTTTTTCCCGGGATCATGAGAAGGGTTATTGTCTTAAGCGGGATCAAGGTAGCTTTTTGTCGTATTTGAGTTCTTTGACTTTTGATGGTAATGGGAGTTGGGAAGATTTCCATGCAAAATTCCAGAGAATTGCCAATGCATTTAGGTATGACTCTAATCAAATGAAAGAGCAACTTTGCTCTTACCTTGATGGAAAGGCTAGTGAGTATTCTGCTCTGCTCTTGACACTTGAACCTGAACTAGATTATTTTGGTTTGGTTCAAAAACTCAAGAAGCGGTTCACTTTGCAGGATTTATCCACTGAAGTTATGCGGATACAATTCAATTGTGCCCAGCAGACTTCAGAGGAATCCTGTGTGGACTGGGCAGATAGTCTTTTGACTCTCGCAGCTAATGCCTTTCCAGATCTTCCAGACAGCTATGTAAAAGCACAAGTAGTCCAGAAGTTCTGTCAAGGTTGTTTTGATGAAGAGGCTGGCCAATATGCATTAAATGAGCAACCCCAAAACTTGATAGATGCATTTAATTCTGTTAGGTTTTACCGATGCACTCATCCTCAGCAATCCTCTAGTATATTTGAAAATAGGATTTCAGATTTAGAGGAAAGGGTCTCCCATGTAGAAGAAAAGGTTGAAATGGTGGATAAATTTGTCAAAAGTTCTATAGATTCCATTCAATCACAAATTCGAGATTTACAGTCGGTAGTTATGGGACTTGTAGACCGTATCCAAAGACAAAATGAGCCACCTATTACTCAAGCCTCGCCAGCTAGGACAGATCTGAAGTCCACTGGCAAATCTGCTAGTAAGACCCATGGTAGGGATAAATGTTTTAGTTGTGGTCAACCTGGGCATTTCAAGAAATATTGCCCAGTAGTTCTTTCTTTTCCCGGTAATGTTGCAGGAAACTTGCCTGAGATCAGAAAAGTAAATTCATCTCTGATCCCAGTAAATGAGAGTCAAACTGCAAATATTTCTTGTAGTATATGTAAGATTGTAGATGTAAGCATTTCTCCTATAATTTCAGAGGACAGTCGAACCTCTGCTGAGGACATCAAGCACAAGCAAGGTGATGCCTTTCCAGTGCTAGGGGAAAAGACCCCTTTTCACATGCCCATTCTTGATTTCCTCAGTTGTGACCCTCCAGGGAGGGAACATAGCCATTCGTTCAGGTTGGATGACCTCCGACCTCTAATAGTATGTCCTTGGCTTCTCCCTCCATGGCCCCCACCTCATGATAATTAATTACATCTCCCTCCTGACAGCTTATACACTAAAGGAAAAAAGAAACTTATAAAAGTTCAAGAGATCACCAAATTAAATTCTCTGCATGGAAATGTACCAAATTTGGATATAATGTTGATTCAATGCATGGCTTTAAATGACAGTCAATAACAAAAAGTTTTCTTCAATGCCACAAAAGAAATGTGCACTGAAACA
Organism: Heliocidaris erythrogramma; assembly: GCA_025617745.1. NCBI lineage: Eukaryota > Metazoa > Echinodermata > Echinoidea > Camarodonta > Echinometridae > Heliocidaris > Heliocidaris erythrogramma. The sequence goes on from CM046858.1 coordinate 23,118,590, forward strand.
AAGGACTCTCTAATCCCAAAGTCACAAAGATAAACTGCAGTCTTGTACACCATATGCATGTCAATGAATGAAACAAAAGAATTTCAAAAGGGATTTGCACCCCGCGAGCAAGAGGATATTGATGTTCTGCCATGGTTCGCCCGTTCACCAGACCTTTCCCCAATTGAACATCTCTGGGAAGAGCTTGGTCGACGTGTGTCAAGGCGTGACAATCAACCCATCAATTGGGAGACGCTCATTGCAGCACTGCAAGAGGAATGGAACAATGTTCCCCAGGCTACCATCGCGAATCTGATCGGAAGCATGCGAAGACGGTGTACAGCTTGCCAGCAAGCTAGAGGTGGACATACTGGCTATTAATCTGTTTGGATATGAACTTGCAAATCCCTTTTGAAATTCTTTTGTTTCATTCATTGACATGCATATGGTGTACAAGGCTGCAGTTTATCTTTGTGACTTTGGGATTAGAGAGTCCTTTGTTTCAGTGCACATTTCTTTTGTGGCATTGAAGAAAACTTTTTGTTATTGACTGTCATTTAAAGCCATGCATTGAATCAACATTATATCCAAATTTGGTACATTTCCATGCAGAGAATTTAATTTGGTGATCTCTTGAACTTTTATAAGTTTCTTTTTTCCTTTAGTGTACATGTAGTAATCAGGCCTCTTGAGTAACATTTGGAATCAATCTGCCAAAATTGATTTTAATTTAAGGAATTTCCCTTATAATTCTCCATAGTTTTTAAAAATATCTTTAGAGAACTGGTCCAACATCTTTGGTGCAATAGGTAATGTCCCACTAGCAACAACGGCAGAACCACCATATAATATTATGGTGATTTGATTTATTGTGTTGGTCGTATGAAAATCATTTCCTTTATTTGGAATTGATATAATGGTTTTAAAAACACATACTATAAATTTGCCTTGCTGGAGGGGCAGCATATTCTGCTCATTGATGTGACCAGATCAAATAACTATTTCAATTTTTGCAGGCCAAGATGGAACATAGCTTCAGACAACTGAGCTGTGTATTTCTGCAGGCCATGTCAACTTTTGTTAATCTTTTTGTGTGTACTCAATTTTTGGCTCAGAATAACCGAGGTAATATTCATTGCCCAGGCAGAACAAACTGAACCAATTTTTTATCATTTTTATGTGAACCTTTGGTTTAGATCAAACTGAACCAGTGTTCCATATGAATCTTTGGCTCAGATCAAACTGAACCAATATTTCATGTGAACCTTCGGATCGGATCAAACTGAACCAAAGCATTTGTAGTTATAGATTCGTCCCATCAAACTTATATTTGAATCTACTCAAGAATACTGAACAGACTAAAGTTTCTTTATGAAAACGGAGGTCTGTACAAAAATTCATAGAGGGACCATGGGCGAATTCTATGTTTCAAAGCCGGACCAATTTTGGATAGCCTTGACGAAGAACTTTTAATTTGTCATGCCAAATCGATTAATCTCCTTTTGCTAACCGGTATGAAGTGTTTCTCAGGATTCAGCTGGGAGCCCTTTCATGTATCTGAGGGGACTAGGTCTGTTTCAGACTGAGAAGCCTGCTCGAAGAACTGAGCCGGGCTGTCCAGATGATACGTTTTAAAGTGGAAGGATACTCAACAGTGTCGGTCCTGCAAACACTTTAACTAATAGAGAAATAATTACATTCAATGTTTTCAATTAATCTTCGACAAAGCCAATTCCTGAATATTTTCGGACCGGCCGCTTTTTGTTACAACTATACAAACGAGTTCCTTGTCCAGTACCCTGGAACATTCTAGGATATTGGACGATTGCCCAATGATGTGTCTAACATTGTTTTTATTTCTAACACCCCCTTGTCTAATGCCCCCGGAACCAACTGGGACATTCTTAGATTGAACTATTGCCAGTATGAGTCAAATCTAAGGGACCTGGGGAAGTGTTGTAAAAACGGGCTATAGCATTATTGATTTTACTATAAATTAGTCCCTTGCCTGATAACCCGGAATAACCTGGGGTATTAGGAGATTGCACAATATAGCCAATCCAGGTTATGGATTGTCAATATATGTGTCAATCTAAGGGACCGGGGGAAGTGTAGTAAAAACGGGCTAATGCACTTCCCAGTATCTGTGCATCACGGCACCCACAGATACCGTGCATAGCTAGCTGAAAGAGCTAGTTATGCGGTGCCAGTATCTGTGCATCACGGCACCCACAGGTGCCGTGCATAGCTAGTTATGCGATGCCAGATGTCCGGCGTGCTTACGGTATTGTCTAGCTGATGAATATTCATGGCTGGATATTTAGTGAGCACGTACGGGTGCCCGTTATCCCTCCGTCGTCTGCACCCGCGGGAGTTGACGTGAGGGCAACAACTCCACCAAGAAACAGAAGCTGAAGAACTGGAACTCAATATCAACATGGACATGGACATCTCTCGCGTCGACGAATACTGTGCCCCTGTTAATTGCTGTATCCTCTTCCTCAGCTATCTTTCTGCCGTTCCCGCTGGCTAGCTTTGGCAACGTATGCTCTGCTATATGTAAGTCTCTGTGACTGTGTGTTACCGTCTTCATCTCATTAGTACTGTCTGTGTGTTTGTCTTGTCTTGTCTCTAAAGTGAAACTGTTTGGTATCTAACCACTCGTCGTCCATCACATCATTCATACATCATAAGTTATCAGTATATATTAAGAAGCAGTTTTACTTTACAGGAAAGTGTTATTTCAGAAAGCATTTTCCAGTCCTGCTAACCCGTGCGCAATTACTAATTAGATTGCTGGGGAAGAACGCCTGGCTTCATGATGTAAAAGGCGTATAGCCAATTTTTTTTTTATTTTTTACACTCACAAAGTCAATCCTGGCTACCCCCGGGCAAATGAGCTGCCGCAGTTATGGTTATCCGTACGTAGCCAGGATTGGCTTCGTGAGTGTAAAAAAAAAAAAAAATTGGCTATACGCCTTTTACATCACGAAGCCAGGCGTTCTTCCCAGCAATCTAATTGCGCACGGGTTAGCAGGACTGGAAAATGCCCTGAAATAACACTTTCCTGATAACTCCCGCGACTGACAGGTCCTTCACCACAGCGTTTCCTCCGAGGGAAACTTTTTGAATTGGTACATGTATGTCTTTTTGATTGTACGTATTCTTACAAAAAAATCCAAAAAAAAATCATAAGATATTTGCGAGAACTTACCAGTGTTTGTGTATCCTATTGTGTATGGCGGCTCCGTGCGACGGCGCGCGATACAACCACAATTGAAACTATACGTCGCCGACAGCGCGCGCCGTCGCACACAATAGGATACACAAACACTGTTGAGTTCTCGGATATATCTTATGATCTGTTTTTGGATTTTTTTGTAAAAATACGTACGATCAAAAAGACATAGGGCCTAGGCCTACCAATTCAAAAAGTTTCCCTCGGAGGAAACGCTGTGGTGAAGGTCGCGGGAGTTATCAGGAAAGTGTTATTTCAGGGCATTTTCCAGTCCTGCTAACCCGTGCGCAATTAGATTGCTGGGGAAGAACGCCTGGCTTCGTGATGTAAAAGGCGTAGGCCTATAAGTATAGGCCTAGCCAATTTTTTTTTTTTTTTACACTCACAAAGCCAATCCTGGCTATAGTATAATGGTAAAGTATAAGTATCCAGGCATCATGTCCGTACTGAAGACTGCTTCCCCTGTGTGGCTTCATACATGTAAGTTCATGTTCAATGTCATATTTTATAAAACATCAAGCCCGTGTGGTTAAGTACAGTTTAACAACTTAGTATAAAGTTATAAACTGATAAATTTACCATCAGAATCTGGTGTTGATGAGCGAGACAGCAAATCAGTCTGTGTTGAATCTCCATTCATTTCACTGTGCTTCACAGACGCCGAATAACCGCAGATGCTCGACGACTTCAGAACAGTTTTAGAGTTGCCAGAACTTGATCCAGAACCATTCAGTTTCTTTATCGGTTTCTGTTCAAATTTGAAACGATCTAGTAAAGAAGACATCCGAGCAGAAGCCATATTTTAGATGATGACTGCTCTTTCACACTTGGCCCAAGCAGAATGATCGACCAGTTACAACTTAATCAATCGCCGGCGGTACGGTACTTGCATGCAACAGGAGTAAATCTAGCCTTGAAACACCGTTTATGATATTTTTATTCCTGTACCATACTTCTTTCTCTTTCCTCTAAAGTCATGCCTTGCCATTGAATATTTAGAAATAAAAAATATATTAGGTAATCTTCTTTTGTAAAAAAAAACAGTTTCATCTGCAAGACCATGAACATGGTACACTTTAAAAATTAATGTCTAAAGTCTGACACGTAGGTTAGATTGACAGACGGTGGCGCGCGCGATTGACAAACACGAACGCGCGCCTTCGGCTTAGCTTCGTGTCGAGTCTAGTCCAGTGGCCTTTCCACTGGCTTTTCGCACGACTCCAACAGAGGACTCATTATTATTGTTAAAACGATACAAGGTGCACATAAAGAGAGAGAGAGAGAGAGAGAGAGGGGGGGGGGGGATAGTTGTTGTTGTTGATTATTGTTATATGGCAATCAGTCAATTTGACTATTATCACCAACAATTTTTTTCGTTATTTTTTTTGTGCAGACTTATGATCATTTAAAATAATACAAAATTGACTCTTTTTTTTTTTGGTAGTTAAATTTTTTTTCTTTCCGTTAATTATTATTTCTTTTTTTAAAGATAAAATGTTATCATGCCAGGTTACCGGTTCCTGTCGGTTCTAAAATGGCACCGTCCTGACAAACCTGCTCGTGTTTTGTACGAAGGTTTCTCGGAAATGTTTCCTATGTCTCTCAGGTGCAGACAGGGGGCTCCCTTTGGGATACCTCATTAATCAAAGAAAAATGGTTTCTCGCAATCTCGCATTTCTATTAAAAGGAATTTAATAACAAAATTTTATAACAAGTGCATTGATCTTTATTTTCAAATAATTGTATAGTATCCAAAAACATATAGCAAACAAAATATGGGCTTTTAATGAAATTGGTGCTGTTATTGGTGCTGTTATATTATCATCATCATAAAAATAATAACAAAAACAAAAATACTCCAACAAAACCCAAAAAAGTTTTTCAAGACAAACTTGGTACATGGAAAAGACTTATTTCCCATCCTGATATACGGCTTTCATATAGACTTATCAATATACACATGCGTATATAATACTCCTGACCCTTTTAAAAGAAAAGGGTCTATTATTATGGAGTTCTATAACTGTAATGTTCCCTTCTATGGGATATTATTAACAATCTTGGAAAGAAATCAAAAGTTAATAGGAATTTGCAGTGTTCTGCATTCCTCATATTGCCTATATAGAGGATCGTTTGGGGATCAAACCTGGTCAAACGGTTTCTTTTTTTTTCTCTCTTTTTTTAACGAGACAAATACGTAGAGACCGGCCTTTATATTGGGTGGGGTTTTTAAAGGTTTTGAAAAGGAAATCGAGGGGTATGAGCGCACGTGGCAAGGGTGAAACTTGAGAGGGGAGAAGAAGTAGACGAGAAGGGAAAAAAGCTATTTAAAATTATGAAGGAAAGACGGTGAAATAAATACTGTTTCACTTTTGGGCCACAGTAGAACGGTGCAAAGTATATCGAAAAAAAGCGTGATGAAATTAAAATAGGCCCGTGACTAATAGCACTCGATTGCTGTGATTTCTTTCGCACTAGAATACGGCTAGCGATTTTTGTTTTTTAAGCCAAACACTGGATCGGTTTGCGCTCCTGTGCGTTTGCTAATTTTTTCTACTGATCATGCAAAAAAATAGCCGTCTGTCACGTTGGCGTAGGGCCGGGGGCCGCTGAGAGGGCCCGGCACGTGCCCCGGGCGGCACTTGAAGGGGCGCAAACTGAAACGAAAAAAAGGGAGAAAAAAAAGAAGGGATAAATACAATGTCTTTGAGGGTTATTTGCGCCCCAGTCAAGTACAAAATGCGTATGGTGTTTTATATATTTATGGTTTGAAATGCGACAATTTTCTGAAGCTCGGTCGCTTTGCTCCCTCGCATAATTACGTTCAGGAGCTAGCTATTTCGCGCCGCAAATGACATTCTTAAAGTGGCATTAATTGACTCTAGCTTGTTAGAGTTTGCGCCCCAGGGGTAAAAGTGCATAAAAAGCACTTTCAAAGTATAAAACGTTCGAAAGAAATCATAAAGTTGCCTTGCAATCGCCTTGCTATAAAGTTCCTCAAATATATTTCTTCAGGGTTTTCATTTATTTTGCGCCTTCAAAATAGGAAAGTTCAAAATTAAAAAAAAAAAATCTATTGCCAGGTAGCTGTATTTATTTGCATTTTTATTCTAAGGGTAAAATACATTTAAAATTTCAATTTGAGGGGTGAAAAAAAAATCTGTCACTCGGTCGCGTTGCTCCCTCGCATACGGTTACATGTCGTTTTTCCAAAGGTTCGTATTTCCGAAGGTTCATAATTCCGATAGGCTCGTTACTCCGAAGGTCCGTAATTTCCGCAAATGAAATAGGGTTCGTAATTCCGAAAATGAAATAGGGTTCGTAATCCCGAAAATCTTCTTCTCTTTTTATCTTTCCTTATGTTATTCATTGTGTTTATTCTATCATTTTTCTCTGTCTATGTTCATTATATTAAAAAGAGGAAACGATAGGATAAAAAAAAAGAATAACAAAAGGAAAAATAGAAAGAGTGGGAGATAGAAGGATAAAGACAAAGAATAAGATAAGGACAGTTAGAGAGAAAAGACGACCCTTGATATGGAGAGGGGGCCGGGGGGGGGGGGGGGGGGGGCTACTCAGTCGTTTCGGCACCCCTCCCTCCTTTATAAGGTACCTTATTTCATTTTTGGAATTATTTTTTATTTGATTTGTTCAGGTTTACTGAGTAAGAAAAACATTAAAAATGCAGCCAAAGGCTGAAACAAACTGAATTTACACTAAAAAATTGTCATATGATAAAAAATAAGCCGATGAAATACAATCAGGGTAAAATACAAAATATAGAAATAACAATGAATAATTGAACAGGGAAATGAATATGACAATCATAAAAGAACAGATCAGAAAATATATGTAGAAGAAAAAAAATATAAGAACCCTATTTCATTTTCGGAATTACGAACCCTATTTCATTTTCGGAATTATGAACCCTTTTTCATTTTCGGAATTATGAACCTTGGGATAAACGAACCTTCGGAATAATTCAACAAAATAATGTTCAGAATTATGAACCCTTTTTCATTTTCGGAATTATGAACCCCCTTGCAGGCATGGGAAATACGAACCTTCGCAAAAACGAGTGTCCCCCGTTTATACAGGCCCGTCGGAAGGAATTTTAAAGTGGTACGGTTTCAGTGGGGGTCCGGGGTGAAAACCCCCCAGCTGGGTTCGAATTAAGGGGCAGAGCCCCTCGTGGGGGTGCCCTCACAAAATACAAAATCACAAATGTAGAGATCTTGGTCATACTGGTCCATTTTCGCAAGAAGGGGGCTGACGCCTTTTATCCGAATATCAACTTTTCAATTGCGAGCGAGCAATATTTATTAAACTTTTCGTAGGGGAAATGTACAGAATTTAGATAATTATCGCTGCCTAAATAATGATATTCTGGCATCTCGCTGCCCGAATATGAAGTGGTGGTTGCCCGAATATCGGAACTTTGAAATTCCTCGAAGGAGGAGGGGGGGGGGGGGGGGGGAGGGCAGCCCATTTCCGAAGGGGGCGCCTTTTGCCCGAATATCAACTTTTCCATATCTATTTTTGTTTACTTTTGTGAAAATGTACAGAGGTTACATAATTATCTGGGCACCTCGCCGCCTGAATATGTGGATATTCTGGCATTTCTCTGCCCGAATATGAAGTGGTGCGTTGCTCGAATATCGACACTTTGAAAATCTTCGGGGGGGGGGGGGGGGGTCAGCCCGTTTCCGAAGGGGGATGCCTTTTGCCCGAATACCAAACTTTGTCCCATGAATTTACCAGAGAAGGGCGGGAAGACGGTGCCCAAAAATGATCGTGTTATAGGAGGTGACGAAAATGGGCGGGAAAATCTATATATAGAAACTAGGCCTAACCTATAAATAGGAGGTTTCACGGTCTTCTCCCTTTCTTTCTCTGTTTCTCTCCTTTTCTCTTCTCTTTTCTTCTCCCTTTCCATCTCTCTCTCTCTTTTCTTTTTTTTCGGCTGAAAAGTGTCCCGTACCAACCGTAGCGGCTCCGACGGGCCTGCGCTAATCAAATTTGGGCTAACAACCCCGGGTTATGTGCATCAAAACTCATTTTCACGTAGTGCCATCATTTCTAAATTAAAAACGCTCATTAATCTAAGTTTTGGCATGCATGGTTACCCATTTTGACCATTATGATCATTTAACATAATTACTTTTAAATTCGTCAATAATGAGCTTCAAGGTTTCCATTATAGGAAACACATGTATCTATTAAAATGTGAGGGAACGCAGAGACCGCGGAGAGAAAAAATATAGATTACTCAATGTTGAAACTACGTCAAGTATTAGGGCACAATAGGCCCTATTACTGCACAAAAAGCTTTAAAGTAGAACTTTATTGATTTTAAATATTGGCTTAATTCTTGTTATTGCATAGATAGCATAAATTAAACAAGGTTATCAAATTTCAACGCTTGGAAACATTTGAAGTAATGATTATTATCAATTATAAAACGGTAAAATATACAGCCCTGATATAGCACCTGAAGAGCTCCCCGAACGCTGCTGAGATGTGTGACGTCACACCGGAGACCAATCCTGTCTAAGCAGACGATGTCCCATAATATCTTACACATATTTCAGTGCCTGTACGGTCATCTCCTCTTCACTTATTTCTCTTACTTCTCTAGCGTCAGTCTTAATGCTAGTCTGTTGCCTCGCTCCTTCGTGTATGGTATTATTTTGATGAAAAATGCAGCGTTAAAAAACATAAAGGAATCACTAAAGTCTTGTAGGCCTAAACAAAATAAGACGCCACTGTATTTTCAGCTGCTTGCACCGGGGCATGTTCGGCGTTTCAAGAAGGAACGAATACCGTCCATGTTATTTTTTCGGAGGGCTTTTCAATTTGAAAGTGTGGTTTATTTCATTGATCATTGACCCTTATCCTGTATATTTACAATCAAACGTTTTTAGTTATCAGAATCAGTTTGACTTCCCTTTTAGAATGGTGTGAAATAATGTCATGCATGTTTAAATACACCAAACTCTTAATAATTTGATAAATAATTGCATTGCAATTACGTTCATTCATTATAGGACGTCGTCTGCTTAAGCAGGATTGGTCTCCGATGTGACGTCATCAAAACATCGCTATATTTCTGGCGAATCGCTCGGATATTCCAGATGCTGAGAAGAGCTTTATTTATGTTATTTTTATAATCATCAGATACGCAGTTGACGTAAAACTTATACGATTTCCATCTGTAAGCTTCCCAGTTTCTAGTGATACATTATTTGCCATATTTGTGATTTTCTTTGAATAGCCACTTTAAAGGAGAATGAAACCCCAAACTTGCATGCACTTTAACAGAAGCAGAAAAATCTTAGAAGCGTACAACTGAAAGTTTGATGTAAAAAAAGAATAAAAAATAAAAAAAGTTATGAAGATTACAAAAATACTCATTATGCTAATGAGATGCTATGACGTTTTTGTGCTCTCTCTTTATAATAAGAAAATTTTCAGATTTCAGCTCTTAAACAAAGAAAATTGAATTATCAACATTGCGCTTGAAATATTTTATGAACACCACCTATAATACAGAAATCAAATTTTCTAACATATATATTCCAGGAAAGTGGATTTTTACAACATTATTTGTATAAGGCAATTGGAAAGTATAGCACATTTTACACAACAGCATCTCATTATCATAATTAATGAGGACATGCCAATTTCAGATCTCCATAATTCATTTAGCGATTTTAGGATTTCAAATAAGCATAACTTCGTTTATAGTTGTCCGTTTTTCCTCAACCTTTAATTCACTGATATGCTTCTTTGATATTTCTGCTTCTATTAAAATGCATTTATTTTTGGGGTTTTATTCTCCTTTAAACTGCTCAGGCCTATGTAAGGGAGAGCTGCAAACAGAAGAGTATCCAGTTGAGTACATGGGATCTCAACAAAATCTTACTCCATGTTCAGAATGAAAGATAAGGTATAAAGCAAGTGACCTACACTAAAAAGGGCCCCGTCCTGGTGGCTTTTATAAGAAGCATAGCAATTAAAGAAACAGATCAGTGAAGGTTTGAGCATAATACGATCAGAAATAAGAAAGTTATGATATTTAAAGTCGAAATCTTTCAAACACAAATTGGCAACTCCGTGACGTAGCTTGCGAGCTCCTCTCCCAGTTGCCCTGCAGTGAACCAAGAAATCACAAATTCCACAGTCTCTTAAGAAAATATTAAATCATACACATGCACCTTATATACACTGTTGGTCATAAAGGTGGAATAAAATATTTTTGAATAAAAATCGACAGTTTTGTCGGTATTTGAAAGGCTACGCGTAGACAAAATGGTAATTGAGTGATTACATAATTACACAGGTGACATTATAACATGAGAAATTTGGATTACGTAATAAATTCTTTTGTTGTAGACTATAAAAGTCTATGCATATGATATTCTGTCCTTTTCCCTGATTTAGCACTGTGTATAAGGTTGCATTTTTTCGAGTTCCTTGTACCGTTTGAAATAAAAATCGGTAGAGACGTTCCCTGGACTATGCCTGGTCCAACGGCAACAGCAACACGCGAGAGAGTGGTAGCACTGCGACAGGAGGGCTACAAGCAGACTGATATCGCAGAAGTCCTAGGGATATCACAGAGTGCAGTCTCTAAGATCCTGAAACGTCAACGTGAGGCGGGGAACGTGCGGCCACGGAAATCTCCAGGACGTCCCAGATTGACCACAAGAAGAGATGATCGCCAACTGTTGAATTTCAGCCGCAGAAACCGGAAATTGCCCACGAGCCGTCTTCGTCGCTTGTGGAGGAGATATCATGGGATCAACGTTTCCCGGTCAACCGTTAATCGCAGATTGCTCCAACATGGTTACCGAGCACGACGGTTGACCAAATGTCCACGCCTGTCTGTTCGCCACAGAGTAGCTCGTCTTCTTTGGGCTAGGGAGCACAGAAGGCTTCATCCAGGACATTGGCAACATGTGGTCTTCACGGACGAGAGCCGGTTCATCCTTGACCGAAAGGATGGGAGACAACGAGTTCGTCGATTAGCCGGGGAAAACCTTCGCGATGAATGTATCCACGAGACGACTCAAGGCGGAGGCGGCTCAGTGATGATATGGGCCGGCATCCATTATGGAGGGAAAACGCCACTGGTGGTTCCGGACGGAAACGTCAACGCCGCCGCCTACAGTGATATCTTGGAGTTCCGCTGTCTTCCATATGCAAGACGAGTGTATGGGCACAATTTCCGACTGCAGGATGACAACGCTAGACCGCACAGGGCCGCTGCAGTAAGGGAATTCCTGGAGGCAGAGGGCGTCGTACAGTTGCCATGGCCAGCTTGTTCGCCGGATATGAACCCCATAAAGCATGCATGCGATGCCCTAGGCCGAGCCATCAACGACAGAGAGGTCATTCCTCAAAATCTGCAGGAGTTGGCAGATGCTCTGAGGGAAGAATGGGACGCTATGCCTGTTGACGTCATCAACAAGCTAGTGGACAGCATGCCACGACGTCTGCATGCGCTGGTTCGTGCCAGGGGTGGACATACCCGATACTAGTGACTGAGTAAGAACAATGACTCAAGTTTGATGCAAATTTGTCCATGAAATCACAAAAAAGAAGTCATCTGGAAAACTGAGAGAGATTGAAAATAAATACTGTATCTCATGATCCTTTAATTTACTGTATATTGTCGTCATTGTTGTTCTATGCTCATGACATCCATCGCTTAGGAAATAAACTTGTAAAAATATCATGTCAAACGTGTGTAAAAGGCAGAATAATAAAGTAAAGTGGTTATCATGCACCATATGCCATATTCAAATCATGTTGTAATAATTACGCTGTGAAAATTTGGTGAAAAAAAATATTCCACCTTTATGACCAACAGTGTAGATATAATCATTGCTCATAAGTTTTTACACAGAAACCTGTATGAAACAAAGTTATTCCTTCATCAAAAACTAAGAAGTTTAAAAGTTATGATTTTTTGGGGGGTACTGCATGAGCAAATGGGAGAGGAGCTCGCAAGATCACAGAACTCCTATAAGACGTCTTTATATGAGTTCTGCGCGCAAGATACGTCACCGAGTTGCCAATTTGTGTTTGATTAATTGCAACTTCAAAAAGTCATAACTTTATTTTATAGTTCTTATCGGTTTGCTCAAACTTTCACTAATCGGTTTCTCTCATTTTTCTTCATTTATTCACTGAACTTAATACCAGGATGGACTTTCACTTTAAAGGGAGTGGCAAGTCGTAATCCATGGGCCTGACCCACAGAACTCCAAAAGACGAGTTCTGTGGCCTGACCAGTTGGGCTGAGTCGGAGAAATTCGGATAATGAATCAGGTCCAATCGTGCGCTACGTCACCGAGTTGCCAATTTGTGTTTGATTAATTGCAACTTCAAAAAGTCATAACTTTATTTTATAGTTCTTATCGGTTTGCTCAAACTTTCACTTATCGGTTTCTCTCATTTTTCTTCATTTATTCACTGAGCTTAATACCAGGATGGACTTTCACTTTAAAGGGAGTGGCAAGTCGTAATCCATGGGCCTGACCAGTTGGCCTGACTCGGGGAAATTCGGATAATGAATCAGGTCCAGAAGGAATGTTATTGCCGGATTCCTCGCGCGATCGTTAACTCGAATCCCTCCATTTTACCCTCTTGTTTACTCAAATTTGGGTCAATGTGCGAACTTCTATTAGCTGCGCGTGCGCACGATAAATTGAAGTCGCTTTGAACTTTGATCCAGAGAAAGGAGCAGCCAACTGTAAAAGCGCCCATAGGCCTAGATTGCGACTTGTCGCTCCCTTTAAGCTCCATTTAAACATGACACGGTAAACCACCTACATGTATAAAAATACTAAAAATATATGGCAAAAGCAATATTTCAGGGTGCAAAAAATATAGCCGTGCGCAACAATGGCCCCTAGATATCATTGATCTGTCATCTTCAAGGGCTTCAAGGACGGTATCTTGAAAATAAAAAAATCTTTTTAGAGACAGATACTTTTATTGTCATAGCAAAATGTGTCACTAGTTAATGACTGTGCAAAGGTGGCTGGTATACAGAAGACTTCTGTACTAATACTATAATAAACTGTTTCACTTCAAATTAGTTATGAAAGTCCCTTCAATATGATCATTTGCACTGATGTTCTTGTGTTGGTTATCATACGGTTACATGTCGTTTTACCGAAGGTTCGTTACTCCGTCGACGGTTCGTAATTCCGACGGTTCATAATTCCGAAAATTATTCATCTATCATAGTCTAACGTTATGGGGAAGGTTAATGTCAGAAATATTAAAGATTTCCCCATAACAGACGGTTATTTGGAGTATTTTAGACAATTGGAAGGTTTTAACAAGTTTGGAGTGGAGGCATGCAGTGATATAGGGTCAAGAGACAATCCATGTGCAATGATTTCTCTAATTATGTTGGCTTGAGGATGATAGATCCCTTCAAAACTGTTTTATATAGCACGAAAAATGTCATGGGTTAAAATGTTACTACATAACACTTATGATAGTTTGTGGAAAAGCATTGAAATTCACTGACAGTTTAACTCGGATAAGTTTGTGGTAAAATTTAGTTTTCTCTCTACATTACCTGTATACCGTGCATGTATTTGACTTCTCAAAACTTTGCTGTTTAGATTTCAACCAATATTGGCAGGGATTATCCTTAGGCAAGGACTAAGGAGGATTAAAACGTAGACCCGTTTTTTTTTGGTCTCGCCAGCTTCTCGAAAAATCGCTCAGTGGGGGGGGGGGGGGGGGGGGGGGGTAGGGACAACAAAACAAAAATTCGCCAAACTTCCAAAAAACGCTCAGTAAAGGGGTTATGGGGCCCAGTTTCCCTCCATAATTCCCTGACAAGCCCCCCCCCAAAAAAAAAAACAGCGCCAAAAAGGGGGGGGGGGGGGGTCCGGACCACCGCGACCCCCCCTCTGGATCCGCCTATGGGGGATGTACGGGCCGGTTCGCGCTCCCCCTACGTAGATCCGCCTGCACTGGACCGGTCGACTGGAGGGACCTGATAATGACAAAGAGTTATTACGGAACATAAAAGCCTTGGTAAAAATGGCAAAGATAAAATTAATAGGGCGCTTCGTGGCGCTCTATTATCTTTGGTAGTATATGTATGGACTATGCATGTATGGTCCGGTCTAGTATAGTGCAGTGCGGTGCAGTACAGTGCAGCGCAGCCGGTCGGTGTATGGCCTTGGCTTGGACTATAAAGTACTTTGGAGCAGGGCTAGGCCTAGGGAGGGGTGATTGACTTCACGATAACGCCGTTCGGTAGAAGCCAGACGTAGTCTCAGCGGAGCATATCCCCGAACGAAATAGACTGATTTTTCGCTCTAGGTAAGTCAAGTGGTAGACAGAAAAATCCGTCTGGTAGTGGTAGGAGGAGGAGTTTTATAAGTATAACATAGGGCCTAAGGATAATTTTTCACTCTTGACTTGAGTCTTGTATTTTGTACAAATCGCTTATAGTAATAGAGTCATCATACCACTCATAGCTACATTCCTATACTTCGTGTGTATAATGTAGGCAGTCATACACCTCAACTTTTTAAAGGTTGAGGCTAAGTTGGCGTGATTTGGGCACCCTCATTATTATTCATGAGCTCGGATTCCGCGCGCGCGCTCTCTTCCATAGAGATTGTACATGATGCATCGAGGTGCGTGAGAATACCTACCAGGACTTCGAATATTGGTTAGACAGTAGACAGTTAGTTTGGCGCGATTCCAGGATTATTGGCGTAATTTTGGCATTTCTTTGTTTTTACAATTGAAATCACTTAAAAGAATGGAAATAAAGGTGTCATATTGTGAGATTCAATGTACAAAATGATATCCAACCCTTAAAATATCAATAAATGTAAACAGATAGAACTTTTCCGACTTTTCATTTTCTTCTTGTTTCATATTTGACAAAGTACAGTAAGACTGGCGCGATTCCAGCATTATTGGCGTAATTTTGGCATTTCTTTGTTTTTACAATTGAAATCACCTAAAAGAATGGAAATAAAGGTGTCATATTGTGAGATAAAATGTACAAAATGATATCCAACCCATAAGATATCGATAAATGTTTAAAAAAAAATAAAATCCGACTTTTCATTTTCTTCTTGTTTCATATTTGACAAAGTACAGTAAGACTGGCGCGATTCCAGCATTATTGGCGTAATTTTGGCATTTCTTTGTTTTTACAATTGAAATCACCTAAAAGAATGGAAATAAAGGTGTCATATTGTGAGATAAAATGTACAAAATGATATCCAACCCTTAAAATATCAATAAATGTAAACAGATAGAACTTTTCCGACTTTTCATTTTCTTCTTGTTTCATATTTGACAAAGTACAGTAAGACTGGCGCGATTCCAGCATTATTGGCGTAATTTTGGCATTTCTTTGTTTTTACAATTGAAATCACCTAAAAGAATGGAAATAAAGGTGTCATATTGTGAGATTTAATGTACAAAATGATATCCAACCCATAAGATATCGATAAATGTTTTTTAAAAAAAAAATTCCGACTTTTCATTTTCTTCTTGTTTCATATTTGACAAAGTACAGTGAGACTGGCGCGATTCCAGCATTATTGGCGTAATTTTGGCATTTCTTTGTTTTTACAATTGGAATCACCTAAAAGAATGGAAATAAAGGTGTCATATTGTGAGATTTAATGTACAAAATGATATCCAACCCATAAGATATCAATAAATGTAAACGAATAGAACTTTTCCGACTTTTCATTTTGTTATTGTTTCATATTTGACAAAGTACAGTAAGACTGGCGCGATTCCAGCATTATTGGCGTAATTTTGGCATTTCTTTGTTTTTACAATTGAAATCACCTAAAAGAATGGAAATAAAGGTGTCATATTGTGAGATTCAATGTACAAAATGATATCCAACCCATAAGATATCGATAAATGTTTAAAAAAAAAAAAATCTGACTTTTCATTTTCTTCTTGTTTCATATTTGACAAAGTACAGTAAGACTGGCGCGATTCCAGCATTATTGGCGTAATTTTGGCATTTCTTTGTTTTTACAATTGAAATCACCTAAAAGAATGGAAATAAAGGTGTCATATTGTGAGATTCAATGTACAAAATGATATCCAACCCATAAGATATCGATAAATGTTTAAAAAAAAATAAAATCCGACCTTTCATTTTCTTCTTGTTTCATTATTTGACAAAGTACATTAAGACTGGCGGGATTCCAGCATTATTGGCGTAATTTTGGCATTTCTTTGTTTTTACAATTGAAATCACCTAAAAGAATGGAAATAAAGGTGTCATATTGTGAGATTCAATGTACAAAATGATATCCAACCCATAAGATATCAATAAATGTAAACGAATAGAACTTTTCCGACTTTTCATTTTGTTATTGTTTCATATTTGACAAAGTACAGTAAGACTGGCGCGATTCCAGCATTATTGGCGTAATTTTGGCATTTCTTTGTTTTTACAATTGAAATCACCTAAAAGAATGGAAATAAAGGTGTCATATTGTGAGATTCAATGTACAAAATGATATCCAACCCATAAGATATCAATAAATGTAAACGAATAGAACTTTTCCGACTTTTCATTTTGTTATTGTTTCATATTTGACAAAGTACAGTAAGACTGGCGCGATTCCAGCATTATTGGCGTAATTTTGGCATTTCTTTGTTTTTACAATTGAAATCACCTAAAAGAATGGAAATAAAGGTGTCATATTGTGAGATTCAATGTACAAAATGATATCCAACCCATAAGATATCGATAAATGTTTAAAAAAAAATAAAATCCGACCTTTCATTTTCTTCTTGTTTCATTATTTGACAAAGTACATTAAGACTGGCGGGATTCCAGCATTATTGGCGTAATTTTGGCATTTCTTTGTTTTTACAATTGAAATCACCTAAAAGAATGGAAATAAAGGTGTCATATTGTGAGATTCAATGTACAAAATGATATCCAACCCATAAGATATCAATAAATGTAAACGAATAGAACTTTTCCGACTTTTCATTTTGTTATTGTTTCATATTTGACAAAGTACAGTAAGACTGGCGCGATTCCAGCATTATTCGCGTAATTTTGGCATTTCTTTGTTTTTACAATTGAAATCACCTAAAAGAATGGAAATAAAGGTGTCATATTGTGAGATTCAATGTACAAAATGATATCCAACCCATAAGATATCGATAAATGTTTTAAAAAAAATAAAATCCGACCTTTCATTTTCTTCTTGTTTCATTATTTGACAAAGTACATTAAGACTGGCGGGATTCCAGCATTATTGGGTAATTTTGGCATTTCTTTGTTTTTACAATTGAAATCACCTAAAAGAATGGAAATAAAGGTGTCATATTGTGAGATTCAATGTACAAAATGATATCCAACCCATAAGATATCGATAAATGTTTAAAAAAAAATAAAATCCGACCTTTCATTTTCTTCTTGTTTCATATTTGACAAAGTACATTAAGACTGGCGGGATTCCAGCATTATTGGCGTAATTTTGGCATTTCTTTGTTTTTACAATTGAAATCACCTAAAAGAATGGAAATAAAGGTGTCATATTGTGAGATTCAATGTACAAAATGATATCCAACCCATAAGATATCGATAAATGTTTAAAAAAAAATAAAATCCGACTTTTCATTTTCTTCTTGTTTCATATTTGACAAAGTACAGTGAGACTGGCGCGATTCCAGCATTATTGGCGTAATTTTGGCATTTGAGATCGAGATCAGAGCGAGCGCGATTAAATTAGCGCGGCGCGCCCGTACTTATGAATATTCATAATTGCTCGTTCAATAGCTGCCCAAATGACGCCAACATAGCCTCAACCCTTTTTAAAACACCACTGCACAAAAGTCACATTCACTCAAAATCGGCATTTAATTTACAAAAACCGACCACTAAATATCCAAGAAATACAGTAAAGGCATTATCGTGAAATAGTCCCCGCTTCAAAAAAATCTAAGTTTTTTTAGGATTAGGATTAGGGTTAGGGGGCCTAGGGTTTAGGATTAGGGTTAGGTTTTAGGGTTAGGGTTAGGGTTTAGGATTAGGATTAGGGTTAGGGTAGGGTTTAGGATTAGGGTTAGGGTTAGGGTTAGGGTTAGGGTTAGGGTTAGGGTTAGGGTATGGTGGGGACTATATCACGATTATGCCACAGTAAATACAACTCACCGATGTTGGAAAAGATATTTCCAAAAATCAAATCCGTAATTTACTGTTGATTCTCGCGAAACGAGCTATCGGAGTCATTGTGTACATTTCCTGGTCGCCGCGGGCGCTGACATCTCCCCAAAAGAGTTTTGTCCTTAAAAATTCGGTCCCTATGTGGCATACACGGAAAGTCCCGATTTTCTGTGTGCGCTATCGTAAAGATCGATGTGCGCTTGCGATCCCGAGTTTCTTCGTGGACAAAAATTTTATTGGCCGATTTTAGTCTAAGACATCGGCAGTATGTAAACAACACGCGATCGCGAAACAAATCGGCGGGGATTTCTCCGGTTTTGGACAAGATTTTGACTTTGGATTTTGCTGAAAATATTAAAAGTTCTTTCTAACGGCCATTTGAGGTAGGAGCGAGATTTTTAAGGGCTGAATTTGACAGCAAGTATTTAAAATATTTATCTTATTTTCCCCCCATACCTTTACTACACGCGACAGAAAATACCAACTATTTTTGCATTTTGTATTCGTAGTGGTCAATATGACCACTATTCGTGGTGTGCATCATACTAGTCATAGGCCCTTGCCTATGACTATGTGGGACTGTGTCCAACATTCACTGTTGCAGCAGTCAAAAATGAAAAGCAGACAACAAAATTGCTCTAAACAAGATTTAATTTTCTTAAATTTGCTAGATTACCTGATTCAGGGACTCTTACTTTGCCACAAATGTAGGGATTCAGACTTGAATGTGAATGTAAAAAAAATTGGCTATACGCCTTCTACATCACGAGGCCAGGCGTTCTTATACCCAGCAATCTAATTAATTGCACACGGGTTAGCAGGACTGGAAAATGCCCTGAAATAACACTTTTCTGATAACTCCCGCGACCGACAGGTCCTATACCACAGCGTTTCCTCCTAGGAAAACGTTTAGAATTAGAAATGTCTTTTTGATCGTAGGTATTTTTACAAAAAAATCCAAAAAAGATCATAAGAAATTTCAGAGAACTCACCAGTGTTTGTGTGTATCCATGCCTCCTCTTGTCATACAGATATGGAACAGCTTGGTAGATAGGTCACCTGTATGAATTTCATTAATACTAATGATACAGTGGTGGATCCAGGAATTTGAATAGGGAGGGGGGGGGGGGGGCACCAGCGGCGAGGGAGCGGAGGGTGTGGGGGGGGATATCCCCCCTCACACGGTAAAAATCACAAAAAAGAAAAATTAAGGGGGGGCGCCCTTGATGCCCCTACCTCGATCTGCCACTGCAATATGTTCAGGGCCCTCTCCAAAGTTGACCTGCTGGTGCTGCCTTCAAGGAGCTCCACATCCATACAATATAATGACAAATATATTTACATATACCGATCGCCCAATTTCTATGTCACTAATCTTTGACCACTATTTCTGTGTTAATAAACTTTCTATACTTGTCTACCTGATCCCCAATCTGGGAAAGGTGAAAATTTGTGAGCTTTCTCTTTCCTGTTATGACAGTTCGGAAGAATATTTTAGTAAAATGTCTCCTGAAAAAGGATTGCTCTTCAAATGCGCTCATGTTCATAAGTATGACAAGAAAAAATCTAAAGGGTTCGGGCAGAACAATACTGTAACAGTCCCATATACCCATGTCTGTGTGAGGTGCATGTTCTTTTCAGCGAGATTGGGTCAATTTCTTATCATTTTTTAAATTCCAAAACCTCACAGTATACACCAGTTACGTAGGCATGATCAATCTTTCCCAACTGCTTTGTGACAAATTCTTTCGCGATGTAATTGCATGACCCAAACTCAATTTTATATTTAACCTTAAAATTTTACTGGCCTAGAGCTCTCTATATCCTATAGAGTTCCAAATCATTATCAATTAATTATCAAGTAATAGCTTAAAGCAGTGTGACTTAAAATGTGTACTGCTGCATTAACAGTGGAAATGAGACTAGTTGACATTCATACATTAACTTATTCCAGTTGCTATGGTTATGGATGATGTTTATGATGTTCAGACCTGAAGTTCATAACTTCAAAACTTTCCAGATAGCATATTTATGGAGAAATGTTCCTTTTGGTTGTTTTTGCCCATAAAAATGAGACCAATTTTGTGCTGGCATCTAGATCTACAGTATATTATAAAAATTTGAGTGAAAATCACTTTGATTCTCTGTTAATTTCTCACTTCTAACACACATTTTAAATATTCCAGGTCGGTGCAATCATTTGTGCATAATGGCAGATGAGCAGTGGATTCTGACAGCTGTGCCTCTGAAACACTTTGACGCTTTACCACATCTGAAAGGCTTGAAAGAGGATTACTCTATTCTCTCCTGGGAAGACTTTGAGAGAGACCCGGAATCCTTCCATCATAAGATTAAAGTCATCCTTTTAGCGCCCCAGCACAGCAAACAACTAACCGAAGAGTTCCTGAGAAAGACATGTAACTTGAAGGTAGGCTATAAATGGCTTTATATTCTTGAAAGACATCCAAATTTGGACCATGATTTAAAGTACATGTGTTAATCACCAAAAAATAATTTGCTCTGTTTGTTTGGGGTTCAATGTCACTATACTATATTCAAAATATGAGCTTCAAATGTTGATTTTATAATTATGAGATACATGTATTGTTCAAATACATGTACACTCCCAATAAACATTACATCGACTTGTGATGAGACTAAGTCAACGCAACCGTACATGCTTGCATAGAATAAGGGCCCACGCGGAACCCACCCCCGAGTTGGGATCTGCGCGAGGGGGGTTTTATGTATTCCTATAATTTATTCATACTTCTGTTAACCCATACATGTAGAAGGCCAAGCAAAGTGTTTTTAGTTTGATTTTATACATTCTACTTACCTGTACACAAATTATTGTCTAGGTGATTGGTACACTGCAGCCTCACCTAAGTGCATGGATTTAGTCTGTCAATATATTTTTGCAGTGCTAATTTATATCAAGCTCTTCATCCTGTCAAAATCACTTAAATTTTGTGACTGAATGAAAATCACTCTTAATCGTCATGGGGATGGCACAACATACTGCATTGGAAATAGATTTTAAAAAAAATTTCTGTGATTTTTTGCTCTTTCTGCTCATAATTCCTAGCCTTATGGATCAAAAGATAATTGCAAATACATTGCTATTATAAAAGGAAACACTGTACTGCATGCTATGGGTGATTGGTTACCAGGGGACTGTTTCATAAAACTTGTCATCAATGACAAGTTATAAGCTACTGTTATAAGCTACTGAAATCCTTGCATTTGATTGCCTGAGGGCAAATTTGTCGGTAAAAATCACTGACAAGGCAATTGATGAAACCCCCCCCCCCAGGTACTTTATTAGTTTCATGTTTCAAGTTTCATGAGGAAGATTGTTCATGGGAACCAAATATTTGGTCTTCATGGGTAGGTGGTCTTTCTACGCAGGTTGATGCAAAACCAATTTTACGTCATTTCTATTTATCAAATTAGGTTGTCTCAGCATTCAGCACTGGGACAAGTTACCTCAATGTACCACTGCTCAGAAAGTTCAACGTTAAGATAAGCAGAGTCCCTGGTACAATCACGGCAGAAACCACTGCAGATCATGGATTTGCACTTATGATGACGGCTGGACGGCGAATAGTGGAACGTAAGTCTCGGTGCACATTTGTACTACACTGAAATCTAATCACTGCAGCAGAATGGTGCAAACAGATGCGTAGCTAGCATATGTATGGCCAGGCCAGAGGTCCTAAAGCCATGCACGCACCCCGTAAATAATTGCAATCGAAGCGTTCAGTTGGCCAAATTCCTGCTGTGACTGAGCAACAAGAATATCATTGAGGTTTACCAAACAGAATTAGTAATTTTCCCTTATTTTTGTGATATTATCATTGTTTGGAAATTGGGGTGAAATTTACATCAAACAAAATTTGACATGGGCATCGATATTGACTTAAAAATGTTAGTTATTGACATTCGTTCACCCCAATTTTCTCAGCAATTCAACTTCAGAATATGTAGAACCAAGGGAGAAAAAAGAAAATGGCATAAACCACTGAATTAAACTTTTTTTAGCCACTTGCAACTAAGTGTGTAGCTTTTTGTCCGCCATCATACATTTCCAGAATGTGACATTGCTCCAGCAATTACAGTTGCCTCGGGGAGCATTTCATCAAGTGTTTTGTCAGTGATTTTCACCGACAACTGTTATAAGCTACTGAAATACTTGCAACTGATTGGCTGAGAACAAATTTGTCGGTTAAAATCACTGAAAAAACACTTGATGAAACACTCCCCTGGCCTTCATTTGGTCAAAGATACAGGGTTATAGTGCTAGCATTTTGATTGGATTTCAGGTTAAAGATAAAGTTGTGTTCTGATCATGTGATTTCATTGTGAAAGAAACTTTCTCAAAGCACTTGGGAAAGGTTGAATAAGAATTGGTGTGTAGTGGGAAGCTTTGGAACCCTAAAAATGATATGAAATTGACCTAATCTTGCTGAAAAGCACATGCACTGCACACAGAATTGGGTATATGGGACTGTACACACATGTTGCTTGAATGTTCGGCCCAAACATTATTTCTTGTATATTGTTAATATGAGGGCATTTGAAGAGCAAACCTTTTCAGGGGATGTTTCTACTATGATGTTCTTCCAAACTGACATTAAAGGAATGAGAAAGCTCACAAATTCATTTTGATCCCAAAACTCAAGTTTCTAGGGTTATAGTTTTGTATTGTGGTTGATCCAGGGTTGAAGGTAAGAATTGGTTGGGGTAGGAAATTGACATCAATGAAACCTTCCAGAATTACGCATGAAGCTTCATGTACAGTGTACAATTACACAACATATTCCAATCCGTATGCTCCCTCTCCAACTCTGCCCCCCCCCCTCCATCCCTCTCTCTGCTTTACGTCCTCAGATGTGGAAGCAGGAAGAGGTCACGATGAGGGTGATTTTGTTGACGTGGATCAGTATGCCTTGGGTCAAGATATTCACCATGCCACCCTCGGCATTGTGGGAATGGGAATGATTGGGTTTGAAGTCGCACGCAGAGCCAAGGGGTTCCAGATGAAAGTCTTGTACCATAATCGGCATCGGAGGTCAGTTAAAACCATTTTTATGCCTCCGCCCACCGAAGGTGGGTGCCGGAGGCATTATGTTTTCGGGTTGTCCGTCCGTGCGTGCGTGCGTGCGTCCGTCCCACTTCTCGTTACCGCGATATCTGAAGAATCATTTGAGGTAGGAACCTCAAACTTGTTACTAGTATGTATCCCCATACGAAGATGAACTGATTAGATTTTGGGGTAAGTAGGTCAAAGGTCAGAGGTCACAGAGGTCAATTTACATGAAATTATATGAAATTACTGGTTTTTAGCACCGTTACCGCGATTTCTGAAGAACTGTTTGAGGTAAGAACTTCAAACTTGGTACCAGTATGTATCCCCATAGAAAGAGGAACTGATTAGATTTTGGGGTAGGTAGGTCAAAGTTCAGAGGTCACAGAGGTCAATTTACATGAAATTACATGGAATTACTGGTTTTTAGCCTCGTTACTGCGATATCTCAAGAACCGTAGGTAAGAACTTCAAACTTGGTACTAGTATGTATCCCCATACGAAGATGAACTGATTAGATTTTGGGATAAGGAGGTGACAGAGGTCAATTTACATGAAATTACATGAAATTCTTGGTTTTTAGCACCGTTACCGCGATTTCTGAAGAACTGTTTGAGGTAAGAACTTCAAACTTGGTACCAGTATGTATCCCCATAGAAAGAGGAACTGATTAGATTTTGGGGTAGTTTTACATTGTTATCATCATATCTCAACTAATTTGTATTCATGACTAGGAGGAGATAAGTTGGGTTATAAGGTGTAAGGTCAAATGTCAAAGAGGTCAGTTAACATGTAAATAGAGGCTTTTATTCTGGTTATCACAATATTTCAAGAGCAGTTTGAGCCATCAACTGAATTTAGGCGGAGGCATATAGGAGACGCAGTCGCATTCATCTTGTTTAAAATGTAAACTAGCATTCACAAAGGCATATAATAGCTTAAGTCCATTTTAAAACTCCCACTACGTGGATTAAATTCATTTTTGAATTTGATATGTTTAATCTTTTTGTTGCAGAATTCAGTAATTCATATGGAATAATGAGGCACACCATAAAACAGTAGACTTTAAGGAATACTACTTTTAACTTGGTCTGTTTTCATGAATAGGGGCCATTATTACTAGGGTCTATAGAGGAGCTTTGCTTCATTTTCTAAGAAAAAAAAAACACATACAAAGTTTTCATTCTCATATGCCTCATATTTAGCTTCAATATTTTGGAAATACAAATTTTACTTTACACCTGTAGCATGAAATTTTTGTTGAATTTGTTTTCAGGAAGCTTTTGTGAATTTCACTTGCATTTTGAAAATCAAAATATTTTTTTTCCTCTGCATGAGAAACACTGCAGAAGCTCTAGATTACCTTTGACCTTTGATCCTTTTTTATCTCTTAAACTTTGACCTTTATTTTTTCTTTACTACTGAATGCAGGGAGGATGATGAAGAAGTTGGTGCTACATACTGCTTGGCTCTGGAGAGCCTTCTTCCCCAGGTTGACTACCTCATGTTGACCCCACCCCTGACAGATGACACCAGGGGCATGATGGGAAGGGAGCAGCTCAAACTCATGAAACCAACTGCAATCATCATCAATGTATCAAGAGGTATGTTCAAATTCATGAAACCAACTCTTATCGCTAATGCATCGAGAGGTATACAGTTAGAGTAAAAAAAAGGAAACCTATATTCACTGGCAATCCCCAATATCTTAATAAAAAGCTGATTGAAATCCCTGATCCCAAGATAATATATCTTCTTTGATTTGATAGGCTGCTCACAAAACTGCGATCATGGCTGGCTGACCACTGGCCATTTTTGAAAAGCATTTCAAAAGCATCTCAAAATCATCTTTGCCCAAGTTTGGGCTGAATGGTGTTCAGGAGTTACTCTCATTATGTGTACGTGCAGCATTCAACTGGAATGGAGACCATTCAACCAAACCTTGGGTTGACCATCCCTTTTATTCAAAAGTTTGGCAGAGGCAAATCTGACATGAATCAGGAAAAAATGTTACTGGTCAGCTGTCCATGGTCGGATATTATTGATCGAGGTGTCAAACTAAAGGAAACACGATAGGCTAGAATGTGAGTATCTTTGATTAAATCTATATGACATTGTACTGACTACAACCATATTTATGGTTGAATCTGGGTTTCCGTTTTATTGACTCACTCTGTGTAATCATATGAAAGAACCATCTTCCAGTATTGACACCATTCGTAAAGAGCAAAAGTGAAATCCTAGTAGTTTTGTACCAGTGACATTGATGATTAGTTTTTGTTCTTTATAGATACAAATGATATGCCAGCAATTTGTTATTTTTTTTCTGTTATTACGTCAAAGATCAACTTGTAAATTAGGTTTATATCATGCGTACATTTAAAACTGAGAGAGACCATTTAGACAAATTTGTAAAAATTGAGCAAAAGTTTACCATTTCCTTGAAGTTTCTTATGTAACGGTAAAGAAGTATATGTTTGTAATGAACTCTTTCTGCTATGATTTTACTAATTTGCATTACTTGACCTTCATGAGGTAGCATATTGACTCTAAGTAGGTACATGTAAGTGTCATGACACATTGGACACGAATGTGATATTTGTGCCTTCTGACTTTTCTGTCACAGGACCCGTTGTTGTGACAGAAGACTTGGTGGAAGCGTTGAAGAATGGCACCATTGGGGGCGCCGCTCTGGATGTGACCGACCCTGAGCCTCTCCCACACAACCACCCTCTCCTTCACATGCCAAATGTCATTGTCACCCCTCACGTAGGCATGTTCACCCGCGGCGGGACCTCGAAGATGGCTGCCATGGTAACAAGCAATCTCAGAGCTGCAATGGAGGGAACACAGATGCCTGGTGAACTACCTAATCCAGAGGATAATGGTGCTCCAAAACTATGAGAGTAGGTTCTGATGAGGCACTTCTTCAAGCTGTATATGTAAGAGAAAAGGTCACTACTAAACCCAGAGAGGAGATTGTGATGTAAGCACTTCTCTCCCTTGTATATCAAAGGGAAAATGTCACTACTTTACTCTCAGAGGAGCTTTCAACGAGGCACTCTTAGCTATTGTTACTGCATGGAAAATGTGCTTTAATAATAATAATAATACATTACATTTATTAGGCCCTTAATACTGTTGTTTCTAAGCACATCATATTCTGTCTAAGAGTTAATTACCAGAACATAAAATAAATTTGAAACAAAATTAATTAAATTAATGGAACTAAGCTATCGCACTAAACCATACATGAATAATGAAAAATGTTAACCAATTATACACAGAGCATAATGGTGTACACCTCCTTTGACCGACTCACAGCCGAGTCCTCACACTTGCTAGGCTCTTTTAAATACAATTGTCTTGTCAGTACTAAGCTATGAGAGAGGATGCTGACGAGGCAGTTCTCCTAGATGTATATGCAAGGGAAAATGTTACTACTAAACTATGAAGGGGGTTGTAATGTAGGCACCTCGCATAGATCCAAGGGAAAGGGTTAGTACTAAACTATGGGAGGGGATGCCAATGTACCCAGTTTTCTAGGTCACAACTACATTTAAAATATGAGAACAAAGTGCAACAAGGTACTTGTCTGCAAGGGAAAAAAGTTTGCTACGAAACTACTAGAAGAGGTCCTGATGCAAATACTTGTCCTCGATGTATATGCAGGGGAAAAGGTTGCTACAAAATTGTTAGAGGAGGCCCTGATGCAGACACTTCTCTTTGATCCAGTGGTATAAAACGTTACTACTTAAAGGGAAATCCAACCTTAATTTTTTCTATTGATATTATATGAAGCTTAACTTCCTGAATAATTTGATATCAAATTTACCAGAATTCTACAGCTATGAAGAAAGTTAGAATGTTTTAGATCCCACCAAACACTTCTTTCGCCCGTCGTCTGCTGCACACGGGGGGCCGCCATTTTCCACGATGACGTATCTGCGGACAACTGGGTAGTCTAGATTGTGTCCGTTTATTTTATATTTTTTATTTGGTTTATTGCCCTACGCTGCTCTTTCTCTACATGCATATCCCACACATGGCTCAACTCTCCAGTAATCGCGCGATCCCCAAAATTTCACCCAGAGGGTGGAATTGCAATGGACTCTTATTGTTTGGATCGCGCGATCCAGAGACACAAAAAAAATTGGGGCAAGTTCTATTACGCTTCTCTGAATAGTTTTCTTTAAATATTGCTCTGAATATTTAATTAGATTGCTCACTTTTTGAAAAAGCAAATGCCACAAATCAGTAATCAGGGGCATATCCAGGATTTCCCAATAGGGGGGGCGCCAGGAATTATTGATCGCCGTCACGGGGGAGGGGTCTTTGGAAAATTTTTGCTTCTGAAGAAGGGCTGAGATGCAAAATAGTGCTATATGTGACCAATTTTGAAGCCTATGTAATGAACAATATTTTCAATTGGTATGAGGATTTTTTTTCATCAATATTGCCACTGGATGGACGCAACGAGGGACGCCGAGAGCCGACCCGGGCTCCACTACAGTGTGGAGCAGCTGCTCCGGGTCCCCAAAATTGTCTCGGGGGCCCGGAACATTTGTCTCCCCTGGAACCCCAAAGTTTTACATTAAAGTGGACCCTTCACCCCCATTACATGCATCCCACAAACATGCATTTTAATAGTACTGAGCGACTGAAAGGCAGACTTACAATGCTGATTACGATAGCTATTAGTTGTATGATGACATGGTTTGATTGTACAGTCATTGCAGATTACTAACTCTGAAGTTCTAAAATGGCAAATTGAACTCATTTTTCTTCCTTATCCATTGGGTTGAGGAACATCATTCTTCTTGGATGTTTGCGACTGTAGATGTTGACGATTGCATCACAGTCCAAGGCAAAGTCCTTATGGAAGTACAGCTGGATCAAGGCATTGAGGCGGTCCTCTAACATAGTACTGCAAAGTTTTGATTTGATGATCTTGAAGGCAGAGTGAACTCGCTCAACTTCAGCACTTGTGACTGGTAGCAGTAGTAACACCTGCAGAACCGCACAGACATTTGGGAACTGCTTACTGTTCATCTGTTTCAGCGTCTCGCTGACCGACTTTGGTGTCTCGGCGTTGTCCTTCCAGAACCGTTTCCAGAGCCGAACTTCCTGGAAGGCAGAAGTGGGAGATGGCATGTCCGGGCCATAGTACTTCAGGATGGCATCGATCTTATCATCAGAACAGAGGTCAAGGTTAGCTGGCAGGAGACAGAGTGCCCGAACGGCTTGGTGGGACAGGCTGGTGAAACGGTTTGACAGCTCGGAAATCAGACCATCCAAGTACGGAATGAAAACAGCCATCTTCCAGTAGATCTTGCTGCTGCCATCTGCGGGAACATTCGTCCTAGTAGTCTGTCGGCGACAAGTCCTGGGAATGGTGATCTCTATACCTGCAGCCTCTGCCATAGTAGACATGGATGTGAAAAGACGATCGAATTCTGCATCAGCATTTTCACGGATGGCCTTTATCTCGTCAGTGACCATTGTGATTTGTTCGTAGGCCCTGATCACATCCATGCTGGTGCCTTGCAGCATCACACTAAGGGATTTTGTGAACCCCAAAACATACGAAGCATACACACATGCAACAATGAATGATGATGAGGTCAGTGCGACTATCAGGCCATTCGTTTCAGTGATGGCCTTACTGCTCCATGTCTGGTCCCCCTGTGCCCGAATCATGTCCAGGCAGTCCAGTACCTGCTCATAAAGCACAACAAAATCGTCCAAGGTGGTGTGGCGCTCCACCCATCGAGTTTCACACAGAAGTTTGAGTTTCTGAAGTGGTATCTGGGTCTTCCCACCAGCCTGGTCCTCTCTCCGCCGAGTGTTCACCTCATTGATAGCCTTCTCCAACTGGCGCGACCGCTTTGGAGAGCCTTGGAAGAAGAGCCCCGTGGATTTGATCGCAGCAAGCATGCAGTTGATATCAGCCACAGAACAGGCCTTGGAGAGTGCCAGATTCAAACTGTGACTGGAACAGTGATGATAATGAGCCCGGGGGGGATACTGCCTGGAATCGTGCAGCGCAGCCTCTTTCCTTGCCAGCCATGTTTCCGGTCCCATCATACGTCTGACCTCGGCAGTCCTGAGGATCAAGTCCAAGAGCTGTCAGTGTTCCTAAAATGTTCCGGCATATCTCCTGACCAGTGATAGAGTCGCAGGCAACATACCCAACTAACCGCTCAACTGGTTGATTTCCCTTGAGGTAACGGATGACGATGGCAAGCTGCTCCCAGTTGGCAACATCCGTGACTTCGTCGGCCTCTACTGTGTAGAGAGGTCCCAAAGGCTGGGCCTTCACCTCAGAAATGATGAATCCCTGCATATACTCCTTTATACAAAGCAAGAGATCATTCTGGCAGGTAGCAGACGTGTACCGGTACATGCTGTTGCGTGGGGCACTTTCAATGTGTTCTTCCAAGTAATGCTGGCAATACCGCTTCGATACTCCTGATTCTTTCCTCTTGTCCTTGAAATCCCGACTTGGAAACTTGAACAGTGGGTGCGGACTTCTGTTCTCTATCAGGTGGAATCTCTCTTCGTCACTGACCTTACGATTTAAGAAGTCAGCAATGTCTGGCGCAGATGGTGGATCAACCGAAGTTGGAGCTGAAATATTGTTATCAACACATTAGCTAAGGGGGGGGGGGGGGGTAGAGGTGGGGGTAACGACGGCCAATGGGGGGGGGGGGGCGCGCCTGTTGCGCCCCCCCCCCTGGATATGCCACTGGTAATTAATTCAGAGCACAACAATTGCCATTGTGTGTTGCAGTTGAAATTCCAGAACACCTTTTTAACCCAGAGTCATGAATCATTAATCTAATTAATCTAATTATATATTCAGAGCAATATTTTAAGAAAAGTATTCAGAGAAATGTGATGAAACTTGCTCCCAACCGATTTTACATCTTTCACCTTTACAATGTTAAAACCTCAGTCTGATACGATGTATAATTTTTTAGTTATTAACAAGCAAATGTGTCCAAAGATTTTTTTTATCACCTAGTAGTAGTGGGGAGTCGCGCTATGTATGGGATATGCGTGTAGAGAAAGAGCAGCATAGGGGAATAAACCAAATTTAAAAAAAAAAGATCTAGACTAGGAATTGTCCACAGATACGTCATTCGTTGACTAAGTCCACTGCAAAACTGGAAAATGGCAGCCCCCATGCATGTGCAGCAGACGACGGGCGAAAGACGTGTTTTGGGGGATAATCATTCTATAACTTTCTTCATAGCTGTCCAATTCTGCTAAATTTGGTATCAAATTAACCAGCAAGTTACGCTTCATATAACGTCAATATAAAAATATTAAGGTTGGATTTCCCTTTAACTTTTGACAGGAGATCCTGACAAAGGCACTTTTCTTAGATCTAAGGGGAGGGCTCATCTCTTAATTATGAGAAAGGGTTCGAATTTAGGCCCTTCTTGTAGATCTAAGGAATATGTCATATTCTTAGGAGATATTCTTTTGCACAAGTCAAACTATATATTCTCTTATTAAGAGAGTATAGTATAGTTACCCACGCCGATAAAATCGGCAGGGTTATGTAAAGGGCTCCGTATGTTTGTTTGTTTCTTTCTTTGTTTGTGTACAAGATAACTAGAGAACGGGTGAATGGATTTGCACCAAATTTTCAGGGAATGTTCGGATAGTGACAGGAAAGAATTGATTAGATTTTGGTGATGATCGGTTGACCCTGTAAATTCTGTGTGACCTTGAAGTTTTGACCCCATAATAAAGTATAGGAACTTCAGTTCGGATAGTGACAGGAAAGAATCGATTAGGGAATGAATCGATTAGATTTTGGTGATGATTGGTTGACGCCTGCAAATTCTGTGGAACTTCAGTTCGGATAGTGACAGGAAAGAATCGATTAGATTTTGGTGATGATCGGTTGACGCCTGCAAATTCTGTGTACCCTTGTAGTTTTGATCCCATAGTTAGTATAGTATTGCAACTACTCTGTAGCGCCGCTAAGGCGTGGGTCTGCCGCCTTTGACGGTCTTTCTAGTTGTTTATATTTTACTTTTAGGTGATCATCCAGCTAATCTGCTAATGATAAATATATTTAAATAATGGTGCTTAATTATTTAAAGTTGCCTTAAACTGAACCTCCGAAATAGAGCCATCTTTTAACAAAATTTGGAAAATGTCTGGGCATCTGATTTTCCCATCATGCACCATTCTCTTTTGTAGAGGCTTTGATTGTACTTGCAGGCAATTTTCTACATTTGCCAGTCAAAAGTAATAGTTTGAAATAAAGAATGTGCTTATTTTCCAAGCCAGTTGTTAGTTAGTTGAAAGTATAATGCAACTAATCTCTCATTATAATCTTAATTTAGAAATGACCGTAAGATGGCACTGTTCAAATTCTACCAGTTTAATGGCTCTTTATTATCGAATCAGTATTTTCATGATCATATTGACATCAAGATCCCTAGAAAACCAGTGTTCTATTGTAAGAAGGTTGTGTGTTTGACACAGTATGCAATATGACTTTAGATCTGAAGGTCACAGGTTCAAGCCCTGCAAATTTAAGCAGGCAAATGGAAGCCATTGTTAATGTGTGCTTGCCTCTCCCAACAGACCAGTGAAGTTAAATGAACTAAAGTACCATTACAAGTTTACACCTAAATTACCATTGCAAGTTTACACCTAAAGTACCATTACATGTTTACACCTAAAGTACCTTTACAAGTTTACACCTAAAGTCCCATTACAAGTTTACACCTAAAGTACCATTACAAGTTTACACCTAAAGTCCCATTACATGTTTACACCTAAAGTACCATTACATGTTTACACCTACATGTAAAGTACCATTACAAGTTTACACCTAAAGTCCCATTACACGTTTACACCTAAAGTACCATTACAAGTTTACACCTAAAGTACCATTACATGTTTACACCTAAAGTACCATTCTATCACTTCTATGTATACGTACAATTTATTATACATTCTGTTTGGACTGCCTGAGTAACAAGCGACTACTGCCAGATGGCCTAATCATTCTCTTTCTCCTTGCATCACTATGCTTTTGATCAGTTTCATATTTGATAAGACAGTCATTTTGTAATTTATAGTGTAAAGGGAGAATTACTGCACTATTTATTATTGGTGCTTATGTGCCTACAGAACATTTGTTCACAGATTTTCATTCATCTTTTGAATTGTCAGAAGCTGCCAAAGAGATTGTGCCTAATATATCTGCAGTTTCATAAATGTATACAGCCTCTTTTACAGAGCATTTCAGTTTATGTGATACAGGTATTTATTAAGATTTTATGAATATTACGATTTTGATGGTTCAAAAACAGTATTTTAATAATGATGATAATAAGATTTTCAGAGGATCTAAACATTGAGAACTTACTACTTCTGTCAAACTGAATTTAATAGGCAATATTACATAAAGCATTATTGATGAAATCAATAACAAAGTTTGTGTGTATTACTCTATTAATGTTGTTAAATTTTGATATCTTAAAAATGTATTATCAAATTATTTTTGCACTCTCTATTTTTATACTTTATATATATATATAATTGAATAATTTTTGCATTTATAAGCATATACAATGAGTTTTAAAGCCAACCAAATATGATGATGACTTACATATCTAATCAAGATTGCTGAAGGTGTTTATGCAATTATTTTATTAACATGTCCTTGTGCAACCATATACATTGTAGAATCAGTTCTACATACATGTAGTGTATGTAAGCACATCCCTTGTTCATATGTTTTATGATACATGATATTGTTATGTTATACTGGTATTGTATATTTTTGTGGTTTATTAACTCAAATAATGAATTATGTGTGAACTAACTGCAAACTATTTGCATGTGGAATCCGTCAAAAGGGGTGGGGGCATTCGCCTGTGCTCTGAGTGGGGGAGGGGTGCCCCAGGAGCCTATGGAATTTCTCACCTTTATACACCCTTACCTGCTCTAAAGATGTTTATAAAAAATTTTTTTAGAAGAGTGGGTATTCAAATTGAGCAAAGTATCTGCCCCATAGCGTGAGTTTTGTGCAGGTTTTTCAATCTCTGTTCTTTATGGTATAAAGTGTGGTGGAGGGAGGGGGGGGGGGTGTCAAGGGGCACTGGCTGGCTGTAAGTATCCCCCTGCCTGGGACGTAGCTGGCGTGCCTGGCATGCATTTTATGATATTCAGATATACACCTAAGTACCTTTGAGAGTGCAAATGCCCCTCCCCCTTTCCCTACCCCCCCCCCCCTCCAACGGAACCACGTGGACCACTGGGTATATTTAATAGGATGGATATAAGACTGGGCAAGAAAAGTGTGATGTAGAAAGAAATAGAGAAAGGTACATGTATAATGAGTGAAGAGAGAGAGAGAGAGAGAGAAAATGAGGGAGAGAGATGATGAAAGAAAAAAAAATGAAAGGGAGAGAAAGATGCGCATTCATTCTCGTACCGTAACGTAAAAACGGTGTGAATAGGAGCACCAGGGTAAAAAAGGACAAATTTATTTATTTTTTTCAAACATATTGTTTCCAGAAACGAAGGAAATCGTTTTTCATTGTCTTATTCTCCGCGAATTAAGGTGTGTGTGTGTGTAATTGGGTTTTTACAGACGTGTATCAATCAGATATGATTATTTATGTCTGGGACCGACCTTTAACATCACCATCCGAAAGACGTGACTCAGTCTCGAACCTGGGTCCGCTGAATCAGTTTATAACTTCCACTGGTAGCTGGATTACAGGCGCACGCCGCAACGCCCAGTTAAAAGGAAAATTTCAAAGGCTCTGTAACTCTTCTATTCACCCTCTTTCACGGCAGAGTGAGGTTTGAATGTAGCTTCTTCCATTCCTCGTAACAAATGGAAACCACATTTAATGCAGGTTACCGTAAAACGGGGTCAATAGGAACACAAATTTGAAAAGCTTCCTGACAAAATATTTATTCTTCATATTAAAACAGACCCTTTTCATTATTTTATTTATAATGAATTAAAGAAAAAGGTTCGGCATCACGTTTGGAGATAAAAATCTAATCTATTCAATTCAATTTAAAAACATTTATTTCCTTCTGATTTGTTACATACATGAAATACGTTTAAGTACAATAATTGAAGGAGGCATGGTCCCTGAAAAGCATAACAATGCTTGTGATTGGGGATGCCTGTTAACCCCCTCCCCCCCCCAAAAAAAAAAAAAAATAAATAAAAAAATAAATTTAAAAAAATATAAAAGAAATAAAAAATAAATAAAAAAATAAAAAAATAAAAAATAATACAAACAAAACATTAAAAAAGTCAAGTAGATATATACAACATATATAACAGAATAAATGTTAGAGGGATAGGGATAGATAGAAAGTAAGATAGGATAGAGGATATAATACCATGAACAATGTGAGAGAAAATTCCTAAACTGATCAGTTACTTATATCATGTGCAAATAAGTATACATTCAACATGAATACTGACAACGTATGGTTTAGGATGAAGCAAGGTAAAATTAATGAATATACAACTTTTTAATATACTTATACTTTTCAATCTCTTAGAAAGCCAAGTCTGTATAAGTACAAGAGATTAAAAAAAATATATATATATATATGAGAGATTAAAACGTATAAGTTGTGTATTTATTCGAGTGCATAATTTGCAATGAAACTCTGATTAAGTCAAAACACCCAATTTTTGTTCCTATTCACCCCATTTTAGATATATATAACAGGCGCGGATCCAGAGGGCGGCGCAAGGGGCATGCGCCCCCGGACCCCCTAGATCGCCGTTTGGCTTTGTCAAACGGAGGGTTCCTGAGTGTGCGCCCCCCCTTTCTGAAAATCCTGGGGGGGGGGGGGAGAGAGAGAGAGAGAGAGAGAGAGAGAGAGGGGGGAGGAGGAGGAGGAGGAGGAGGAGGAGGAGGAGGAGGAGGAGGAGGAGGAGGAGGAGGAGGAGGAGGAGGAGGAGGAGGAGGAGGAGGAGGAGGAGGAGGAGGAGGAGGAGGAGGAGGAGGAGGAGGAGGAGGAGGAGGAGGAGGAGGAGGAGGAGGAGGAGGAGGAGGAGGAGGAGGAGGAGGAGGAGGAGGAGAAGGAGAAGGAGAAGGAGAAGGAGAAGGAGAAGGAGAAGGAGAAGGAGAAGGAGAAGGAGAAGGAGAAGAAGAAGAAGAAGAAGAAGGAGGAGAAGAAGAAGAAGAAGAAGAAGAAGCATTTGAGTCGTCAGTCGTGTAAGTTGGGTGAATGGGAACAGATACCTTTATTTGAAGAAAAAAAAATGTTTTGACACATCCCCCATGAATGATACTATTCAATTGTTTAAATTATCATCAATATTTGTCAAACATATTTCCTTGTATGAGCCTACATGTGCAATCATATATTGCCAGTGACTGCTCAATCTTGTCTCAACATTTTTAGATCTTTTTTAAAATTTGTTGGAAGTGTTTAAGGTCAATTAAATTGTTTTGGGAGAGAAATCGAGAGGAGAAAGAAAAGGAGAGATAGGAAGAGAGAGAGGTGAGATGGAGAGAAAGAGAGAGTGGCAGGTGTGTGTGTGTGTAAATGAAAGTCTGTGACTTGTCATATATCTCATTCTCTCTATATCAACATGTCGTCTGTTTGGTGCCAGAAGGGCGTTAAACCTGTACAATGGGACTTAAAAATGAAGTTGAGTTCTGGTCATGAGATTACATTGTGAAAGAAATTGTCTCAAAGCCATAAATCGCTTCGGTAATGCATTCAAATTTTATACATACCTTTCAATCAAAGGTTGTTCTTGACAGCCTGAAAGCTTGTCGGACATAGCAACAAGTAATGTATGCAAACTGGATTCCAAGCATTGAGGCTTATTTATAAAAAAAAGGTTAATGGAATAGCACGTCACTAGGTGCTCAGAGAAGAAATGGGCATAAATTTGAATACATTACAGAACCGGTCTATTGGGAGGGTTGATCATATCTACATAAGAATTGGTGCATACTGTGAGATTTTGGAATTATCAGATTGATAAGATATTGACCCAATCTCGCTTAAAAACACATGTACAGTAGAAACAACCTACATTGTATGTGTATTATCATGAATTAATATTTGACAGTATGGTGAGAATGCTAGGAAAATAAAGTAATTGCTAGTTTGAATGGCTAATTATGTTACTACATGTAAATGTATCAACACAACTCGGCTAAAGAGAAATAAATACAAAAAATTTCACTCCTTTTATTTTGGTATTGCATAATGATTAATTTAATAATATAATCATGAACGACCACGATGACAGGTTACAATGAAAAATAGGAATTGGAGCGATGGTGAAGATAAAATACAGTGAAAACAACATACACCACGGAATTACACACCGTCATAACATACTCACATAAAAGAAAAATTATAACTGTGAATATCTCAGTATTTATATAAAAATGGGGTTGCAAAATATACGAGAGGATTCCATTTACACAGGCGATTCGTGATTTAGTTCTAACTACAATACGATAAATGCTCCATAAGCATTTAATCGCATCAATTTGTATCTATATCTTTGTTCATTCAACTCTTGTATTGATTTTAAAATCAAGATGGATTCGACACAGAGTACAAATGAAGGTGATTGTGATACATCCATAATACCACTCCTACACGACACACAAAATGATGAAATCTAGTACAAAATATGACTTCGTAGTCCATAAAAAATGAGACATATTTATAATTTTCTTTCAGTGATATGATATGCCTCCAGCATTGTCTTAATCACGAGTAGTAACAAATGAATGACTATTTACAATGATATCAAGTATTTTCTAATTGTTTTTGACAAAAATGTTGATTCGTTAAAAGAGAGGAAAAAACGCATAACAATCAAGTTACGGGTAAATATAGACGGACTAAGATGTGGCATTTTGGATCAGAACAACACATCTTATGACAGATTCTGCACCAAAATTGAGGAAATAACACTCAAATTTTAAAACTATACATATTCTTCATCCAATGCTACCACTCCGAAAAGCAGTTTCAAAAATCACATTGATGCAAAAGTGGGAAAAAACCCATCAATCTCAATTTAATTATTTCTTAAAAATACTGTCCGCACAACCCCATCTCCCTACACATAAAACGGACATCGACCATTGCCAAGGAAATATTAAATTCTTTACTTCAAAATATGTCACTTATTATCTAATTTTTATTAAGTTACTCTGTATAAAACAAAATTTCAATTTTGGCACCTCAAAACTTTGATTCTCAGATATTACATCAGATCATTTCAATTTAAGAAGGAACGATGAATACATTGATATTAGTACAATATGAAATGTACAACTAAGAAGAACTGATTAAGCACAATCGCAACCATTTACCGGTAGTCGTCACACTTCTAAAATAGACATGTTTTTGTTTCTATATATAAACTGTGACCAAATACTGCATTATTTCATCTGTACTCTTCTGCAGAGCAAACTGATTTTCAATTAAATCTCACACAATGCGAATCTTGATTAATAAGCAAATGGAAGTGCACTTCAAATCACAGGTGCCTAATATCTGTCGACCAATAAAATCAAATTCGAACACCCTCACGAATGAATTAACGGCACCATGAGGAGCATAAAACCCTTTCAATACTGGAATAACATTAATAATCGGAAACTAAGAAAATAAAAGGTCCATACCAGGTGTATACAATTTGTGCTGGTTTTATCACCATAAGTGATTATCAAAATAGTAATGTTTTCATGCTATTTCTAAATATGCTTATATCACAGGAGTCTTTGAAGAAATCTTATGAAAATAAGTGGATTCATAAACCTAATCAAATGATATAAGCAACATTTAAAGAAATATGTTGAAAAAAGATGTCAATAACCCTTAAGACAAAATACACCTCTAACACTCTTGATCTTGTTTTAAAAAAAGCAAAGAATAAACTTTAGCTATATTTTTTCAGATTATGGATGAATTAAGGAACAGTTTGAAAATTAAATAATGTTGATAAAAATAAAAGAGTTAGATATCTGCCATAAAGCACACATTTGAGGAATATCACAGAGACAGTTGAATACATCAGCACACATATCCATAATACCACAGGAACTGTGCAGTCTGAAATTGTTAAAATCTGATCCAAATCCCCTAAAATCATCATGAATTTGCATGCAGAATAATTCGAAATAATTTCTGGGCTTCAAAAGACAAAAGCAGATAATTTTCTAAAAGAAAGTTTGCATTTGACGAGTTTCTTTCTCATTCAATCATTCCAATTGCCAATTTGGAGACAATAGAAATTATAAATGTGTAATGATCACTTCTTCTTTCACTAATGAACGAAAATACATGTACATGTAGATATATGTAAACATCTGATGAAAATGCACTTTTGATTTGATTTAATCGATTTTGGAGCAGAAAATAAAGGCATAAAATACATGATTCGTAACAGCACAATCAGCATCAAGAAAGTAAAAATGAAAAATAGTACATGCTCTAGGCAAAAGGAAGATATCACAAAATCATGAACAATATAATACCATGATTTATACTCTACATATGTAGACATATAAACATAATGAAACAATATAACAAAAGAGACATGTTCAAGCTGAAGGAAGCATTATGTAATCATACCCACTAAATCCATTAAATTCATGGATTGTAACTTTTCAGGTACGAGTCTATGATGAGCTATAATTTATAAAGGACATGTAACAAGATGGTTCTCCTTCATTTCGCATAATACAGCCGCTTCAGAAATGCCATTCTTAAACATAAATGAAACAATAGTACAAGCTGCTCTAATTAATCCTTCATATCAAATTCCAAATTTGATATGAATACATTTTAAAAAAATTGCTTATAGTATCGAGAAGGTTAAAAGCTTTTTTTTAGGGAAGCTGATGTACAATCAACCCTCTGTTAATGGCTACTTCTTGAGAAAAGCAAACTTTTAAAATTGATCCGTTAAAGAAGAAAGGGCACGTTCACAGCCAGAAGGTCGCTACCTCATAATTTTAACACAGTATTACGCCTTTCTGGCCCTGAAGTGTGTGTTGTAGAACCTATCTATAGTGGGCAGGTCCTTATACACAGGTAGGTT
Source organism: Heliocidaris erythrogramma (assembly GCA_025617745.1). Taxonomy (NCBI): domain Eukaryota; kingdom Metazoa; phylum Echinodermata; class Echinoidea; order Camarodonta; family Echinometridae; genus Heliocidaris; species Heliocidaris erythrogramma. Next base: position 23,158,209 of record CM046858.1, read on the forward strand.
TGACTGATTTAATGACCATATGAGCAGAACATGAAGTGTAGCAACACAATGACATTTTTTCAATCGTCTCTATGCACACTGATAATGAATAACTTTACTATAGCACCAGTTTTAACAGCTACACAACGCATTTTATTTGAGTCCCTGATTCCATGCAATGTATCGTATTTCTTTGGTCCTACAAATCGTCTACATGAACCTAAAGACTCGACTTTTCCAAACAGACATCTTGAACATAATACAAACGAAAATGCATGACAAAAAAACAAAATACAAAACTGCAGCATGCATAGAAACCGATTCAACCACGACATGGGTAACTTATTTTTATAACACTGGCAATACTAGATCAGATTGTCAACAAATCTAGAATTAGGAAATTGGCATGTTGAATGCTGTGGCAATAAACTAATTGAAATCAATAGCCTAGGAAAGCAGATAAGTTGTATGATTAATGGCTTAGAAGTCTTCATATACTGCAGTATTTCATCTACGGCGATAGGATCCTTCAACTGATGTCTAGGGTGTTCCTGTGATTTAAACACAAATACCACAACGTTGTGATAAATATCCATGCCATGTAGTTATAAAGGGTAATGGATACCGACGAAACAAAATCTGTATGCTTTGTACAGACTTCTCAAATTGGTAACACGATGACAGAGAGTGAAAAATACACATTTCCTTCTCTATGGCAACACACATTATAGTGTCTTTGTTGGAGGATTATGGAAATAAGGAACAATGTTCATCATGGAAGACCCCTCATTGGCTGAATTTGTTATGATTTGAATAAAACGGAGGCTTGCGATTGGCTACGCTTCGCTTTCCTTGTCACTTTGTTCTTCATCGGTCATGACGGTGACCAGGGTTCCGACTGCCTTGCCGATGTTATCTGCCATGTGAAGAAGACTTCCAACACTGTTCTGAGCAGCTGAGGCACGAGGAAATAATGAAGAGAAAAAACATAGAATTAGATTGAAAAGCAGGGGAATACATGTAGGCAGAATTAGACAATCAGTTGCACCATACGGAGGTATAGTCAAAATTTTCCTAGTATCAATCTCTCTATAAATGACAAGTGTCTGTAGTCGTAAATCATCTTGTGTCCTACATGTATATAGTCTTAAAAAACAGACTTATTTCTCTTTCCTCTGGAAAAAAAATCTATTCCGTAACCTGTCTAGAAAGGTAACCCTTCCAGGAAATCATCGTTTAATTTTGATCTAATCTCTTGCATTATCAAAACAAAAGGCCTTGTCCCATTATATGTATATATCTGTATCTCTGCTTTTCATCTTATAGAGATTTTTGGCTAGATTTTGTAACTGGCTATAGGTTTCCTTGTCAAAACAACACATTAACTAAATCATGAACTTAACTTTTAGAAATGCTCCTCAAAAGACAATGACATTGCATGTACAAGTCTTAAAGTCTATTTCAAGACTATTTGTTTTGGTCAGAAGTTATTTTCCCTACTCACCATTTCCATTCTTGGCTCCTTCAGGAAAGTTGTTGAGTTCCTGAATGACCTTGTCCAGGTCGACCTTGCCCTTGGTTTGGACCCCGTTTGCTGCCCCGCCCTGGTGGAGGTGGTGGTGGTGGTGGTGGTCTCGGCCATTGGGCTGGTCCCTGGGGGTGGGGTCATCTTTCAAGTGGGGTGGGGTGTGGGGAGACGGATGGTTGTTGTGCTCTTCACCTGGTGTGTGAAGAGAGAAAGAAACGATATTCTTCTGTCTTAAAGATAAAGTTGAGTTCTGGTCATGAGAGTGAATTGTGAAAGAGACTGTCGTAAAGATTGGGAAACTGTCTCAAACAATTGGGAAAGGGTGATTATAGAGCACATACATAGGTGTACGCTGTAAGGTCTTCGAATCACCAAAATGATAAGAAATTGACTCAATTCTGCAGAGAGTCACATGCACTGCACACAGAAATGTGTATATGGGACTAGACCCTTCTACAAATAAATGTTGGCCCTAACATTTCAGCTGTTTGTCATATTTTGAATGTGAGGGCATTCTTTTCAGGGGACATTTCTACTATGATAATCTTAATAAACAGAAGAAAACATTGTTTTCACAATACCATCCCTGTTCATAAATGTATTCATATTTATGACCGATTTTTACAACATAAGTGTCTAATGATGAATGTATTAAATTACAGTTACTGTGTTTCAACGGTTAACATGCAGACATAAAACAAAAGTTGTTGCTATGGCGAGAAATTCTTAATTCTTTAGAAAGACAAAAAATTGTAAGAAAGGTACATGAATAACTTAAAATTGGTCAATTGTGCATGAAGCAATAAGACTTAACCCGAAGGCTACATGTATATTTTGCACATTCAGATCAAGAACTTTTCCCAATGTCAATTGAAAAAAGTGAATTAATCGAAATGGAGAAGTTATAAGACAAAAAAAAATCTGTTACGTTTTCTGTGATGAGTTACATGTATATTCGCCGAGCAGATCTAAGAATAAACGCTTTTCGTTGATGGATGGTGCTACATGTACCTTTATATTATATCATTTAATCTATCATTTTTCTATCATAACATTAGCTACATGTATCCTCCAACATCCAACAACATGCCGAAAGATTTGTTTACAAATTAGCTACATGTATCCTACAACATTCAACACATTGAGTGCATCTTCTCTCTTACCTGCCATGTCGCTATCATAGTCACTGGTTCCTCCATTTGTTCTGGTTTCTATGGCAACGGGATACTGTATTCTCCTAGGTTTGGAGGTGGAGCTAATGGAAGATGTAGGTGAGACTGCTGGGGTGGTCTTGGAGGAGGACACTTGCGATGCGCTCTTATCTTGTGGCTGTGGAATTAGTCAGATTTTGGGAGAGCAGAGGAGTGGAAGATCTTCAGAAACACATCTTGTATGACAAAGACTCACTAAAACAGCTACATGTACTTTCCTGACAATTATCTTTCTTCCCTCTTCTCAAAATTCTCTTCTTTGTTTTTGAGATTAATTCTCTTTTGCTCTCTACCCCTTTCACTTCACCTCTCTCCCCTCAATCCCTGCATCTCTCACACTTTCTTCCCCTCACTCCCAATCCAACCACACACTATCTCTGATTTTCTTTCTTTTTTCCCCTTTTTCTGTATCTCTCCGCCCCCCACTCTCTCTCCCTCTGTTCTCCCTTTTACAATCTTCACTGTCTCTGCATGTCATTCCTAATATCAATGAGAGTTATGAAAATAATGCTCCTTAACCCTTTTGAGACAATTGACCACATTTTGTGGTTTGGCTCAATAACTTTTGATCCTGAGCTCCAAAAACTATACCAGATGCACGAGTAGAGAGAGCAAAGATTTCTGCACACACTATGTCCAGTTTTGTTGCATGACCATATTGCGTTTGATGGCAGGAATTTAAAAAAAAAAGAATAAGCTTTGAAATCCTTAAATTGGCAACAATTAGAGTTTCAAAATCATTGTTTTTTATCGAAATTGGAAATTTTTTAACTGTTCGACAAAATTCATAACCATGTATATTATTTTCAAAGACATTACACCTTATTAGAACCATGTAGCACTAAAAGAAATGTGTTATTGTTGCCAATTTGAAGAACAAAATGTGATCAATTTAGGCCTTGAATAGTTCCTGTCCTGAAAGGGTTAATAAGCTAGTTTGTAATTAGTACACGGTACAAATGACCGGAGATGACCCAAGTTTGTTACACGCAAGCGCATTCGTTTTGATGGACGTGCTGCTTTTTTTAACTACTGAAACCAAATGGCCTCTATCTGCACATGTGCAAATCGTAATTACAAACTGGCTTATTACAAGAATTTCGCCTTCAAAATGGTTTACTACTCCTGTGTTGGGAGAGTCAACTTCTCTAGGTCTCTCACTTCTTTTAATAATTATCTCATTATTTTTTAGCTGAGATTCAAGCTGCCTATTATGGTCCTAAAAATCTTTCATTTTAACAACCTATCCATTAATCCATCAATCTTTCCAGAAAAGAAAACCATCAAGCTATTCATTGATAAGTCAATCCATCTCTCAATAAAACCATCTTTCCATCCATCAATACATCAATCTATCCTTCTGTCCATCCTTTGACCCATCCATCCAGTAATTCTATAGCGCTATATCTCTTACCTGTTCTAATAACTGTCTCAACCTTTGTAGCTGAGCCTCAAGCTGTCTATTATGGTCTTCCAATATCTGCATCCTTGCTTCCAGCCTTCCTTTGTGTTGCCGTAGTAACTTGGCCTCTGCTACCAGCTCCGCATCCCTCCCAGGCGACCTCCCGGAGGTCCTCTCATCACCCGATGATGCTGCCAGCTCTGCCGCCCTCTTAACGTCTTCTGTTCGCAGAGCTTTCAACGTTTCAAGCTCTGATAATAACGTTCTGCAGAGGGAGAATAAATCATGCGATGTTAGACATACACTTCATTTAATTATCGGCTATCCCTTGTTAAGCATTTGGCATTATTGTTCAAAACTAGAATACATGTATCACATAAAATCACTCTGTTAGCTTTTGATACCCTACCATGATTCAAGAAAACATATATATAATTAGTCTTTGCAGAATAATTTGTTAACAAAATCTAATACATCTAGGGATGACAGATCTTGTAGTCATGGAGTACATCATCTTTAATCCATAATGTGTGTTTGGTTAACTGTAATACTGATAAATAATGCCAAATTATAATGGCAATTGGACACATTAAAGTTCAGATCCATTCAAATTGTAATTGCTAAGGTTCATAAATGTGTCACTCACCTATTTTCATCTTCCAGCTCATTGATTTGTGATTCCAGGTCTGGTCTGTGTTCAGCATCGATGGATACCACAATCTGAGCTGGGCTATTAGGCTGCAAGGTACAACATCAAAAACATTCATAAAACACTCTGAAATAATATTATACAATGAAAACACATCTACATCTACAATGTACTGTAAAAGCAGAAAATTCAGCATGCATGAAACGTTCACGAATTTCACGAGTGGTACAGATTAGCGAAAGTTTCATGCCGCAAGATAAATGGTCACGACTGACGCAACACTTCAATTTCTTCAATTTGCGGAAGTTTCTCGCTGCAAAAATGGCCATTGTTTACAATTCATGAAAGTGTCTAGTTTTACATACACACTGTATGTAAATACTTCAATGTTTAGATCATAAACCTACACTGTACCTTTTAATTATTCAATTTACATACATGTAGCATATCACATCAGACTGAAGGTACTATGTGTCAAAAAGTACTTGAAAGTTAAGTGAACAAGAAAAGAAAAGAAAAGAAAGTAGACCTTACCACTGTTGAAACGTCTCCACCAAGGCTATGACAGTAATGAGCTATCAGTTGATGCTCATCCTCACTAGAAAGAAAATAAAAGACGAAAACAAGTAAGATCGCATGTCATCATACAAAAGTTCTGCACTTTTCTAAAAAGAATGAAAAAGAGAATGATTAAAAAGAGAATGATAGAAAGAGAGAGAAAAGGAGCAGTAGAATATTAGAAAGGAAAAGCAATATACTTACGATTCATATTCAACACTGATAAGACCCTAATGGCACTAATCACTGCCCAAAGATGTGTCTTGTTCGAATAGAGTGTGAGAAAATGAGAGAGTGAGAGGGAGAGTGAGAGGGAGAGTGAGAGGGAGAGTGAGAGGGAGAGTGAGAGAGTGGGGGAGTGAGTGAGTGAGAGAGAGAGAGAGAGAGAGAGAGAGACAGACAGACAGAAACTATGTACTCACAGGTCAGTTGGTACAGAATTTAAAGTTCCTTGGCTTTCAACTTCAGCTAACCTGTAAATTTATGGATGAGAGACAAAACAAGGAATGGATGATATAAGGCTAATAACAAAAGGTGTATTTAACAATCTGTATTTGCCATGACCTAAAAGGTTGTGGCAGACAGACACCAGTAAGGGAACTTAGTAACTACTCAAGCGGAGCAAAAGCTTGAGATTTACATAAATGGAAAAAAAAATATGGGAAGATCTGTTTGGATAAGTTCAAATGGAACCTGTCGAAGAGAAGATGAACTTTGTTTTATTCAATCAAATAATGTAAATCTTCTGAATATCCAAATCAAAAGAGGCAAAGCTCGTACACAGGAGGGATTTAATTGGTGACTCAACATTTCCCCCGGCGAAATTTGCTCCAAGATTTATTTTGTAAAAGATATAGGGTTAGGGTGAAAAATAGGGTTTATGGTTTAGGTTTAGATTTAGGGTTGAGGTTAGGAATCTGGTTATTTTAAATAATTGATGGCAAAGCAATTATCACTGGACCATGTGTCATAGAACTGTTGACCTTACCTGTTAGCATATAACTCTAGCCTCGTATGCGTATCTTGGTTAGCCATGTGTTGGGGAGTAGTGATGGGCCTGAGAACAGAAAAAAGAAAAGGAAAAACAATGTTAAGTTATTTTGCTTTGTAGAATATACTTATATGGCAACAATATCCATGTTATGATATGTTTATCTCACAGATTGAATCATTAAGAATTTGAAAAGCATGGTCAACACTAAATCAATATCTTTTTCTCCAACATGTCTCAAGTTTTGAAGTTTAAATGTAAACATTTGCTCTCAATTCAAAATCAAGGTTGGTTACAATAGTCTCCTGCAAAATAATAAAAATGACCCAAGTCCCTGAGACAGGTCTGAAGGTTCCTAGGTTACAAATGCATAATCTTCTCAAGTGAGATACACACTAGACCGAACAAAGGATCTACTTACGATTCTAAATCATCACCCTCTAGTACTGACTGGACAGGCAGGTAACCAACCCGGGGATGTTTTCGGTAGTACCGCTTCGACTTAAACTTGTTACGCACCACTTTGGCAAAGTCTCGCACATCTTCTCCCGACGTCGTCTAATAAAAAAAGAATTGAGTGGATTATTTGAAGTGTGTGTATTCACGAATATGGAATCGAATAGCTGTCTACTATGTAGACAGTTTTAAAGGTTTTCATATAACATGTAGCTGGGCAATGTAGATTGAGAAAGATTGATCCTACTCTAATCAAACACATGCTTAGTTTTATTAAGAGTAAAAAATTTACCCTACATTGTATGTGTACATGAGGTGAGATAGTTAACCCTTTCAAGACAATTAACCACATTTTGTGGTTTGGCTCAATAACTTTTGATTCAAAGCTCTACAAAATATACCCGATGTATGAGTAGAATGAACAAAAATTTCTGCACACATTAAGCCCATTTTTGTTGCACTACCATATTACGTTTGATGCCAGGAATTTTAAAAACGAGAGTAAGCTTTAAAATCCTAAAATTGGCAACACATTGAGAGGTTCAAAATCATTGTTTTTTATCCAAATTGGCAATTTTTTCACCTTTTCAACAAAATTTCTACATCATCATCGTCATCATCTTCTTAGTTTAAACAAAGCAAGGGAAGATGAAATACTCACCGTTGTGCAGTACTCCTGCATTGGATGTGAGAGTTTATGTGTCTTTGCTTTCCTTCCAGAGAAAAAGCAGCTCTGTACGAGAGGAAAGGATGAATCGTAAATATATAACAAATTAATTCACCTTACTGAATGGTCAGTCTACATGTATTTATGTTAGGGGCTCAACATGACTAATTCTGCATAGGAAAATATATGTTCACATGTGTACATGTCAATTTCAACAGATAATCATACAATTTTATTCATCATTAAAGTTGCTCAAATATTGAATCTAATAATGTTGGACATAAATATATTTGTCATACAGATTTGTTAACTGGGTGGCAGCATAAGGCTAACATTCACAAGCCACTTTCGCATTTGCACACAATCAGCTCTCTTGGATTCAACATAAATCCCTCACTCACCTGGCAGAGGTCAAAGTTGAAGCATTTGAGGCAGCGATACCTGAGGCCCACAATGGGGCACTCTTTGCATATGTTACACTTGGCTTGGTGCTTGGCCGTCTCTGATGCAGCCACCCGGTGGAGGACAGGCATCCAGACCATGGACTGAGGCTCCAGCTTCATCCAGGCTAGGAACTGGGCTGGTTCTATCAGGGGTTTGCTTCCAGTCTGTAAAGAAGATGAAAAGAGAGAAAATTTGTTAATATTCTGGAATGATTTGTGCAGCATGAAGTTTCAAGAGCAAGGCCGTAACTACCATTAACAATACATGGCCATAACTGCCTTATTGCAGGCAGCTGATGATATACTGTGATATGAAGTCTCTTTGTAAAACCAGTTATTTCATTTTATCCCTTTGAATAAGCTTGGTCATAGAAATCTTGACCATACTTTAAACGACCTCACAGGAAGAACTCAAGGATGTATTACCGGTGTATTACTCCCGAAATGTCCCATTGGATTGGCAATATTCTGGGGGCAGAGCTAGAGTACAAGAATATCTGCAGAGCATGCATACAGCACAAGCTTTGGTAACAACTGCTCGATGGCCAGTTTTTAAACCAAAATGTTGAATTCTTTAATTCACATTTGGACCCTACACTATACCCAACCCTAACCCCACAATGTACATTATATCTTTGACGAGATAAAACCCCCAGAGCACTGTCACCAGAGAAAATGTCAGATCACCAACTGCAGAAAGTAGAAGGAATCAGAAGGAAGGCACTTCCAGTTAATCCTTGGGACAACCTTTTCCTCCTCTCTACGACCACTCACCATGTTGAAGCAGCTCCTGACGCTGGGTTCAATGTTGCTACCACCGAACGATGCCACCTCACCCAGCTGCCTAGGGATCTGGACGCAGTCATGCAGCAGAAGACCGAGCCCTCGCTGGTCGATCATGCCGTTCTTATCAGCCACGAATCGGCAGATGAAGCGGTACTTGTCTTCCAGGTGAGCGTTGCAGAGCATGACGATGCCAACCTTGAAGGCCAAGACTCGTATCCTACCACTCCTCACCCTGTCAAAGTTATGAAAAACAGACAAACATTCAGGTAAAAGTCACAAACAAACCTAAAGAGAATCGGTCTACTTGACCGCACTGGTCTACATCTATTACAGCACAATATATAATATTATATTGGACAAAACACATTGAAATATATTCAACAAAAATATTGTCTTGATGTTAAAAGGGAACATGACTCTCTTATATTTTTTTGCTGTCTTTAATAAGACCGATCCTTTCTCGTATCCCCTTTTAAAAGATTGAAATCTGGAATTGCTGGTTGGGCATGGTACTTACGTATCATAGACATTGAGTAGCCAGTTGAGGCACATGTCCACACACTGCGGTACATTGACCATGCCAGGGTGATCCATGGCGAGGGTCTCATAGACCGTTGCCAGACAGGTGATGATCTCCGTCACATCAAGGGTGCGGTCGTTACCGGAGACCAGCTCGTGTTGAGTGAAGATGGAGTCTGCACTAGCCAGGTTCAATAGGTATACTGTGAAGGGGAAGGGTGTAATACTCGTTAACTGAACAGCATCTAAATATTTCATCCACTGGATACATTTATTCACTTAAAGAAAACTAAATTATATGATATGTTGCATAGATTCAGACACATTTCAAGCACTCTGTACAATAACACACCTTTTTTAAAATACAGAATCAAACAGAATTCCAGAAGATAATCCAGAAGATAAAGCATTTGAGTTACCACTGAATGACACCCATCCATTTTCACAAACTAGCTGGTGAAAATGCACTGGGAGCTTCAGGCAGTGTATGGGGTAAGGGTCAACAGGTTTCTTGTCATGCTCCTGATGCAATGCCTTCATTTAAACCATTATTAAACATCAAGGTTTGCTGGATGCATTTTGTTATACTCTGTCATTCCAGCAGATTTCCATAAGGATTTCTTATTTCTGCAAGATTTGATTGTTAACACAACTTACAGCAGAGTGATTTCTGTAACCTGCGGAGCTTCATGCCCGTCCTGTAGGCTGAGAACTTGACAGCATTGAGGTCTGACAGAGAATGAAAGAGCTCCGTCATACGAGGATGGTCCCAGTGCGTCGTCTCCGTTGCATGGCTGTTAAATTTTGGAGATGAATATAGTGAGTACTTCAAATCTATAAACTTTTGAAATATTATAAACCTTCTTACATGTCTTCCACAAATTTCTCCATTGTCACAATCACCTTTTGCATGATATTTAGAAAGGCAAAGAATACATTGCATATCTCTTGAGCGCTAAAAATCGGAACAAAACATGAACTTATTTTAGATTATCCTGCTGAACAATTACCTCATGGTATTGATAAATCTGTGAATCTCCTTTTTGTTATGAATATTTCTGATGATCGAATTTGGATGTTTCCTTAGATTCAATCTGGTGATATAGACTTGATTTGTGCCTGTTAGTAAATGTGCAATGTGAGAGAGCAAGATAAAAACTGATAATACTTACTTGATAAAATATGGCACCTTGTTAGCTGCTACTGCTCTTTCCCAAGGGTGTTGCACAGAGGCTATTAAAACAAACAAACAGGAAACAATCATATACAGTTCTATCTATCTATATTCTTTCTTTCTTTAATTACAAAACTCTTTTCATAGAACTTTATTACTACCAGCATACAGACTACTAGTTTTTGTTCAGGTTAGCCCTTTTTTTTTGCATTTTCTTTAGAAATAATGAGATTTTCTCGACGTCTACACATTTTGTTCTGGTTTCAGAGCTCCTCTTGAGCATATCAGAGCTAAATGCTATCAGCTCCTGTGTATTTTATTTCACTGTCACTATTGCAGCAGGGTGCTATAAACCAATATGCCTAATGTCCTGGAGCAATCAAAATTGTCAGACCGGTAGCTGACAAAAGCAAAAAAACACGCTATAATAAGGAAAACCATAGACTAACATAATGATGTAAATCCACATTGATCCCTCACTTGAACAAACAATTTAAAAATTTAATTGGTTAGATAAAAATCCCTCTAATAATACAAATGTGACAAGTGACTTGGTGATCGAGAAACAAACAATTTTTGTAGCACACTATGTACAGCCAACTTGTTCAATGTGCACCATCTCCACTCACCTCTTAGGAAATGCTGTGACTGTGGACCAAAGTCCCTCAGCGCCTCATTCAGCAGTCTCGCCCTCTCATCGATGGCCAGCTGAAGGGTCTTCCACCTTCGGACGATGTCCTCCAGTCGTCCCTGGTTGACCGTACTGAGACTGACCTGCTGGGCAGGGAAGTGACCGGCCATTTGGGTGACCTTCTCCAGGTCATCGTGGATCGGGCTGTAATAATCCTGGAAGCTCTGAAAGCACAGGAAGAAAAATGTATGAAAATCTCACGTTACTTATAGGAATCGTAGCAAAGAAATTTGGGAGAAGTACACAAAGAAATAGAGAGATACATGTACATGTACAGAGAGACAAAAAAAAATGACCTTAATACATTTAGACCTTTAGAACATATGACTTTTAATTTATAAACATACTGAACAGTACATTGCCTGCCAACATTGCCATATTTTGGTGGGGCCTCATCCTATTTTGGTCAAACCCAAATCTAACTGGGTGAGTATGCATGCAAACTGTGATATTTAAAAAAAAAGGGGGGGGGGAACAGATTGAGAATGACGAGTAAATATTACCGACAGGAGACAAAGGAGACAAAAGAGACAGTATTTAAGGACTGAGATATAAGATGCAAAGCTACTGAGGAAAGATGGAAAGAGAGAGAGAGAGAGAGAGAGAGAGAGACGAGAGAGAGAGAGACGAGAGAGAGAGGAAAGAGAGAGAGAGAGAGAGAGAGAGAGGGGCAGACATACCTTAAGTTCAGCTAGATGCTGAGGTAGACTGTCAATGATAAGATCACCAACGGGAAGCCATCTTGATCTTGTTGCTTCAGCTTCATGCAGACGAGCACTCAGCTTGTCCATGGCTTGGTGCAAGGCTAGCATTTTCTGGGATTACAAAAGAAGTACAAAGTCAATTCAATGCAAGACAGCTTCAGCTCTTTTTGGGGACCCTATAACATTCTTAACTTGCAATTACCCATACGCAAATTACCAAAATAATACTTATTTGCAGTGGCGGATCCAGGATTAGGGAGGGGGCACAATATTTGCACAATATTTTCCACAATTTTCTGACAAGCACAAAAAAAAGAAGAAGAAGAAAAAAGGTCATCAGCATTTTTTGAGTGTCTTTTTTTTTTGCCAGGGGAGGGGCCCCCATCCCCTGGATCCGCCCCCGCTTATTTGTCCTGTATATCTAATCATCAAAATAAAATTGAGCAGATTTTACACACAGTTACAACTTTATTTGCGGATGATACATGTACATGAATGTACTTCCCTGAAATACTCTTTTCAGTTTCTCAAGAGTTAAATGTGTACCTCAGCAACAGTATAACCCTGAAGAATGATCAAAGACACTTTCTTGCTATCATCAAGTTATCTCTTTATCTCCTGGTATTCTACACTTTTATTTGCAAAGTGATTATGAAATTTACATAATGGTACAAACAAATGTCCTCCTGGAGAGGAACTCACCGTTGACATCTCGTCTAACTTGTGTTGCCAATTTTCTGACTTGATATTGAGCTTGTTCCAGCTATCCTGCAGATCTGTGACACTGTCTTTTAGTTTATGGACGATGCTACGAGCCTCGGCCTCTGGACCTGGTAACTCCTTCTCCGACAACAAATCTACTGCGGAAGGTGGAAGAAAACAGAGAAAATAAAAGGAGGCTTAAGGATTAAATTCTTATTGTGAGATACCATAGAAGTGAAAAATCTGCTGCAGACCTTTTCAGCTAAGACACTGTGTCATTTTAATATAACATGCATTTTGTGAGATGCTTCCTCTATCATATGTATTTCTAAAAAATGTGGGTGTCAAGTGATGAAATTTGATGATGTTGTTAATGTCGTTATTGTTGTTAATGATGATTCACAGCATATGCTTGGCACCATACATGTATTTCTACCTTCTAATTCAAAGATAAAAAATGTACAATCCAGAGTTTATATTAATTGCATATTTTACACTCAACGATCATAAGTACCCAGTAATCCAACTCTAATCTATGTGTAGATGAATAATGTAAGAGATTATACTTTGCTGAACTTACCCAAGTCTCTCTGTTCGGCTAGATAAAGGCTACCCATTTGTAAGTTACGCTCAACGGATGATTGCTTCTCTTCCAGTTGTTGCCGGTAAACCTGAATGTGCAGGGGAGAAAAAAAAACTTCAAATAAAGTTTCTTCAACAAAAACTTCTACCAGTATCTTTAAGAAGTACATGTATATCTAAAAAAGTGTTCTTTAGCAAGTATGTTCAATGAAAGTGCCTCCAAAAGTGACAAAATATGCATTTTCAACCAGTGTTTCCTTTGACAACTACTTTGACAACTACTGCATACATTCATGAGTGTTTGTCTGTTTGCCACCTACCTGTAGTGTCCAACAACTACCGGTATTCGTAATTACCTATTGTCTATCTTTGCAGATCAGCAATTTACATTGCTGATCTACAAAGAACATTTTTGAACAGGTATTTTCCATTTAACTATTTTCCAAGATCACCACATTGCTTACCTTGTGGTCAGAGATCTGTTGTTGAATGGAATTATAATCCCCTCCTACCGGTTGCCTCTTCACAAGATCGTCCTCTTTTAATCGTATCCACCTGACCAGCTCCTCTGTCGCCCTCACAAGGCTGTTCCACTCCTCCGCATTGGCTTCAAGACGTTTCCTGATAAAACGGGGAGATGAAATAATGTCCGACTTTCAAAAACCAAACTAAATTTTAAAATTTTTTTTCGCAAGGTCTATGACCCCACTGCCCTTTAGAGGAAAAAAAGGGCTATGCTACATAGACTGAAGACTGGTAAGAACCCACTTACAATGGAAAATAAGAGGAAGTTCTCACCTGATTTCAGCAGATCTGTCCTGTATTTTGGTCCATCTGTGGTTGACACCATCTAGTCTCTTCTGGAGGCTGTCGGACTCGTCTGGGCTGTCCGCATCCTGGACTGCTTTCAGACCACTCTGGTTGAGTGATGAGAGGATGCTGTGGTGGGCTTCAATCTCAGCTTGAAGATCCTGTCAAGGAGATTCAAACAAAATATGACCACATATAAATCATGAGGAAAACATACAGAATGTACACCAACATATACCAATATGCCACTTATAGAGATTGAAAAAAAACAGGATAAAACTATAAACCACATACCTAAACAAATAGTGCTTGCTACATTTAGTTTCCTTATTTGTATATGATTTGAGGACACACATATTTTGTTGTTCATATCTCTTACAAAAGATTCTGGAAATAGCTTGTAAATATTTTTTTCATCACCCCAATTCGGGTAATGCTTTACAAAGCACATACAGTACCCTATACCCCTGTATCTGCTAACCTGGGTCCCGTTTCATAAAACTTGTTATCAATGACAAGTTACTATAGTTGTTATAAGCTACTGAAATCACTGAATTTGATTGGCTAAGAACAAATTTTTCATAGATTTGCAGCAGTTGTTATTGATAAGTTTTATAAAATGGGGCCCTGGTCATTCAGTCAGGTAAACTCGTTTATCTATCTGTTGTTAAAATAAAGCAAAAAAGTTTTTAGTGTTTTCATTAATTATAAGTTAATTCATGAATTATGAATCATTTTGTAGTTGAAAATAATCTAAAACATTTATTTTAGTCTAAATAACTTAATTTTGTGACAAAATCAATGTATTTTCAGAATATGCAAAAACAGGTTATACGTTTTAAGGTGATCATTATAAAAGCATAAGAAATCTTCATCACATGACATATTTTAAAATCACTTGCACAAATATAACACTTGACATAATCACCTTTACAATCCTCACATGATCGCGTCATACCCTTTCTTTCCCAACAAAAACAAAAATGGTAAACAGTGGTACAAAAATCACACATTTACACAGACCCAGTCATCAGTCATGGATCAGTGCTTTGCACACAAACATCTATAAGTCATAATAGTCATTCCATCCCTCCCTCACCCTTCTGTCAAATATGCACACAACAAAATAGCATAACTCTACATTCCGAAAAGTCACGCCTACGACGCTTATTGTATCTTTGGGCCAGAAATAGTAGAACCCATTATAGCTCCATGATCCGAGTGAATTAAGAGCATTATTTCAGAATAATAAACAAATGTCAGAAAAAATTGACAAACACATTTTCTGTCAATAAACATACTGCAGACAACAAAATTCTTATTTGTAAAGTCTAGAGTGATATAATCATGCATATTTTTGACACTCAATAATGAAATACAATTTCAGTAAAACTACTATACTATAACAACATTCTTCAACAGATGATGTACACATTGATCTGTATTTGATTATGCATCACTACTCAAAACTTTTCTGAAATTCAGGATCTCTCATAAACCCAAAATCATGAAAATTCAATACCCTTCATACAGCAGTTCACCCAATACCATTCTTCGCAATACAATCATACATGTACATGTATATTTCTTGTTATATTAGCACAATATACCACAAATAAATTATCTCCCTTAGCTTTCCTCAATTATTCATTTCCAAATGCTGCAACTACATAAGTACAGAAAGGTTGACAATAAACCCTTGACCTATTTGCTATATTATCATTATCTGTCTGTATTGATGATCCAGCAGAGCTTCATAGCTGAACTCTTATTCACATTTCATTTTGCATCAATACTAACCACAGCGCTTTTGATATGCATTCTTATAATCCTGTTTTGAAGCTGATTTAGACCACTAAAACCCCCCATGATGTATAATAACATGATGTGGTAGTAGACTACCTACATGTAAGCACTGTATAAATTCTAAGGAAACCACAAAACCACAGAAAACTATTAAACCCTATCATTTCCACTGAAAGAAGCATGAAAAACACAACAAGAACATTCATTTCTGCACAAAATTACAAATACACTTCATTACATACCATAATAACAAAGTAATGAGATTAAGATATCTCCACACAAGCCTCTATCTTTCCCGGGATTGTCAGATTTCTTTTGAAGCAGAGTGATATCTATTAACCTATTTTATTTTGCCTAGCTTCCTGCACAAAAAGCCTTTACCACCGATATCTTCCATCAATATCTAAGCGGGTATTCATCGGCGGGACTTAGCTTGAACTTCAGTTCAACTTCCCCTAATGCGCTGATGGCTCTTACATTATTGGTATTTATTCATGAAGAGATCATTTATATCGAGACTGGTTTGATATTACAAGCTCCAATATCTCTCCCTGCAACTATACAACCAGAGGAAAATGTAAGAATTTGTATGGGAGTTTGAAAAGGTACCACAGAAAGCTAGGTTTTACAAAGCTGTTTGCAGATAACCCCATTTTATCTAGGTTGTTCATATATTTGGATCAAGAGTGAAAAGATATTGCCTGACTAGGGAATACCAATCTTAAAGAATGAATCTTCTATATTGTAAATACAGTCATGACGTACTAGCTGAAACCAAAAACTTATCCAGTACATGGCCTGAAAGTCTTGCACATTGTTCAGAATTTCCATTTTTGCAGCAAGAAATGTTTTCTAATTGCAAAAAATTCAGTGCTGTTAAAGAATTTTTTGTAGAGTAATTGAATTGATCATGTAATAAAATGTATCCTTTTGAATACTCAATGATACACCATTAGAAACACAGTACTGCTACATGGTATCATATTCCTTCCAAGAATCACGAAATAGCTACAGAGCTGCTATAATTCACCTACGTCTACATATATATATATATGCGCTTGTTACAGCACAAGTTTTTATTTAACACAAACGTCCGGTGAGCGCCATAAGGGCATCAACTCTATCAGAGCCATAAAAATATATGAGTTAATGCCCCTTTGGCTCTCAAAAGATGATATACAGGGCAACAATGCATGTGAATTCCTAAACATTCTTTTTACCTCTTCAAACTTCTCCAAGAGTTCTTTGAGGGCAAGGTTAATCATGACACTTTGTACTCTCACACGGGTATGCCGCTCCAACCAGAAGAGTACCATCGCTGCTTTGGTCAGTAACAAGTGGATCGTGTCTAGGGACAAACGTGCTCTCAGCAAGTGACCAGTTGGATGTTTCAATAGCATCATTGCAGTTCTTTTGAGAATATGTCGTAGTTTTATGAACATTCACAAAGAATGGTTAAAGAAGTGTAGTCTTCTGAGGTACAAAACAAAGTACCTTAACCAACAAACTCTGCGCATGAGATACCATCTCTGAATGATGAAATACAGTGTCTTCAAGGTTTGGAACATGTATGAAGTTTATATGGTGATATGATCTCTTTCTATAAATACCTTTCAGTAGGTATGATATAAGAGATGTTTCACAGACATTCCTATTGTAACATGTGTAGTACAAACCATTTAATTTGCAGAGCCAAAAGCTTGAAAATGAATCTAGATGCTTGCTCCAGCCCAAGGAAGTAAATTATGAGATGATCATCCCTTGAAGTTCTCAGCTTGGGAGTAGGTTGCTACCAGGATTTCCATAATGAACTTGACTTTGGATGTCTTCCACTGAAAACATTGCCTAAACAGGCCTAAATACAAATGTAGCATTCATGCACCTGGATAGCTGCCAATGCCAATGCCATTGTCAAAAGACAAGAGAGAACCAAATACTGATAATCTATGGATGGAGAAAGATACATTCAAATTACCTTCAGTATAGCTTGAACAGCCTCCCTGCAAGACATGGTAACAAAGGCTCATGAATGAATCCTTCTAAAGTAGATAAATCCGACTATGGGTACAACTGAAGTAGTATTGGATACAGCGTCAACCAGTGCAAATCCTGCTGAAAGACACCCCGTGTGTATCCATGGACCTGCCAGACTGCTACAAACCAATGGTGCAACCGAGTTATGGCAACTCCCATTCACTTTGAGCCAAATCATCAGTGAACTTTAATCAGATCCCCAGCATTCCTTCCTGCAACATCTAGAGATCGCTGTTCAATTAAAGTGTAAATTTGCTGAATTACAGTCAGGGCGGTGTTTACGTTGACAAGGAAATGGCAAAGGCCTGCCATGAATCTGCAATATCTTTGATGAGGAATGCCCAAGTTTGTGCTCAGCAAACGAGCTTTGGGACGGAACAACGCATCACCTTGGCAAGAATTTGCAAAGTCGATGTCCCATGTGTAGTAAGAAAAACATGATGGAGTGTGACCTACTTTGAAGACCTTTTACGTTTGTTTATTAGAGAAGGAAATCATTAACAGGTAGGTTCAAATTCCTCATGGGACTATTATGGAGAGAGACCTAAGCATCGATCCTCTGCAATAGAAAGTCTACAAGGAAGTATTATAAAAGAGTCGGGTCACCATTAAGAGTCAAACAACTTTTAAGCAGACATATTGCCAGATTGACGACTATATTGATGACACTGACATAACACTAATGACTAGTTCTACTGCTGACTTATCAATTTTGAAGGTCAAATGTCTTTACGAAGATGATGTTTTGGATTTCCGGGGAAAAGAGTTGAAAATTTGGACAGAATTTGTTAAATTAATAGATACATGTAGAAAGTGGTTGACACTCAATGAAATAGGTTCCCCTACAGGACAATTCTAATGAATATTCCAAACACTTAAAGCTCCAGACATGGTACTATTCTCCATAGAAGATAGAATGGAGATCTATAATAAATAGACATTCAAATAAATGGAGAGAAAAGAAAAACAGGTAAAGGTTATATATATTTTGTACCTACACCTGTAATATCAACAAAAGAGAATGAGATTACTGAACATATTACAAAGAGATAACAGAAGAAAAAGAAACAGCGAAAGAGGGAAAGAGGAGGAGGAGAGAGAGAAATAGGGAGAGAGGAGGAGAGGATTGTGAGAAGGTGAGACAAAGACAGAGAGAGGGAGAGAAATACAGAGCGAGAGAGAAAGAGAGAGAGAGAGAGAGAGATAGAGGGAGAGAGTGGATTTATACAGTGTATGTGTAAATAGAGCACCAAACAACATAAAAAACATTAACATAAACTGTATCAGGAGGAAAACAACAATGAAATCAAACAGGAACGGCACTTGGTGCATCTCAAGACAAGACGACGACCATTTTCCCATGAAGAACCGCATCACAATCATCTCCAATCCAAGATGAAGAACCAACCAAGACTCCTCTTACTGTACTCATCATCATCACATCACTGCAGGTCCAACATCAAGAAGAGGGTCCATACCCAAGAAATCATGGAAAATTCCTACCACGCCATGTTATCAAATACTAATCACCAAGATGGACGTCTTGAAGAAAAGCTCGATGATGGACACCAAGATAGGGAGGAGGATGGAAGACATTTGGTGATGGACGCTGAAAATTCATGCTCAACTTGGATGACAACACCACCAAATATACCTCATCCCTGATTTGAACTCTGGTGGGCAGACTTGGCTTATACATGAAGAGATACCATCGCCAAGAGTGATGAAATGTTTTCATCAACAGATCCTAAGCAGTGCTGGTATATTAAGATGCCATCGCACTGATACCGACGAAAAGCATTTATCAGCAGTACCCATTTCCCTTTTCTTAGATGCAAAGTCATGTTCAACATTGCATGGATGAAGACGTCAGCTTCACAGCATACACAAACAAAAGCAAACCAGAGGCATTTTGACATTACTACAGGCTGCATTCGATGCTGAGAGGTTCATCCGAACATCTGTTCTCATCGCTCTCTTGACGAAATGCGGTAGAGATGCGGTAATGGTCTTGTGAATACCACAGTTGGCTGGAATGGAAGAGAAGATGCAACATGATATACGACAATTTCATCCTCTCGATCTCGACCTGATCCTCTGTTTGTTTCTTCTTTTCCGCAAGAATGTTTGAATGCAAGATCGGGGATCCCGTTCCCTCGTCTGCAAGGCAAATCAAGGCTTACAGGCTCTCATTGCTTTCCCCTACAGCGGTTTATATTCCAGCTCAAAGCGTTTCCAGTTGTATGCATAATAAACCAGCCAAGGGGCTCTTAACGATTACATACTGTGAATTTATTAGGGATTAGATGTACTATTAATAGCCCAAGTACAAGAGCAGGACGTTTCACACATGAGGCAAGTTCACTGCTTACTTCCATAATGCCATTATGCATCACTTGTTAGTAATTTGATGAGGGCAGAGAGAATGCATCTAGGCTTAACCCCTACCATGCCGTGAGCAATTAATTCCGCCCAAAAATTTGAGTGTTGAATATTTTGTTTAGGCTCAGAATGGCTTGACAATTTTTCCTCATACATAAACCTGTGCCGTCAATATAATGTTTATTCCTATGCAATATATCTTTGCCCAGTTTGCTAAAAAAATGCATTGAAAGTTAGTATTTAATTCTTGAAAGTTTGTTTTTCACAATTGCTCAAAAATCTGGTGGCATGGAAGGGGTTAATAAAGATGGTGCGTCAGAAACAGCACTCCAAAGGCAAAAGTATAACACCCCAATCTAACCAAAATATCCACTTTAGGAAGAAAGTGTCGAAATAATTATTTACCAAATAATCAACAACTATAGGCATGTACACATAGGAGGTAAGCTATGCCTGTCTTTTTTATCATTACTTTCTGAATTTCAAATCAAATTACATTCATTTAGATAAAGTAATTTGGTCAGAAGTACATGTACCGGTAGATCTACATGTGCACATATTTTAACTGCCATGACATTTCTAACCTTGCATTTACAGCATTTCAAATAATCAAATCATTACCAGGTTACAGTGGTTGACAATTTCAAAGAGATGCACATGAAAAAAAAAATTAACATATCTTTAACTGAATTACTTGTAAAGATTGACATTAAAATTGGAAATGTGTCATGGCAGGATGGCAAGTAATACTGATGAGACTCATGAACTTCTAGATGTGCTATTTTCAACTCTTAATTCTTGTTTTTTTTCATCTTCAAGAGGTAAAAATCAAGAACGAAATCTTGACTTCTTCTTGACATTTAATTCATAAGTGAAAAGTTCACTCTCATTCTGTCCTGACCTATTAATTCTACAGATCTGCGGAGCGGGAACTCTCTAATTTGACGCGGTCGTCAACGGGAGTGTGACTGCGCAATTGACGAGCCCATGTTCTTCAAGACGATACTAACGCGATAATGAACCCGTGGGACCAAGCTGCAGCATTAGATATCGACATGCTTCTGATGAAAAGTTCTTATTTTCCAGTGCTCCACATTATTAACATTGAATGCCAGTCACACGACCGTGATTCCCCATGACACTTGAATTGTACTTCTATTGAAGAGAATACAAAGGAAGATAATAGAAAAGACGAGAGGGAGGGTGGAAGGAGAAAAGAGAAAAGGAGAGAAAGAGAGAAAATGGGACATTAGTGATCTGTTCTTTTCATCACAACAATGGTGAACACAAAGGGGAGGGCAACACTGTTACCAATGCAGAATGAAACACCTTCAAAGTTCATACATAGGCATACAAGGTGGGAGAGGGGTGGTGGAGGCTTTGGGGAAGGAGGGGTGCAGCCTTCTCTCCCTACAAGAATTGTCCAATTATCAATATTCAGATAGACTTAAACAACAAAATAACATTTTCATGTTAACCAAGTGCCAAAAATTCTTCCGATTCCACCCTTACCTTGAAGCGCACTCTCTTGGACACCTTTGAGCGACTGGCTAGAACAGGATTCTGCACAACATCAGGACACATTTTTTAAACGAAGTCTTCAGCAAAATCTCCAGCAAAATCAGAGTCACAAAAATGTACACAACCTCTATCTTCTACTGTGTCACAGGCCACATTTATTTCATTTCAATGTACAAAAGAATTGTGTGAGGTAGTTGTGACATATCACTCTGCAGAAACCAAATTGTCACTATGTCACTGAAGATGATTTTCATCAAAAATGGACAACCATTCAGACTTGAGTCTCTCCTGGCTGTATATACCATCAACTCAGATCCAGATAAGTGCAAAGCCTGATGAGCGCATTAAATAATCTAAAGGTGAACTGCTACAAGCAACACGAGTTGAAAAACCATTTGTCAGAAAAGTGCCACAACACCTCAGCTCAACGAGTTGTTTGAGAATGGTTGATTAGGGGTGATCCTCAGTCTCTTCCTGCAACAAGTCCTCTAACTCCGGTGACACCACAGAAAGCAACGGGTCAGCTAGAAGCCCTGTTTCAGGCAAAGGAGGATTTAAATTCACGGATTTGGGGAGCAGAAAATGATGATATATCCCTCTATTCATGGCTATTTTTAGGATAATGTTGATGATGACATTCTAATAAGGAAGCTGATTTCGACACCTGAAACTTTCACACAAATGCCATGTCTACACAGGGGCAGATCTAGGATTTTGTTTAAAAAAATAGGGGGTGGGGTTGGGGAAATTCTGTTATATTATTATAGGTTGAGGGGGCATATTTTTGTGTATTAAAGGTATGCAAACTGGGTTTCAAGGGGGGGGGGGGCGAGCTGGTTATGTCCCCTTCCCAAATCTGAATATATGGCTAAATAATTATAGAAGTGGCTGCAGCAGGATGTGGCAAGAAAACTTTTTGCTTTATTTGGTTAAAGTCCAAACTGTCCTAATTAGGATCCTGTCTACGACATCAATTAATGTTCACACTTTCGCTTTCCTGTGAATGTTTGATCCATACATAATGCCGCAGTTAGTGCCATAAATATGCTTACAGTACGTATGATATCATTGCGACAAGACCATATTTAAACTTTTCTTTGAAAAGCTCATCCACTCTAATCTCTTTCCACACCTTGCCAAGTCCGCACCCACTCATCTATTGAGAGCCAGAAGGACATTAACATATTGACATTACTTTTTACATAGAGTTAACTCCCTTTTTGTTCTCAGCAGATGATACATCATGTATGTCACTAAAATGCAAGAATGAATGACACTGATTCATCTATAAATGTACTTCACTTTTATTCCAAAAAGTAAAAGAGTTGATCCTTTGTCCACATATACTTCTACATGTAGTATGTCAGCATGACACATTACCATAAATAGTACCAGTGGTCCAGTAGTAAATTTTTAAAAATCTGGGAGAAGTAGAGTATTCCAAGTACTATAAAACTGATTTGAAAGTCTGCAAAATCCAAGAATTCAAACCAAGGAAACATGAAAGTTAGAAGAAAATTGAAACTGCTGTCAACCTGTGAAACTTTGTGTGGTATTGAATGTGAATACTTACCAAACTTCTTAGCAATCTGAGCAGAACTGTATTCCCTGACACAACAAACTTTATTCCAATTGCAAGTAATATCCAAAATAATCATCCATCGGGGAGAGCTCGAAGCAGAACCTTCTTCGCTCTTACAAGATAAACACACAAAATGAGACATCAGTTAGAGTAATGAGCATCAAAATCCTCTCTCTTTACACTTCCTTCTCCTCTCTCCATCCCTAAGATTCCAAAGTTGGAAGGCATCAAGAACTTCTCCAGCAGAGAAGGGGGATGATGATGCGATGTCCAGGGGATAAGACTGCATTCTCAAGATGGTAGGGGAGGGAAAGGTAACACCAAGGACCGGTCAGCTACCAGGGGTGGACCAACATCAGTTATAAACACACCCCTCCCATCAACACAGTTGGAGCGCTACTCGGTAGCACAGCGCCCTGCAAATGTACAAATATTGTTGTCCAAGAAGGTCAGAACCCCCTGCCTGTTAACTCCAACAGCTTCGTCTACCTTCCTAAACAACACGCCGTCCTATCTCTATTCATTTTATCATCCGCAACTGTTCAAATCATCAAAATGTGCGGAATTTGGGCAACATACACCTCCTGATAAAACCCTCAACTCAAAAGAACTGGAGCCAAATTCACAATAAACTCCCAACCTGGCAACCTTCCTTTCTACACCGTTTTGATTAAATCATTATTCTCTCCGTCTTTGTAAACTCCCCCTTATTGATGTTTTTCTTTGACGGGGTTGAAGTTGGGGCATTCTTAGCCCCTATTCTTCTATTTACAAGGGACAGGAAACACGGCTTTATAAATCGTGGGCACTTATGTGTGACATTGGTACAATAGTCTGCTGTGGAAGCTACCAGAGGGATTTCTCCTTTGTAATTCAACTTTTTTTTTAAATGTTGGGTCTCTCCACTTCCCCTCTCTTCTATAGAAGCCTCTAATAAACAGAAACGGCTCTCTATTAGATCTTACAAGAGGCTGGCTTATGGGGTAAAGAGTAGTCTTTATTAGTGTCCTTAGACCTTAAAATTTGAGGGCAATCATAGTTCATAAAAAGGGGCAAAGGGGAGGCTGCAGATAAACTGTTACCTTTCCGGTCAACTTACAGAACACATATGCCGGGGGGGGGGGGGCACTCAACCCAAAAGTGTTGGGTATGTGCCGCCGGCAAGAAAAAAAAAGGGGGCTTCGGAACGAGCGTATCATGAAAAGGATGGTCTTCGGAACTACTAACATTTTTGAAAACAGGGCTCTTTGGAACTAGATTACAATATAAATACGATGCTACGGAACTCGGCATCGTCTCGGCATCGTTTCACCAAACCGTCACAAGCACAAGTTCGCCAACATGCCATTCAAACGCATGTTAATTTTAATAGACGCATTTTCAATGGGATGTTGGTGAACCCGCACTTATGACCGTTTGATGAAACGCTACCCTGGTTCCCACACACAAGCCCCCATTCGCTAAATACGCCGTCTGTCATGGCAAGTCTATTTCGTGTCTAGCTTTCCAAAGCTCTATTACATGAGATCTCCACTCCCCCTCTCTCCCACTAACTCATAAGCCTCTAAAACCAGAAACATGTGCAAAAAGACATTTTTGCAGCCTTTCCTGCATATCAGGCCATACCAGTACCCCAGAATCTATTTTTCTTTAAAGAGGAACAACTCAAAATGACTGCAGCAGCAATGGAATCAAGCCTCACTGGTGATTATTTGGACTACAATGTGTCTGAATCTTCAGACTAACCTTGTCTGCTCCAGAGAGCCACTGATGTATACATCAGTAGCATGCTTGCGTGCAATACCACTTTAGGCCTGCTTGGGGGTGGGGGGTCAAAGGATTTGCATACACATACATGTAGACAAAGTAAACAGAACCTTTTCAAAAGGCCAGAGGTATTCAGGAGGATATCTTTTTATTGGTCATCAGTGACCTGAGATTTTCACAAATTTTAATTAATTCGATCAATTTGCGTGACAGATTACAGGTAATGTACTATTAACCCCAGTAGACCCATCTTGGACAACCTTGGGATCTAATAACAGATAAAAACCAATTAGAGTACATATACCTGATGTACAAAAAAGTTTTTTTTTCCCTAGTTGGTTTAAAGGTCATCTCGAGTTCTGGTAGTAAAGGAAAATAACATTTCAGAATGAAACCAAACTTACACTCAATCTTACATATAAAACACATATGATATCTGCCAAACAAATTTGGTAGAGACTTAGGCATAAAACGTGCAGCAGGGAAAGAGAAGTAAATCAACATCACAATCATCATCATCACTATCAACTGCACTGCCATCATCATCTTCAGCATCATAAACATCAAATCATTAGTTAAAGTGGAAAATAAGGACAGTATCAATTCACTACTAAGATTTGACAGAGCTACAGCTACAGTATAAACATTTCGGTTGAAAAGCTCTCTCCTGAAATTCAAATGTTAATAAATATTTTCCATCTTTTTAAGACTTACCCATTTTCCGATCTCATCCGTATCCACTATCTCCCATTCCCACTCGATGTCCATCGCCGTGGTGATGGTTGGCATGGGGAACACAATCAACTGAGGATAGTTTCCAAACTCAATGGGGTTTCCTTGTCTCAATAATCTCAAACATGGAAGTTCCAGATTTGATTAATCCAATTAATTTCCAGTCTTGCACTTGTAAAGTGTCTAAGTACCGTAAGATGCTTTAACGAAGTTGCAGTGGAGAAAAATCTCATTGACCAGAGAATGCTAATCTTCAAAACGAGGGTTTCTTTTCAAACGCAGTTCTCAAAATTGCTTCCTATGAGAGTATGTCGTTGATGTTGCATATTAAGAAATGTTAATCATCAGGTTTAATTTACAGTATTTCCAGTCTCTTTCTTTGGGTTGTCTTCTCTTCCAGGGCTCTACAAAGTATCAATGTCTACAATGCACTCCTGTGATGAAAAGATGTTGGTTACTTTTTTTACATTTGCGGTCCAGTAATAACTCCAGATAATACAGAGATAAAACTTGATTCCCAGATTACAATATGGAGTACATTCACCATAATGAAGTTCCGACAATGAAGGATCTGAAACAAACTCCCATCTTTTTTAATTCACCTACCAAAATGGAACAACTACTGCATGGAACAACAAGAACCCAGAAACATCACGACTGAAGTTTATCATTTGGAAACGCTCAACAAACTAACAATCGCAGAAATATTGTTCACCAAACATGTAATCTCCACAGGGGACTAATCATCCAAAAAATCACAAGTATTGCTTTACGAAATGACAGACGAACATATACGATGTTCGCATCCACGGACACAAAAATTTCATCTTCAGTTGTCTTGCTCAACCCCTGAAACTAGTGGTTGAAATCAATGTCAAAACACTAATTAAGAAATAATCAATGATACTTGAGTTGCACGACACAGAAAGCAATATCACTGTAAGTTCTATTGATCGAATACAGGATCAATTACCCATTAAAGGCTCTGATTTATATAAGCCTCCTTCAGTCCTACCAGGGGAGCGTTTCATCAAGCGTCTCGTCAGTGATTTTTACTGACAAATTTGCTCTCAGCCAATCATGATGCAAGGATTTCAGTAGCTTATAACAGTTGTCGGTAAAAATCATTGACAAAACGCTTGATGAAACGCTCCCCAGGTATACAGTGTACATTTGGTGCTTCGACAATTGCTCCAGGCTTTATTTCATCAAAGATAGAAGGTTAGGGTTGCAGTTTTAGGTTAGATTTAGGGTTAGGGCTAGTGGAAGAAACTACTGTGGAGCTACCGTGACCGGAGCATGTGTCGTACAACCATACGTTTGAAGCAAAACATACACAAATCATCAACGATAAGTTTGATTTGGAAGTGCTCCATTCACTCTGCCAATGTTTTGTCAACAGCTTTTATTAAGTAAAATGCCTTTGATCTTGTTTTCCCTCTACTTTGTTTGAAAATTAATAATTATAAAATAAGGAAGAATAATGACCATTTGTGAATAAATTTTCCACACAGATCAAAACAAACCTATCACCTACATACTGTATATACCAAGCAATAAAAACTCCAGCATAGAGGCCTATCCTATCTTCTTACTGACAGTAGTAGCCTGTGACCTTACACACATCCTGAATGATGATGCACTAATCAAAGCAAAAAACAACTACAGGGTTCGGCAATTAACCCTTTGCCTACTGGAACTGGGTGGCTGCTGTATTATGCCCATGGCGATGAGATAATTCAGTATCCAGCAGGTTAAACACAGTCAATTATCCGTGGGGAAAAAATTCCTATCATTTCCTCAGCAAATCTGCCAGTGATATTAGTCTCCTTACTGTTATTTCCTCATGTTTGTCACAGATTCACCCAGTATTAGATAGAGCAAATGCAAGGGAGGTTTTGGGAATGAAAAGGAGAATTTCATTTCAATGAGGACTTCTCACAACAACACAACTATCAACCAACTCTAAAAAAAAAATCATGGCAGAACCTCCTTTCATATATCATGAAATCACTATGTTCCGCTGATCAAAATAAGTTTGTTTCTACTCTAACAATTTACAAAAAACTGGATCATGCTCATAAACATACAAACTTGTAATACAAACTGGAACCAAGGAACTACATGCTGGAAATTATGTATTCCTCTCTTCTGTACTTCAGAAAGAATGGATCAAAAAACAGATAACAGAATGTCTGACAAGAACTGATCAGTCAACTCTAAACAAATGTCCCCAGTTGCACATGTCCAAGCAATGACCAGTAACAACGGGCAACATCGATGATCATCTTCTCAGCAGTTGATGACATCCTCCTCTCAAAATATCTCTAAAATAGCGAGAAAAACCTGTAAACATGAAATACATAAAACATGCCGATCTATATCTGAACGGATCAGTCACCTCCAGACAAATGTCCCCAGGTGCACATGTCCAAGCAATGACCAGTAACAACAAGCAACATCGATGATCATCTTCTCAGCAGCTCTTCAGTCACATCCTCCTCTCAAAATATCTCCAAAATAGGGAGAAAAACTGTAAACATGAAATACATATATGCTGATCTATATCCTCAACAACTCAGATATACAATCCACATTATAAGTCAGTTAGAACATGGATGTACAAAGGACGTTGTCGTCGTCGGGAGTATATCCATGGTTAGCTCAAACAGAAAGTATCATGTACAACCACATACTGTTCTGGAGGATGATGTTACAGCATCTGTCGCAGCTGGTGGTGTTTTACAGGAGAAGAGGTTTTGTGACGTGTTCCTCTGACAAGGTAGGCCTACCATCTACCCATCTTCCACAACATCAATCGCACATGACATACTAAAGACCAGCTTGTTCTATCATTGAACCTCATGACAACATAACTCCCATTTGCCATGGACAGTCTACATACAAGACAACAACAATAATTAGACAAGAACAATATCAATATGCCCTCTTATTTTTTCTCCTTTCTTAAAGTGCCTACTTTACCTACTATTTAAAAACTTCTCCTGATTTTATATTTGATCAAATTCAAATTCAGAGCAATTTCATGGTTATGATGCTTGAATATTTCTAAAAATATGTGAAAGATGGTTGTGTGATAGAGTCTACAGATTCAGACTAGCACAGACCTTTTTCCCAGCATGGATTACTGCTTGTATCATCATCATTACACAGTGATCTATTGTTTTATCCTCTGAATAGGTGATTATCATCCTGTCTAGTCTGCATGACATTTAATCCCAGACCCTATTAGGTAATTATGCAGAAAGAGCATTACAGCTATGAGCATAAATCATCAAAGACATAAGAGACAGAAAATAATAAAAATAGTTAAAATCATGGAATCATTCAACAACCTGCACATATCATATTGTACCATTATGATCTCTGGGATATTTTGACTTGGTGCATCAAAAACAAAAACTTCCTGAAGTTACGGACTACTGTCCAAAGCCTTGGCAGGTCAAATTATTACATCAACCGCAAATATTACCAGTTCTTTTATCTCTCATCTTGTAAGCCCACTATCAATGGCAAAGCATACAAATACTTAGCCAAAGTTTTCTTTAAATAACAAATAAGTAGAATAAATCCAACTCTATAGGAGCAAGTCATACTGTATCATCTTCAGGTTGTTGCATATACAATGATCAAAGAAAAACGGCACAAATGCTTTCCTGATTCAACATGTCACAAAAGTCATGAAAAACAAAAATACTTTGTACGTTCCATACATGCCTATTTTTCTTTTTTTCAGTGATAATTCAGGTTATTTAGAAAAGACTTGAATTTTAGCTTGATTTTGAAGCTTCTAAAATTGGACCGGACAATATCATTATAAATTTATTATAGATAATACACCAGAGGGATGCTCCTGAAGTACACATAACAGGCATTATCATTTGATCATGAATACTTAATGAACCAAATGATGAACTCATCAAAATGTAGACGGATCAGCATGATCACATTTCTCAAACTACAGACTTAGGCAGCTATAATGTGAAGGTAATACATTCTTAATTTGTTTTAGTTGTAACAACACTGTGGTTATCATGGAGAAATACGAGACTTACCATTTACAAATATTAAAATGGTAGCCCCCCCCCCAAACACACATCAACAGTCACCTTAAAAAATTTCATTTATGGAAGTGCTCACTAACAGGGGGGGGGGGGGGGGTGACTTGGTGAACATAGTAAAGTAGTCCCCCACAAAAAGTTTTCACTACAGATCCCAAAAATCTAGTAACCTATACATGGGGCTCCTCCATGAAGACCCTAAATATTTCCATTCCATACCTGTGAACCCCCCCCCCAAAAAAAAAAAAAAAAAAAAAAAATTAAAAAAACCACAACCCCAAAACCCAAACAGTGTGCAGCCCTGTATAAATGCAAAAACATACTATTCATACAAATATAATGCAACGTATAACTGAATATTTTCGACTCATTGCTTATAATGTTTTGAAACAAGAAGGCATAAAAGGTTTTTTGTTGTTGATTGAGACATCTAATACTGCTGCTCACACAAGGATGCATTCTGTGATAACAAATCGACCACTTGTATAGTTGAGATGGTCGAAGCAATATTTGTAATTGTAATGAGATCTGGAATTTCAGCTGGAGCCCACACTTCACTAACTGTGTCAATACTGTTATGACTACAAGAGTATGGGCGAGGAAAAGGTTTGAAGCAAACACAGATGAGGCCAATTATGGGGGCAGGGGCATTGCCTTAAGGGGGGGGGGGGGGGGGGGTTATAATACATCCCAATAAAAAATATATGTTGGCAAATCCACACTCCTTTTCATCAAATCTTTATATCTGTTAATATGACAACAAGAGTGTATGATCTGAGCATGAAGGTTTGAACCAGACATGGAGGCCTGTTATGGAGGCAGGGGCATCTCACACGGGGGGAGGAGGGGGTGGTGATAGAATATGTCTCTCTCAAAATCTATGCAAATCCACAATTGTCTTCATCTATCGAATGACAGCAATACAGAACCCCTTTTATGTTTTTGTTGGTCATGTTTTTTGAAGACCATACATAGTGTATCTATGATTAGGTAGGCTTCAGAAAACCCTAAATTAACTTTCGAAAAATCTCCCTAGCTCCTTACCCTTTCCAACATCCCCTTCCATTGGCACTTCTACCAGTCTGTTCATCAAGTCGACCGTGATCATATATATGACGACACATAGGGTATGTTAGAGCGCCTAATTGCTGCTACATTAGTTCTATTACCCTTGTTTGTGTTACATGTGATCAAAATGACCTTCAAAACATGGGCATCCTTCATATCATGAAGTATGACATCACAATCAGCGATGAACATTTCGTCTTCCTGGGAAGGTTGTGCGCTGGTTCTTGAAGGTTATTGCTATTAGGAAATGTATTCTAATACGTATTTGCTCATGAATACTTTAATTTGTTGCATTGGTTTTCAAACTGCCCAAAATTTGATATTGCCTCCAGTATTTCTGGACAATAAAAATCTTTGCCTTTCTACTTAACATTCAAAAAAAGGTTGAATATAGAGGGCAACAATGCTGGTATCCAGATAATCACAAGTCTGACGACAAAAGGGAAAGAAAGGGAGAGAAAGAGGGAGAGAAAGAGGGAGAGAAGGAGAGAAAGAGAGAAAGAGAAAGAGAGAAAGATAGAAGGATGTCAAAAGACAAAGGGGTCAGAGAAAGGGATTGTTGAGTGGAAGATGTACATACGAGATGCAATCACATAGTTTTAGGAGGTGTAATGTAATCATTTCACATGCACAGATTTCCAATGATGGGTAGCCATGCCCGAAAGAGATTGCTGCACCAGAAACATCTGTCACGAAATAAATGAACATCACACCCGTTTCATAAATCTCTTCACAGCACAGATGACATGACTAAACTGGATTTGGGGTGGGGGGGGGGGGGGGGTGGGAGTTGAAAGACAGAGTGATATCCATTAATGAAAAATACATGAAAAATTCATATTATACAGAGTCTACACTTGATCTGAACATTCGAAGACACAATTTGCATTGCCGACAGGCCTGATTGCTGACAATAATTTTACACTCTACTTCATCTATTTGGTATACTGGAAAGTGGAATAAATCTACATGCCCAGGGGTAACCCAGTAAAACTTGGTTTATTATAATGCCTCATCATAGATATGGTAGTGACTTGACAATTTACAGGCAAATCAATTAAGCGCCATCAACACACGAAGCAAACAAACCGTGTATGACATTGGATTGACAAATATTATAGAAAATACCTTACCTCTGAATGAAAGACGAAAACATTCCTCATTTGTCATGACAATAAAACTACCTTTCCGGCAAACTACATGTTGTAGGAAATCTAAATGAAAAAAGGGGGTTTATCTAACATTAATATTAAATAAGGAAATCCTGAGCAGATCGTTCCTACACAGTACACATACAGTCAGCAAGACACACATTTGAATATAAGAACTTGATACTTTACAAACTCCACCGAACACTGAGCAAGTATATACTGTACTATTATTATTTGAAAAAAAAGAAGTTTTTTATTATCAAAGAAAGATAAATATTCCTACTCTATTAATATATATATCAATCGGATGCAACAGGAGAGTCTTGCCCCATTCACATTGAGAAAACTGTATGCTTCAACCCCATGTTTAGAAAATATAATTTTGTCAAAGAACTAGTATTTTAGGGGGGCTTGTACACTATTCCACACTTCCCTCTTAAGTTTATTCCATGACATGTCTTTAACGATTTTCATGCTATGTTAACGTCTCTTTTATCATAATACAGTCATCGCATATGTTTCTTTATGCATGCTTCTTTATACAATTTCCCTTCTCATGTGAATGAACCCTGCCATGTAGCCATTAGGGTGATCGTGTCCCTCAAATAACAAGCCCCGAAATGCCAGCAGTCCGTTTATTGCACCCATCACAACCATAAATAATTCAAGAAAAGAAGAGCTCAGGAAAGGTTATGAAAATCAATCAATAACTGTCTACTAAAGAGAAATACGAGTTGCTTCAAGATTTTTATTGGAAGTAAGATTTGTATGAGCTGGCATACTGGGCCAAATTAAAGTCGCAATATTGAACTACAGTGGGAACACGGTATAACGAGGTCCTTGGGACCATCAAAATTACCTTGTTATAGCAGGAATCTTGTTATATCAGGTTTAAAAGAACAATAGAATATAAAGAGTTGGGACCAGAATTTTACCTTGTTATATGAGGAATATTGTTATATCAGACCTCTTTATACCGAGTTTCCACTGTATTTCATATTCCCTACTAAACAAGGCATGGACTTTCCTTTGAAAACAAAAAGGGAGCCCTCTATCCATTGCACTCTGTATTGGTATTTGTGGCCTACAACTGCTCCCATGATGCAACACTGATGATGTCATCCTGATATTACCAATGCCTCCCAAAACTATATAAAATATTGCGCCACGACAATCAACTACAAAATCTTACCGAAACAGATTTTTTGCAAACCTACATCACAGCCATTCACCAAGTATAGCATTGCATATGTGACTTCTATAGTGGTAAATGCTATTGTATATGAGAAAGATGATGAATTGGCATGAATAATAATGACTAAACATTCACAAGCTTCCTTCCTGGCTCACATTAGATCCCATCAAATAATCCTTTCCTACAATCCAACGGTATCTTCCACGACAGTGAGAGCATTACCTTGAATTATCTTCCAGTTGGGGGAAAAAAACCACCCACAAATAACATCAACTTGTGAAGCATGTTAAATCCATATTCAAGAGTTAGATCCAAAGGAAGTAAAAGGGCATAATGTCACAGGATACGCTATGCTGTAAAAATCAACAAGTCAGTCAGGAAGATTGCCTCAGCCAGCCATGGCAGAAATTTGTGAGCAAAAGTAATGAAAAAACACACAGTAGACTTCAATATGACAATGTTTTGGAGTTCTTCAGCATTCCGAAATTGGTAAGATGCAGAGAGGTTAAGGTAAGCTTTATGAAGATGATGAAAAAGCAAAAATAATTTAGATCGCAAACGCAATAGCAAACTCTAACGGAATGATGTTTTGGAGTTCTTCAAAGATCAGAGAGATGAAGTAAGTAATAAGATCCTGATGAAAAAGCAGAAATGATTCAGGATGAGTGCGACAGAATGAAGAGACGGCTATGAATGTAAACAAGATCTTGGGTAATTCGCTCAGTTTTCTTGCAGCTTCTCAGTTTTCTAAGCTTATAAGTTAAAAACATGCAAATCTAGATTGAAAACAATGACACCAAGGTCATGGAATGCAGCTCACACACACACAGCAGAAGTAATTCAAAGAGAGCTACATGCAGGTAGCAAGACTCGAGATGTGCACGGCGTTCTCGCTTACAACAGGATGGAAGTAATAGCAGAGCGAGATCAACAAATTGTGAAAGACGAAGGAGTGCTTTACTCTTCACTGGATGAGAGAGAGAGAGAGAGAGAGAGAGAGAGAGAGAGGCGGGGGAAAAGGAGACGAGGGCTTAAATTGTAATGAACTTCAAGAACAATCGAGGGAGACATGTATGAACTGTAGAAGCACCTACTCCCCGAGAATGAGGTTAGCGAGGTAGAGAGAGGCACAATGAACATGACGATGAAGAAGGCTTGGGGGGAGAGTGCATCTTGGTAATCAAGATATCCATCCTCCCAGCTCCACGATCAAACATCCTTGCTTACATATTCCTCCTCCGCGGAATACCGCCGCTATATCCGCTGTTGCGGCAAAGCTGTGAGGGGGGTATTACCTTCTCCCAACACTTCTCCAGTTGATTGTTTCTTACGTCTGAGGAATTATTGATTACATTCCTTCACCGGGCTGCGCTCTTTGCTGTACCCATCGCCGATTTAGCACCAAGATTAGAAAGCGGGGATGATATAATTTCAATGATGATCAGAATCCCGGCATCTGATCATCCCACACGCTCTGACCCAGAAAATATGGCCTTAGAAATCAAAATCATGCATCAATAATTTTCCCCTCGTTTCCCTGCAAGACAGCAAGGTTATGAATTTCTAAAAATTGTGCATCATGGATTATGGAGTTATAATTTCACATGCTTTGAACAGATACCATTGTGAATTTTCGATAGCAATAAAATTGGCCACAGCATTTATTCAAGTGATGGAAGCAAGTGAAAAATAATTCTCCAAATATCAAAGAAAATTCAAGATGCCAGATAATCATACAAAACAAGCAGCATATCCCACCTGAACCTTTGAGGCTGTCAACTCTTGTACTAATTTCAACCATCATATCGTCTGTTTGGAGCCAGAAGGGCGTTAACTCATATACTGTAACACAGAGTTAACACCCTTCTGGCTCCAAACAGACGACATGTACCTCCAAAGATATTTGGAAATGCATATTTCAGTAAAAAAAATAGAAGTGCATAGGGAGTTCTTTTATGATTATTCATAGCTCATGCAACTGGAACTCACAATGCCTTAAAAAATTCATTAAATCTATTGAGTATTGGGGGGGGGGGGTTGATTCCACAGTCACAACAAGGTTGATCAGTGCATCAACTACTAGGCTTCTTACACTTGATTTTTTTAACCCTGAACTATTTTTTTTTGCTGTTCTCATTTGCAGTTTTAGTCCTGTACTATCTCCCTAGCCAGAGCATGTAGCCTAATACCTTTTTGCGTTTAGCACCACCTTTTGTGGGGCTAACCCTGCTTTTTTTCCACGCTAAATAATCCTGTACCATCGTAGAGTTAGCCCACTTTGGTAAAATGCAATGTGAACAGAAAGTGGGCTAAGCTTAGTCCCGTACTGTCGGTGGGACCAAATCCTTGTTTAGCCCCACCGATACTAATATGGGACTAAGCAAAGTTTTGCATGTGTAAAAAGCCTATAGCCTATACTAGTACTTTTGTACTCATCTATACAAACACTGTCACTTCAAGGACACTGAAACAACTAATCTATCAAAACATTGATAAATGCTCTATTTCGATCAAGTGATAGATTGAACTGAAATTGAATGAATGAAGGATTGTGACCAGACAGAAGCTCTTTTTAAGCTTCGCTAAAAATCCCTGTCGGTGTATTCTATGGTGTCCTGCATTTTGAAAGATCCAAATATCGTGATTAGTCAGTTTAGCAGGAGTCTCAAGAGAAATAGTGGAAAAGAGAACAATAAGAATTGAGAGAATTGGTGTCCTGAAAAATGTATGAAGCAGGTCGTCACACTGAAAGAGAGTGAGAGAAAGAGAGAAAGAGAAGCAAAAAAAAAAAAAAAGAGAACAGAGGTACTGAGAAAGTAGGGAAGAGAGAAAGTGGAGTGAGAGAAAGTGGAGGGAGAGAAAGTGGAGAGAGAGAAAGTGGAGAGAGAGAAAGTGGAGAGAGAGAAAGTGGAGAGAGAGAAAGTGGAGGGAGAGAAAGTGGAGGGAGAGAAAGTGGAGGGAGGGAAAGAGGGATTGAGAAAAGAAGATACAGGGAGATAGAGGGAGAGAGAGAGAGAGGGAGAGAGAGAAAGAGAGGGAGAGAGAGAGAAAGAGAGGGAGAGAGAGAGAAAGAGAGGGAGAGAGAAAGGGAGGGAGAGAGAGAAAGGGAGAGAGAGAGGGAGAGAGGGAGGGAGAGAGGGAGAGAGGGAGAGAGTGAGAGAGGGAGGGTGAGGGAAAGGGTGAGGGAAAGGGAGAGAGATAGGGGAAGAGGGTAGAGAAGATAATCCAATTTTGTTGCAGGAAATCTGATTTCATCATGTATTGTAATTTGAAAAATCACATCATTCCAATTCTTTCGTCATCATCAAATTGCAGAAGCATAATGACTGGAGTTTAATCACATTTTTCTTCTCCTGAGGGAAATATTTACAGATCATGAACATTCTAGCAGGCTCAAATGCACACAGGTCCAATATTCATACGACATCACACAAACCAATGTATGCATAGCATTGACATTTACACACCAACTTACCGTGCTAGCAGTGACAGTTGAGCAATGCAGTTCAGAAATCAAAGTCAAATTAAAGGTTTGCACAAACATTGCTAGACCTTTCTGATTAATCAAGGTAAAGTGTAATTTTTCACACCTTCTGGGGCTTATGACAATATATTGTTAAAATAAAGGAACTCTCTAAAGGTTGGGGTAAAAAGGCTATATTTCTCTTGTTCAGTCTGTTATTCAGCATTTCAGGAATATCATTTGCTTTTTATCAAATAATCCTGAAAGGAGACACTAACCATGCTGTAGCAACATATGTTCTGCACATTATGAAGCCTGAGAAAAGCCTAAAAGAAAGATGCCTGAAATCAAGCAACCCTGCAGCATTCACTGGGTAAAATCTAGGCAGCCATCCACCCCATCTCACATACAGGCAGGCCTGTAGCTCTGCCAATTAAAGTTTTAAACTGCGACAACAAAAAGGTCAACATTGAAGAGTTTACATAATCTGAAAAAACTACCTCTCTGTACTGTCCTGTACAACAAACGATAGCAGAAGATGACTTATTAGCGGGTATCTCCAATTTGTTTAGAGAGGGGCGTAATGACGCACCTCACTGTGTGGATTAGCTCCGGTCTACCACTGAGATGTGACCCCTGGAGTCACCATGGATGAGCGACCTCTTGCTGCTTCTCAGTTGTTAGTGTGAAGCGCAGAAGGTCTTAGGAATGTCCGCAACCGAACATCAGTATGAACCAACCCAGTTTTCACAAGAATTGAGAAGGAAGGTCTCTTGCTAACTTCTTATGTTAATTTTCAAAGTAATACAATGTTTGATATACTCATTCTAAAAAGTTACCTATTTTCAAATAACAATAGTTTGATGCAAATCTAATCAATTTTTTAAAATTTACTTTTACAGAAGGAGGCATCTTCGATAAATAATATAAAATGTGTTTTTCTCAAATTATGATTCATATTTGTCTGAAATGGAAGGAACTGTCTTAATGAAATGTCGACTATACAAAAGTCTGTTTACAAAATAATGTTATCAAAACAGCCAGTCTGTAAAGCTGAATGACATCACGTCTTTTTTGACTACTTAGAAATATATTGTGAAGTCCTTATCACAAATATTCCATTCATTTACAGTTTTTCCAATCTGTGTATACAAAGAAATTTGCTCCTTGTATCTAAATAAGTATACCATGAATGATATAATGAAGAAACTCCTGGACATGATCATGCCCTGATATCTTGCTTGTGAAACCAACCCTGATACAGGGATTCATCTTCACTATCATTTTGAGACAGCATGCTGGCCTAAGAATGCCCTAGAGCAGGGGGCCCTAATCTCCCTTATTATCCTCCTTTCTTATTCCACCCTGCTGTACCATCATTGATTTGGAAATGATTAATATGATTTGCTTCCAGGTTTCAGGCTGGTCTCGTTCAAGCCACCATGCTTTGTTTTAAATATTTTGTTGATGAAACTACATACACATACTCTACACCAGTAATGTATATCTTCAGCATATCAGACACATGTAGTCTGTACAGCTGGAATATTAAGTTTAGAGGATTTGAATGAATCTGTTTGATGCAAGCATGATGGGATTAATAAAAAAGTGCAATAAAAATATTCATCCATCTCCATCTTTAAAAGACACTGGAAGAATTCTTACGGACCAATTAACCAATTGCCTACGGGAACCGGGTGGTCCCTACATTAAGCCTATGAGAATTAAAGAATTCAGTAGTCAACGGGTTAAATGAAAGACAGATACAGAATCAGTTTCAAAAGGACAAATTTCACCAGACATTTCTCACTACTGCTAGATGTCCAATGCCAGTATGAACTCTTAATAGAAAGAGTCACTGTGAAATGAAATTGAAATGAAAAACATTACTTCATCTTTTTGAAGCTTTTTGTATCCTCATACCCTTCAAACAAGGTCCATAATTGATGTCTAGATAGAAATAAAAAGTCCTGTAGAGTCTGAAGTGAGGCTGGATGACAGAAGATTTCAGGAGCAGAGCGAAAGTATGTGGATGAGGAAGCATATGCTAGATATTAATATAAGAATGCAGTGAACTTGGCAGGAGTTTGGTAAGATACTGGCCACATGATGGGCAGTACACAGAGATTACCGACACAGTTTTGTAACAACCCTTCAACTTGGTTTGACAGCCAAAATGATGCCCATAATTTTAGAGGGAACAAAGAAGACAAAAGAATAGATGACAGTTTGACACAAAGATAAAAAAGGGTAAAAATGTAATAAAAGAGAGAGTGAATTAAGCTTACAGATCATCATGAACTTCAAAAAGTGTTAAGATAGAAATCACTAACTGGCTGCCATCACTAAGCCAATCGAATAAACCAATCAAAATAGCATAATATTGTTCATCCAAAAATATGACACAAAACAGCACTACTGGTATACCTTTCATATCCAAATGAACACAAAAACACAGTAAACTTGAAACCAATGGAAAAACATGTACACTTCAGTTGTCCTTGGTTAGACCTGCAGTTTCAGATGACAAACTTCACCGAGACAGGAGGAATGATCTTGAGATCCCAACTCATAGTCTCAGTTTTCAGAAAACTCGGAAAGTACATGTAGGCCGACCTATATATTGAGATGCCCAGCTTGGTCACTGAATATAGCTATGGTCAAAACTGCTCTAAGCAAGTGGCAAACAATCACTGGAAATGTTATATCACATGGCATCCCATTATTCCTTCAAAATTTATGAAATGAAACAGTACTACCTTTCATATTATACAGCTAGAACACACAGATATTCCTTGCTCAGACCATGGACCCTACCACTCAGACCTGCACAAGCAATCAGATGACCAGGAGATATAATCTTAAAATCCCAACGTGTAGTCACCAAGTTGT
Organism: Heliocidaris erythrogramma; assembly: GCA_025617745.1. Lineage (NCBI taxonomy): Eukaryota > Metazoa > Echinodermata > Echinoidea > Camarodonta > Echinometridae > Heliocidaris > Heliocidaris erythrogramma. The sequence continues at coordinate 23,197,736 of CM046858.1, forward strand.
CCTGTCAGATGTCCTGAAACTGTCAAGCTTCAAGGAGCACTTGCACTAATCCACTGATCCTAACTTCCTCCTCCCCCCTTTCTCCTCACTGAACATCCATTGTGCTGCCATTATGGACTATCATCGCTCCACTGGACACAGGGGATCCCTGGTGGAGGCAAGCGTGGGTGTGTTTGTACCCCCATACATGCATGTATGCCAGGAATATTATGCTCACCCTTTGATGAACACCATGTGGAACCTAGCACTGGCCCATCATACCTCATGTATATTAGACTGGCAAACAAAATTATATACTATGCATGAATCTCAATTGTAGAACATTCTAAATGGAGTTTTTCTACCATCGTGGTATGAGACCAGGGCCCTGTTGCATAAAACTCTTGACATAAATCTCCGCATAAGCTATGTCATTGACATTTCATGTTTATGTCATGATTTGGGGGTTTATGTCATGATTTGGGGATTTATGTCATGATTTGGGGATTTATGTCATGATTTGGGGATTTATGTCATGAATCATGACATTAATCATGACTTAAAACTTTTATGCAACAGGAACCAGTTATACTAATGATTGTACGCAAACTTCTTCAATAGAAGTTGCTCTGGATGACTGAAAGCTTGTCACAGGGTTGCCACACATAGCATCAATGAATGTATGCAAGGTGGATTTAATCTATACAAATGCTATCATACATCACAAGGCAGAGTCTCACGAAACTGTTACAGGTCTAAATTTGGGACATCCCATTGAAATGTATGTAAATCACTAAATGTTAGGCGTTTTCAACTTTTCACGCTCGCTAATATGGCATGTTCAAAACTTAGACTTATGATAGTTTCTGGATATGAATTGATAGCTTGTCGCCAAAGCTACATTGGAACAAAAATCTCTAATTTGAATACATTTAGTAAATTAGTATTTGGTTGCACCTACAGTGAACTGTCCAATGATCTCTATTTTACACACAGTTTTAGATCATCTCCTCCCTCATCCTCTCTTAGAATTCATTCCATCCTCTCAATTTCTCTTATCCCATAATTCAGGAGAAATATGCACTGATTTGACAACTGAGTGATCTGTTCTGTGTCCCCCAACCAAATTATGGATGGCCGATGGCAAGTTCAACTATTTATGACCCATTTTGCCCCCATATTTTGAGTGATTATTGTCAAAACAGACTGTCTGTTGAGAGATTAGAAACAGAGCCATCGAGATTGGATTTCTTAATCAACATAGCAAAGGAGGAAGTAATAATATCTTTCGCAAACCTATCTTAATAATAAAATAACTGTTCTATGGCATTTGGATGTAAAGTCTGTGCAAAACTGTAGCAATGGCACAGAAAAAGTTTTAAAAAGAAAAGAAAAAAAGTTATAGATGCAAATATATCTTCCAAATAATACCATAATATACCAACAATGTTATTTCTCTCAATCTTCATAATGGCACATCAAAATGCAACTAAGCATTTCACAAAAGAGAGCAAACTGAATTAATTGACAATTTTTTTTTTTTTTTTTTGGGGGGGGGGGGCAGTTCAACATTTTGTAGCCTGTACAACAATATCTAGCAACATAAAGAGTAGACATGATATCACTCAACAGAAATTGAAATTATGAACTAATAGACCGTGGGATGACCACTGAAATTAAATTTCCGTCGGGCAGCAAATGCAACCATGTTTCTTTGGCATGATAACATTTAAAATAATATATAAAAGCAAACTTTAAATCTATTCAGGAACTTTCAGATGAGTTGAGGGTGTGGTAAGACAGTAAACTAGAAGCTTCCGAGGTGAAAGTAATGACTGTTTTTCTGAGCTAAGATCAACTAACTTTCATACTGAGGTTTCGGTTATGGAAACAAGTAACTCCATGGTCTATGAATGATTTCTACAGCAATTACTGTCAAGGCAACCCTTGTGTGCCATGACAAGAAACAGAAGATGCCTTTCTCTGCCATCCTTGGTTTCGATTGATGGATGGATGGATGGTAGTAAATGGCCTAGCTTTTACAAGGAATATTGCATTCTTGAAAAGGACAAGGTGATCTTAATTTCATATGTTAATGTCAATGAAATCAAAATAAACTCTAGAAACCTTTGTACAATAAATGGACAGGCCAATACTTTGCCTGATTATGGAGAATATTTTTGAAGAAATATACTTCAAGCATTTAGAAACTAGATCACAGTTTAAAATAAGAATGTTGTTAATATTTACAAAACTCCAGAATCACTCAATCATTCTATAGGTGAAAAGATTTTCACAGAAGTTTGGCCAAGGAAATCTGTTTGAACTTTGTGCATTATTTACACGCATGCTATATGCAATCTTAATTAGTAAATTGGCAATAAAAATGCAGAAGTGATCTTTCTAATGGAAAATGATGATAAGTTGTTATGGTATCGCGAGAGGATGGGGAGATGATGCATTCCCAGTCGCCATGGTAACATGGATGACATTCCCCAGGTGAAGGATACTGACACACATCATCATCCATCAGTTCTGTTGCCATCATTGTAATCCCATGGATTTTTGAAATGCCCTGGTTTTAGATCTCACTGGAGACTGGAGACATGGAATGAGAAGATGATGAGGATGAGGATGATGGAAGGACAGAGCTAGTTTTTGACTTGTTAAATTCCTTCTCATCCATTGACACCTGGCCGCAAGGAAAGATATATATCTGATGGGAAATCAGCTCAGCTGCTGCCTGCTAGCCCACGCTTCTAAACAACCCTTCACTGTAACATGTCTAACTGAAGTCAGTCAACAAAATTAGCATAATATTTCTGTGAGACCATAACTGTGAAGAAACATTGCACAAAATGCAAGACTTTCAGAGATGTTCTTTAAAGCGAGAAACTGTGAGATGACAATGAATCGCACATCCAAGCATTTTCTCCTAATTTGTTTATTTCACGATTCCAGGTCAATCCCCCAAAATGGCATTTCCTCCAAAGTCCAAATCCTCAAGGCTCAAGAACTTCTTAAAACATCCACTGGTTACATCAGAAGAAACAATGATCTAACATCTCTACAAAGTACAAACACACCATAATGAAAAAGGTATTCCTCATCCCACTGATAAAGTATCTCATCTTCTTCTTATTTTTTGAAAGAGCAGACATTTATTTTGTTGGAGGTTTACACCACCCTCCTCTTGCTCACTTGTGATACTGCAAGAGGACCTAGGGTCTAGCTACTACTGCATCGATACTAAATTTAGATGTTCTTCAAGTCTCCACCCACATCAATTTTTCATTCTGGTCTGAGGCCAGCATGCTGTGCTAGTCTTTGTTCCGACCACAACATTTTGCTTCCGAAAATACTTGTACTGATTCAAAGACAAGATGATCACTATGATGTAAACAAGTTCGTCAATAAAAGACACTATCAAAGGGGAATTTTGCAAACAATTATTTCAGAGAGAATGTTCTTTCTCGATGTCAGAAATATGAAGGAGTTAGTTTGGTGCAAGGAACAGCAAAATAGAAGAGCCTGGCCGGAAACTAGGTTGGATGGAGGAATTAGGTGAAAGTAGTGGATCTTTTATAGTGCATGACTCAGGGAATGTAACTGGTTCATATCAAGTGTTTGTGTACCGTTCTACTACACCTTGTAACCTGTCTCTTCCTAGGTCCGCATAACATGTTACATCTGTTTGCCGAACAAAACATGCTGCACAGCTACAGCAAACACTTGAAAAGGGGAAAAGGGGAAGAGAGAGTGTGAGAGAGAGGGTGTGAGAAGAGAGAGAGAAGAGAGAGAAGAGAGAGAAGAGAGAGAAGAGAGAGAAGAGAGAGAGAGAAGAGAGAGAGAGAGAGAGAGAGAGAGAGAGAGAGAGGAGAGAGAGAGGAGAGAGAGAGAGAGAGAGAGAGAGAGAGAAGAGAGAGAAGAGAGAGAAGAGAGAGAGGAGAGAGAGAGAGAGGAGAGAGAGGGAGAGAAGAGAGAGAGAGAGAGAGAAAGAGAGAAGAGAGAGAAGAAAGAGAAGAGAGAGAGAGGAGAGAGAGGAGAGAGAGAGAGAGAGAGAGAGAGAGAGAAAGAGAGAGAGAGAGAGAGAGAGAGAGAGAGAGAGAGAAAGAGAGGGAGATAAAGAGAGATCAGGAGACAAGGGAGAACCAAGGGAGAACCAAGGAGAACCAAGGCAGAACAGAAGAGAGAGAAAGAGAGAGAGAGAGATGAGTACATAGCCATGGGTGGAAGGAGATAGACAATAGTCAGATAGTACCACTTGCCAAGCAATTTCCATTACAAAACATAAATATCCTGACGAAACATCCAATGGAGCATTAACACATTTATATCATAAGAACAATTCCAAGGCTCTACTCCAAATATGACAGAGACCAGTCTTCACCTTTCCTCATCCATGGATTACTTCTTCATACATGCTTGCAGTTTCTCTAGCCCTACCACAATGACAATGGACCTCCTTTGAAACAAAAAATACATATACATCCATCTGCAATAGTCTGACGAGTTATGATGAGCACTGAAGGATAATTTTCTCCCATCCTGCATCTCTGATGTACTAGCTAGTATTCCACAAACCACAATAGCAATACTTCTTCCAAGATCCCCTGCGCTCTCAACCTGTCTCAGGAACACTCCTCTAATGAGACGGTTATGAAAAATGAGTTGTCTTCTCCTCCAATGAAGTCAACTGCTCCAAAATGACTCCGTGGAGAAGGGTACTTCCAAAAGGTATGACCTTCTCCCCTTGCCCTTTAAACCAGTAAGGATGGAGCCATAAACTATAATAATAGCTCCATGATAAAACATACACCTGCTGTAGGGTTAACAGTACAGAGAATGGTACCCCTTCTCCAGTCTTTCTGCCTATCTCCATACCATTTCCACAATCTCAGAGAAGGGTTTAGAGACCAGCTTGCTTTTTTCCCCCCAAGTCCTTTAAATCCATTAGCTAGACAAATCAGGCTGGGAATGTCAAATGAATGGCACACACAAAAACCAATTTGTAGGACAAAAGTGGGTTGTGGTTTTTACCCCATTTTCAACTCTGAACCTGTTGCCCCCTAGCCCTGGGGAAGACTGGTATTTGGTGTTCTTTCAAGAAATGTTCTACAATTGCTGGCACCTGTGCAAAGGCTGGTCTGAAGGAGCTGGGGGGGGGGGGGGGGGGGGGGAGGACGTGGGTTCAAATGCATAGAATAGGAGGTGTTCACTGTAAGAAGAGCTACCTGATGAAATGGATTTGAAGGGTAGAAAAGGCCAAAGATGTGTGTTGCATTCTCAAATAAATCAACTAAAACAGAGAGATGAAGAGATTGGTTTTCATGATGGGACAATTAATCATACAAATATGTACACAAAGTATCATGTATCAGCTCCCCTGCTAAAAGAACAAAAGTTCTTTATGTTCCTGAGCTTGATCCTGGAGGCTTTTTAATGGCCTTCTCCACTTTCAAGCTGTCATAAGATGCATGATTGAGGATAGGAGGATATGCAAATGGACAGAAAATGCAACTTGGTTGCTCCATACTACTGTATTTACAATATTCTGTTGGGGTTGTTGTTTACCAGTGTAAATGTGTTCACTCATCCAACGGACGCTTTTAGTTACAATCATTTCTTTACCATGTAGTTAATTTGTTGTAGTTTCAGAAACTTGTTTGTAGACAACAATATGAAAGCACTATTATCACCAACAATATATAAGACAATTTATAGACCTGTATAATTTGTGTAATAATCTTATAGACTTAAGCTGCACATAAAGTACATTATAAATATAGAGAGATGATTAATACAGACATACCAAAGCTTCAGTACATTGTATGTCTGTATTCAGAGCTTTCTTCAATATATATTCTAGTAAAACCAATGGGCAGTTTATTGGCCAGCTTATTACAACTTGCATGATCATCTTAGCCTTAGTTACAACTGGGCTAATCATCCTGTATACTATACAACCAGCCTATCTATATCGATACTCAACTATAACCTGATAATGACAAAATTTAGTATTCCCATCATTTTCACATGTTCTTGCAGGACTGAGCATTGACATATATTCTCTTGAAGATCTGTAGAAAAATGTCAAGTTTCTAGGCCTCAGGCAGAGTGGTTTGCAGAGCATACCACATCTCTGAGCTGATCCTAAACTCAAACAAAAGCCTCTATTCATGAGCCAGACAGAGGCAGCATTCTCACAAGAAATCTCAAATCAGCGAAAAAAGAAAATAAATGACTTGATTCTCTGTACCAAAAAATAGTTTTGCTGGCAAAGTTAGTGATTAAAGTAAACATGCACAAAATTGTGACTACCATTTTCTTATTTACTTTTATTACTCTAGTTATTATCCTAATCTGAAGCACATAAAAGTGATACAAAGATTGCATTATATGTTTTGATGCAATAGATGTAATATCGATGTTATACATGTAGCGTGGACCTACATGTACATAGAGCTACTTCACAAGTACCAAGCCTTCCTAATTAAAAAAACATAACATCCCTGCAGTTATAATAATTATAATAATAATGGTGGTTTCTTATTAAGCGCTTAGGTCCATCACGCATGATGCTCATGGCGCTTTATAAAATACACATATACAAAATAAAGTACAATATATATATACAACAATTACTTGACTCATTATAAAAAGGTACACAAAATGTCTCACTTTCTGCAGAAGACCTGAACCAATGATAGCCTCCTATTGAATCAAAGTCATCTCAATGATAATTATGTTACATGATGATTCTATATTTCTCCCTTTTTTAGGTGTGGGGGGGGGGGGGGGGGGGTGCCTGTGGGAGGAAAAGTCATGTTTTCAATACTTTAATCATATACGAGAATAAATGAAGCTGAATAGTTATTTCCAATTCTCAATTTGGATAATTTTTCATGGTGAGGAAGCACCTTGAATTTACAGAGACTTCATGAGAGGGCAGTATACAAATAAACCCCATTTTAATACCTGAAGGCTATATGACCCACTGACCTTAAAATGCTTTATAACAAAACACACCTTGTATTGTTCTCAAGAATTTGCAAGTTCTTTGAGCGTTTATTACAGAACAAGCTCCCCCCCCCCTCTTATCCAGTGACAGATTAGGGGGCACCAGGCATATGTTGCCCCCAAACCCCCTTGGCCGATTTGAGTATTTTTTTTCCTAGTCACATAATTTTGAAACATGACTCTCTTCTGAAAATGAGATTTTTTGGCTACCTGTCAGATATTTTTTTGATATACTTCTACCCCCAGCCCCCAAGCAGAGAATCCCAGATCCACTCATGTTATACTACAGACATATGAATATGAAAACTACTATGGCTGCATGGAGCTCCATTAGTATAATATATAAGCACACCATCTTATTTCTACTTGCTTCTACATTTAATCTGATATTTTCACTTAAATAAATTTCCACATTTAATTTGAGACATTTCTTATACGTTCAGATATACGTTTCGCTTGCCTACAGACATTCACGTTCGCTGTATGTTAATGTCAAAGTTGAACCAAAATGAAATCAATAAATTTCTGCCTGCTGATTTCAGGACAAACATTTCTGAAAAAGATTAAGGTATAAAGCTCCTCACGAAAACATCCCAGACATATGTATCTTCAAAATGTTCTCATCATTCAATAAAAACAGCCAACTCCTCCTCTAACAACTTTCAGACCAAATTTAAGAAATGATAAAGCAGGATGTCTCAAATAACCAAACTCGATCTCTCTCTGTCTGAGGGGGAGGGAAATATGATTTGTTAAGATGGCTTATTTTTTCTCTGGGGGTAATAGATGAACATGTTTGAGGGCAGGCTTGGCTTCTTTGTGTGAAAGAGCTATGGTCATTCTTTATCCACTCGACAAGGAAAGGCCGAATGTAGGTTAGATACAGAGAACTGTGAATCAAAAATACATGCCTTGAATACATCTACATTTGCTCATGTTTTTCCCATGTTATAAAGGGATAGTTTTATATTAATCCCCACACAGTATCTAATTTGCATAAAAATCCCTTCTATCTATTATTCTCATACTGTACATAATAGTAATGCTATCAATAAAAAAAAAATAGCCTTTGAATGTCATAAATGAAATATAATGCTTTCATTATCTCCAAAAAGCTCTACAAATACTATTACTCAAGTAATACAGACCTGCCAACCCAGAAACCCAAGAAACAGGGACAAATGACAAGGCAAAGGCTGAAAATGGGGACATTTCTGAGTTTCCTATACATTACCACAGACAGATTTTTGCAAAAATCGGGACATAGTGGTAGAAGTGGCTCTTTCTTTTACCAAAAATCGGGATTGTCCCTGTTAAATAGGACAGTTGGCAGGTATGGTAATATGAAATGAGATTATGGCATAAAAACCTAATATATATATATAAAAATTACCTTTGAAAGGATCATTTCTGTCCCCCGTTCATCAATGAAACAGTCATACATAATTATTCAAATAACATACAGTGGACAGCATGAGAGGTTTTTGTTCAATAGTCCCAGTAAATGATTTTGGTGATGGATTAGATCAGTCCCAACATAACATCACCTCAAAACCACAATGACTAATTACGTACATACACAAGTCAGGTACAAAGTTCACTGCATGGTCAAGAAAGAGCCCAGTGACAAATTATACAGCAAATAAAACTTTCACAAGATTTGTAACAAGGCAAGTCAACAATAAATTAAAAAGAAGGCTTCATCAAAAGAAAAATGTAAAGAAAAAATTGTAGTAAGAAAATTTCCAGTAAGAAAATTTCCAGTAAGAAAATTTCCAGTAAGAAAATTTCCAGAAAGAAAATTAATGTTCACTGAAAGCCCTATCAACAAAGATCAGATCATCATAACAAGGGGTAATTTAAAATGGATTTCATAAAATTGTTGCCATCTAAACAATCTTATCTCCCATCACTTTTGGGAGGAATTTTTAACATGTATTTTCAAAAGTTACAACATACCTCTACATAGCAAATCTACCAAACAGGGCAATGCCTAACCATTTCACTAACTCAATGTACTGTTATATTTCTTGAGGCAAGGAGCATTGCAAGACCATTTTGAATAAGGGGGTGGGGAGTTGGACCAAATTTACCAACAAGGCAGCTGAAAATTAATATTTAAGATTGCCAACAGAACATTTTAAATGGGGGTGTCCACCCCACCCCCCCTCTCTAGTGATGCCTGAATCCTGACTCTTGAAAAAGAAAGAAAGAATAAATTTAATGGTATCCAGAGTCCCCCCCCCCAGAGTCTTCCCTCAATGGAAGGAATACAATTTGAGCTAAATTGGAAGGCTAAATGACATCAAATTGTAAAGGAGATTGAGTAAGAACATGCTGTATGAATGTAATAAAGTGAGAGAGTTTGCGAGAGGCCGGAGGTAAGACAGTCATATTGGCAAAGATGAAGGGATGCCAATTTAGTTGAAAGGCTACGTGAGGGTGAGGGATAGAGAGGGAGAGAGATGAGGATGAGATAGAAAGAGAGGGAGAGGTAGAGATATAGGTACATTTAGAGGTGAATTAGAAATAGAGTGAGAGAGAGCTATAGTTTGATACTATTGTTGGTGACATACCAAAAATGTATAAACAACATGGAGTCTTTCTACTAATGTTGTTTTGATGCCATTATCAACAGGCTGGTACAATTTTTTCCCCATTTTGTTTTCTTTTTTTCTTTATCATGCATCACCTTACATTCCGGAGTCATAAAAGATCAGTTTTGAAAAGAGAATTTTCTTGTTCTTTTCCTTCTATCACTCTTCTAAAAGGAGCTTTTGAAAGGTAAGAAGGTGAAGAGAGGTAGAGAAAATATATGTTCTTAAAGTAGAACGTTAAGGAAAGAAATGGGATAAAAATAAACGAGCTGCACTGCTACAATTGATTAAAATCATTACCCTTTTTTTCAGGCAACGAGTGTGTAAAGGTCATTAGAACAATTATTCATGAAAAAGGTTTACGAATCTGAGGACGCCCAGATTTCCTTATGGATTTCCCTAGGATTAGGGATTTGGAGAATAAGAAAAATCTGCGCAAAAATTAAAGGTATTTAAAGATGGAAATAGGTTCTGAAATGGGAAGAGGGGAGAGTGTGACATGGAGAATGCATAATTAAGGATTATTAGAATAATATAAAAAACTTGAAATTGAGATTATTGGCTGAAAGTTCATCCAGAATGAGGTAGGAATCAGACAGAGGCTGCTGTACAGTATATTATCAATATCAGTTAAATTCTTATAGGAGATGATTTTTTTTTACTGTATTGGGCCTACAACTACACTGTATCACAAGACTTTGAATAAAATATTATTAGGTTAACTATGGTAGTATGGCATACTAATGGTAGAATAAAGAAACAAAATTTCAACAATAATCTTATGCCAATTTTTGTCCTCTTCAATATGAACTAGCCAGCCTGCATTAAAACTTTCCTAATTAATTATATAAGCCTACTTGGTCTATTTTTTCTGTTGTACTGTTATAAACCTACCTGTATACATAGCAGTTATACCATTTTCTATAATAATTTTTGTATTTTTGTATTTAGACCTTCATGATAAAAAGTTATTTTAAGTTTGCTTCAAAATAATTTCTGTTTTGGTGCATTGAATTGAAAGCAAATTGTTTAAAAATCACATCTCACAATAATCAACTGTGGTGTTTTCATATTCAAGGTAATTATATATAATTATTCATTGAAAAGGGCTGTAAAAGAATTGTTGATATTAATTTTTTTTCTAAAACATGCAAGAAGTTAAAAAAAGGATACAGGAAAAGAGCTCAGAAAATATTAGAATTATATGAAAGAAGAGGCACCTGGTAAAAAGTAATACTGCACTCAAGTATCAAGGATTCCTATAATCCCATGAGGGTTTCAGTAATTTTACAAGCAAAATATCCTTATTTTGCCACAAACTGAGAGGAAAATGCTTGATGCTGATGTCATGCAGCTGAGATTTGTCAGTTTCCATGACAACCACATTCCAAAGACCTGACATAATACCAAACCAAACTAACTACTTCCTTGACCTTGTGACAAAATCAGAAATGTGGGTCATACCCCTAGTCTGATGACCAGACCATAAAATATTCATATTCGAGTTCTGAAATTTTTATCACGTCTCCCCCTCCCCCCCCCACTTTGTTCAATTGAAAATATTGTGTGGTACAGGGGCTACAGTATATCTACATTCATGTTGATAGCAGTGAGGGATATAGGCCTATTTATTGGCAGAAGAATATGAATTGAAAATTGATTGAAAATATTCAAAAAAGAGAAAGAAAGGAGAAAATAAAAGAAGATTTCTGACAGGATACCAGACTAGTCAGATGAGAGCAACTAGACAAGATAAGCGAGTGAAATATGATATCTAGAAAGAGATGACTAACCACACAGTACTCCCCATTGATGTCCAAATCTACCCTAAAAATATTGATATAAGAATAACTACATCAAGCTGATGGGAGTTTCTATTGCCCCCTGGGTTATCTAGTAGACATATTTTTGTGGTGAAAAGTGGTGAAAAGTAGTGAAAGCGAGATAAAAAACAGGAAGAGAAGTAGACAGATCTCTTTAGAGTGATAAACATAGTACTTTTTCAAAAAGAAACTGTTATGTAGTGAGGTTTTGTGACAGATTTTGTCTCCATTCCTTTGATACGCCATATTTCATATATGCTTTAAAGTTTTGGTATCAGGTTCTGTTAATTGTTTTGTACTGTCTCTCGTAATGTAATGATGTTGGATCTACTTCTACTGGTTGCTTTGGTTTGCATAATACAGAACACAGTGGGATGAATTCAAGCCAAAGATGACGCAGGATACTTGAGTAACTTTAGCTTTCGTCTTTTGACTTCCTCAGAAATTTATTCTGTTGTTATTGACAGAACTGATATCAATTTAAGGTCTTGTTGAATTCCTTGAAATAAATACATACATACATATTTATATATAGAGAGAGAGAGAGAGAGACACACACACATAAATAAATTACTCCATTAGACATAAAAATGGTGTCATTTATTCTATGTCTCTCTCTATTTTTAATCTCTGTCGCAGAACTTTTTGAACTATATATATATTGTATTCTATTTTCCTCATTTTCTATCTCTTCTCTATTAATCTATTCTTGCTCTTTCTATTTCTCCATCTCTCTTCTCCATGATCTACTTCATTTCTTTCTCCCTTGCTCCTTCTCTCAAACCTAGATCTTTCTCTATCTCTCCTTATCATTATCCTAATATTCTTCACGACTTCTCTCGATTTATCTCTGCGCCTATTTGTCTCTTTCATTTCCAGTCTACCAGTCTTGATCTATTGATTACCGTTAGATATTTATTAGAATCAGGGCACCAGATGACATTGTGAAAGTTAACATCATTGGTCTGCAGTCTGGCAAACTGAACAAAACAAATGATAACCATGAAGCACACTGCTCTTGCTTTCTGCAGTGAAAGCAGTCTACTGCCCTCTAGTGACTATATACCATACAGTCTCATCAAACTCTAATGGAGCTGTGATGCGTAGTACACCTACTGCTCCTGGTATTCCATCACCACAAACATTCAATAAAGTACATGTATGTGTATCATATGGATAAAATGACAAATAGAAGAGATAAGTACAGGTTCTCAAAACATTCTATTCTAGAACAATGAAGTTCCTTCATGAATCATATAAAGCTTAATTCTCAATCATTTAACATCACTGTTTGTAAAAACATTCACCATTCACAACTCCTAGTCTCCTACCATCTTACACTCACCAATGCTTACAAAGCAGCAACACTTTCCACCTCACAATCCACTTCTTACCCTGTCTTACCACAGCAACAATATCTATCACTTTATATCCACAGCTGTTTTCCAAGCAACAACACCCACCATCTTACATTTCCACCACTGTTTACGAAGCCACCATTTTACACCTACCACTGTTTACCATAACAACACCTAGCAACTTATATCCACAGTTGCTTACCAAGCAACAAAATCTACCACTTCATACCCACAACAGTATAACAAGCAACAACACCTACCACTACAAATCCACCACTGCTTACCTGTTGACGTTGCAGCCACACTCTCACTTTGTCCCTATCCTCCCTTGCGGCCTTGTCCTCTGTCTGTCCGTACAGGGCCAACAGAGGGCTCTCTACGCTGTCCAGCCAAGCCGTGAACTCTGCTACCTGACTGTCAATATCTTGCATGGAACGTAACGTCTCCTCGATCTTTCCCAGCCTCACGTTGGATCTGCAACAAAGGATAGACCAAGATAATGGTTTTAAGCAAATGGAAGCAGATCGACCTGTAGGCTAACACTGGGTCACTCAATCGAATGGCAAATCAGACATCATTTCAGCCAAAATCTACTAGGAAACAAACTTAAACCAAGCTACTTTTGCCTTAGAAAACATATTCTTCACTTGCTTTTCCTGAGAGGACTCTGTGTAGAGTCACGGAGTGGATGCAGCACATCTGGCTCTGCAACGACGAAATACAATTCAATGGTTTCCCTGGTAAGATGATTTCAATGATAATCAACTGCTCACTCCCTTGGAATCACAAAATGCTGGTATATACTCGTATATATATACATGTATATCCAACTTTTATGTGTGTCTTGAACAAAAGCAGTCAGTCATGAAATAGAAAACAAAGAAGAAATCACACACCAGACATCTCGGTGAACCTTGACTGCAAGTTCAACCACAACCGCAACCAATAACAGTAACCTGTTGGAGTATGGTGAATGGTCCTGAAGCAAAAACATGTATGCCATACACCAATAACCAACAACCAATACATGTTCTCATGCTCTCGGCACTCTTAAAATGAGAAGAGAGAGAGAAAAAACAAACTACCACATTGCATATTTGTCTAGTAAGTCACCACCAAACCACTTTGCAATGTGTTGTGAATTTTCTAACATTGCTCTATGTGTACCATATATCTACTTTCTCACGCATATTACTTTTGTCTCTCTCTCTCTCTTTTTCTGTAAATTCTTGGTTTGTCTGTCTACCCCATCTCTCTTATTCCTGTTATCACTGCATGGCTCTGTACCTCTTTTTCCCTATTCTCTTTCCACACTCCACACCCCACCCAGTGCACCCACATCTCTCGTTTTCTTTATCTTGTTTTCAATGTCTGTCTATCTATCGATCTATATATCTACATGTATCTATCTATATCTATCTATCTATCTGTCTGTCTATCTATTTATCTATCCATCTATCTATCTTCCTTCCTCTATCTTTATCTTTATCTTTCCATCTCTTTTCTCTGTACCTCTTTTTATCACACGAAAAAAGTACTTTCGAAAAATAAACTCAAGACAATTTCAATAGCCCTGTCTATCACCTTTAGAAATGTGCGAACATTACAATTGCATATTACATAATCCGAACCTGATTTTTATGGGCACTACAATAGGCCTTTGAAATTGCCCTTGAGTTTATTTTTCGAAAGTAGTTTTTATTGTGTTTTATCTTTATCTTACACAAAACACTGCCATTACCTAATTTTCCCTTTAGGCCTAATGAATTTAAAGATCTAACTCCAAATGACAAATGGGGGAGGGGGTGGTGGGGGGGTTGAAGGAAGACCCCTTTGGACCCAGTTGTGGCAATGACAAATTGTTGATATGAACACAAATACTAGTATGTACTGACAGGAATTTGTAGGGTCTGAAACCTAAAAATAGTTCATATCAATTTATACAATATCTCGTTACCCTGCTTCGGAAGTTATTACCTGGGCATTATAGCTCATGCGACCATTATCAGAGCACTGTGCATTTGAAAGAATAAATTCTACCATCATTGCTTGTTTATGGACATACATACATACATGTACACCAGGCAAGTTTTTTTTTGAACCATTCTGTTTGGGTTTCAGCTTGCATTTCTGGGTTGTACATCCATGCCAAAACTAATATCACACTTATGATCAGCTATTGATCAACTGGCCTAGATAAAAAATGAGGAACTGCAAAAACAAAAACATGTCTTCACAATTCCAATTTTTTTAATTCTTCGCTCAAATTCGGGAAGAAGAAGAAGATGACAATCTCTTTCTGTAAACGTACCTCTTGCTATGTAATCACAATCTTTGAGTGCTTTTGTCATCAAAACCAGTGATTATCCCATAAAAAAGAATAAATTGAAGATTTCAGCAAAAGAGAAGTGGCAAAGTTCAAGTGTTTTCAAAACAACACCAAAAAGACACATATATTTGAACGAAAGCACATCTAGCTGTTCTACACAAAGTCCAAGATTACTATATAGGCCTATATATGAACAACCAATACTTGCATAATTATGCTTTAAGATGTTTGTGGCAAATATAATAGTTACTCGGTTGGTATTGAATAAGACTGTCATACAATCTACAGTGTACATGTATGCATTAACCTGAGAAAGACTATGAAGCCATGCAAATAATAGAAGACCATTGAAAAACAATAGACTTATCCAGGATGTATTACATGTATTACACTAACACAAGTTCTACAAAATATGATATAAATGAAACACTGATAAATTTAAAATACACACAAGTCTGGTTGTGGAAGAAATCTATCACACATCTTCAAAGAATTCACTATAAATCAAAATAGTAGTATTATTCCATATTTACAAATGAAACTTACTCAGAAATGCAAGATACCAGATCACACGAAGCACTCTATGCCCAAACTATCAAATAATCCACTGCAAGGCAACTGCGCTTGTACTGAAAACAATTTCCATGTAGCGCTAGGCTGCGGGATATTGTTTCAGGACCAGGGTGTATCCGCTCGGCAAGCACACAGTCTTTTTCTTAAAAGAGTTCAAAACTTCCACTGACTACAAGCCATCATCAACACCTCCTGCCAGCTAACTCTAATATTTCTCACCATTAGTCCCTCACTGCATCTCAATCGCTCTTCCCACGATGGAGAGTTTGCCTTCAGAACTGAACATTTTTTTTTCCAAACACATCACCACCAGTTTAAGTTCCCTTGTGGAATATTTAGGACACCAATCTAACATCCAGGATCCTAAAGACACAGAATATGAGTCTAATTTGCTTCACATGTACAGTGTACTATGCATAAGTGATTTCCAAAAGAGAACTAGGTCTATATGCATGAAGGAGGCGGAGCTATCATAGCCATGGGGTTTATGATCCCCGCAACAACCCAAGCAAAACGCTAATGTAAACTGCAACCCATTTATGACATTGGTTCCCAGTGAACTCCATCAGGGTATGTTCACTCGATTGAACTCTAGTGTGTTTACACTAGCAAACTTTAAGGGTATTGTGATGCATTGGCCAATGTAAACTGGAGCCCATTTATGACATTGGTTCCTGGTAAGTTAGTTCCTGGTGCACTCTATCAAGGTACATTCATACTACTGAACCCATTCATACTTTCAAACTCTAAAGGGAGTAATGATGCAAAACGCTAATGGAAACTGTAAACCATTTATGACACTGGTTCCCAGTGAACTCTTCCAGGGCAGGTTCACATGATTGCCCTCTAGTGTGTTCACACTAGCAAACTTTAAAGGGTATCATGATGTGAACGCTAACGTAAACTGGAGCCTATACGACATTGGTTCCCAGTGAACTCTTCCAGGGTAGGTTCACATGAATAAACTCTAGTATACTGTATGTGCATCAACACAGCCAAATTTAAAGGCCTATTGAATGTTTTATGCATGTAAAACAAATAAACGATATGTAACAAATATAATAAGTAATAAGTAATAAGCAGAATAGATTAAACAAAAATTGAGCTAGTTGTCCCAGCTACGTGTTGAGCAAAACATGTTTTCAGTGAATGTGATTTTCAGTAAGTTTTCATATGTATATTTTTTAAAATCTAATACATTGTGCTGATCCCAACAACCATTCTATGACATGATAAATATTTCCAGATTATTTTAAGCCAGTTTGTCTTGAAATGCAATTCTATCACTGGAACTCAAATTTAGCTTTCAACGTTTCAGTTTAGGGAAAAATGCTTGAATCTGAATGCGGCTACATACACTATTTCATTTTTTTTCTCAAGCCATGTTGAGTAGTTGATCTTAAGCTATGCTACCGAACACCAGGGTCATGACCCCCTAAAAGCTCCAGTCCCTTGCCAGAACCCTCCCCCATCCCCCTCTAGTCTAACATCTCAAACACTTTAAATTCACCCTAATCAAATTTACACTACACTAATTTTTCATAGAGGGAAATCTCAAAGTCAATGATACATGTAGAATACTTTGCAGTACTTTGTCATAGTGACCTTAGAACCAGGGTATTTTATCGTGATTTTTTTGATATCCTGTAACTGTACAATTATTAGATGAGAGACACATGCAATCAGAAGAAATTACCGTTGCGCTGGTAGTAAGATTTTAAGTGGTAACACCAGCTTTTATGATAATTTCTTTGATAATTCTCTACATTGAAATGATTTACCTGCTAATTCACCTTTAATGATTGCCCGGAAATTAGAGAAAAATAGCAAAATCTTTACTAGCCAATCAGACAAACACCCCCTAAAAAATATTCCATCATAAAAAGGTGCATTTTATTTTCCCATGGCATCCAGTACAACATCAAGTCCCAGTTCATCAATTAACTTTGTCACAAGTTTATTTCTTGAACTGCCATCTCATCTGTTCAAAATCCAATTCCCCTTTCTATTCTATCACAATTTAATCCCCCCTTTTCCCCTCTTCGAGCGCCCCCCAAAAAATATGTCTAAGATTGGAGGCTAGGAGTTCCTCCCCAAAGTTTATCAAATCTGTGAAAATCTTTGCCAACAAGGTTTATGCCTTGTACACCTGATCGCCCTCCAAGGCATTGCTGGTATGTCATCCATGGGTGCATTTCATATCGGAGACAAGATCCCATCGCTCACTCCTTCATTGAACATGCTACCGTAACTGCCACTGGGTCACGTCATATGTTTTTCTTCTAATTTTTGTTTTAGCATTCTAAAAAATACTGAAAAATTTGAAATGTTTAGGACTTGAAACTTACATGATCTGCTAAGGAAAGTGGTATCAATTGCACAAAACTTTTGCAACTTAACAAAAATGTAATGTAATGATCATTATATTGCGACATGAAACTTTGGACCACTCGAGAGTTTGTTTCTCTTTCTTGCACACAAAATATGAAGATTTACAGTACACTTATTTTGAAGAATCTAAGAGCAACTCAGAGTATTTAAATACATTTGATTCAGTAAACTTTCCAAAACATTGGTGAAAATATAACTTAGCCATCACAAAGTTGGTCTCAAAGATGTTTTTAAAAAAGGTATCCCTTCTACATGTATGTACGACATGTGGTTTTGAACATTGAGTATCTTTTGAAAGATTTTCTGAGAATTCCAATCATCATTACCAAACCACGCACTACCTATAATCACATTTGTTGGGAGAGAGCTGATGTGAACAGAACCTCTGTGCACTCTCTTAATATAACCATCTAGTTGTTATGGAGTGAGTAAATACTCATGTCAAGACTGATTGGTTTGGGTGAAGTCTAAAATGCAGAGTGACGTCTCAGAATTTCAAGCCACCTGTAGTGCTCAACAAGTATTATCGGATTTGGATCTTAATTGGTATGTTGCATGCAAGACCTCACAATGTGCTTTCATGGGGAGTGAGAAGGAAAAAATGTTTCTTTTTTGGGAAAAAAAGTCTCCGCCAGATCTGTTCTTGATCAGTATTACTAGTGAATGAAGGTGATATTCATCGAGATGTAAAATCACAGGTCACATTTTACAAAGTAAAATTAAGGTTTGCATGTTTGAAAAATATACAGACTTTGTTTCTTTCTCTCTCTCTCTTTTCTTCTCTTTTGTTTCTCTCTGGTGCTCTTTCTCCCTCTTCTGTACCAAAAGCAAATAAAACATTGTCATTGCTAACCTTACTAAAATTACAGGTAGAATCTTTGTCATCACTATTATTATAACTACATACAGTTGTATTATCTACATGTGCCATCACCATTTAACTGGGTGTTGTGGCGTGCGCCTGTAATCCAGCTATACCAGTGGAAGTTATAAACTGATTCAGCGGACCCAGGTTCGAGACTGAGTCACGTCTTTCGGATGGTGACGTTAAAGGTCGGTCCCAGACGTAAATAAACATATCTGATTGATACACGTCTGTAAAAACCCAATTACACAAACACATTATCAAAACACCACCAGATCATCACAACAGTATCACTATACCACCATCACCATCAACAACGCAGTAATCACTATCAATATACTACATGTACAACTACTAATACCTATTTCACTATTACCATCATCATCATCATCAGCATCACCACCACCAAGACCACCAGCATCACCACCACCACTATCATTACCATCAACACCACCACCACCACCAATCCTCAACTCACCTGTCACATATATTAGCCCATTTTTGGTTGACTCTGTCCACATCACCATCACTGCTACCACCACTACTTGTACCATCTGTATCACCATCATCACCACAACCACCATCATCATCACCACCACCATCATCACCACCACCACCACCACCACCACCACCACCACCATCATCATCATCATCATCATCATCATCATCACCACCACCACCACCATCATCATCATCATCATCATCACCACCACCACCATCATCACCACCACCACCAATCCTCATCTCACCTGTCACATATCTTAGCCCATCTCTGGTTGACACCGTCTAGAACCTGTTGTATCTTGGTAGTGTCATCCTCCTTGTACTCCAACGCTAGCCTGTCTCCAGACTCATTGACTGCATCGATACAAGGCTTCCACTGCTCTACTTCTTCCAGGAAACCCTATAGAAACATTACAAAATAAAAATTCGTAAATTTCAACAATCTGTTGTGTTCCTGGCAAACTTTTCTGTCAAATTTCTGATCTGCTTAGATTTCATTACTAAAGTGATAATATCACTCTAAGGGAATCTAACCTTAATCGCAAGTTGCTTTGAATTTGGACTACCGGTACATGTATATACAGACAGAAATTGAGTAGTTTTGTTTAAAGAATCGTAAACAAAATTTTGATTATTTTTTAAACTTTTATGTACAGTGCCTGGGCATCCATTAAAGCTGCGCAAGCCACACAACAAATAAAAGGAGCCCAAATGTGTAATACTTTAAGCTTTCTTGCATATATCACAGAATTTTCAATTTCACCTCTGAAAGTTATTTCCAAGAGGAATATGAAATTAGAAAGACAGATTTGCTACTGAACGGCAATGGCAATATAACTTTTTTAAACCACATTTCGGGGAGTGAAGGAAGATTTCTCAAGGAAGCATGTTCACTGTCTGAAGAAAAAAAAAGATGGAAGACACAAACTAAGAGAGGGCTTCATACTCAAGAATCTCAAAAGATAAATTGCTTCTAGGGTTGTATGACACATGATCAGGGGAGCGTTTCATCAAGCGTCTTGTCAGTGATTTTTACTGACAACTTTGCTCTCAGCCAATCAGATGCAAGGATTTCAGTAGCTTATAACAGTTGACGGTAAATATCACTGACAAAACGGTTGATGAAACGCTGCCCTGGCAACAAATTGCTCCATGGTCAATATCCTAAACTAAAAAAATTCCTATATTCAACCTCGGACCTTGGACCTAACCTTACATGTATATCTGTTTGACAAAATAAAGCCCAGGGCAATTGTCACTTGGGAAAGTGTTGGGGGATCACTTTTTTTTATTTTAAAACATCTTTTTTTCAATGACACCAATTTAACCACCTTAAATCTACGACAAACTCCTCGAAACATACAAGAAGACAACTGAAGACACTCACCTTTTGTGCCTCTAATTGGGCTTGAAGCATGAGCATCTCCTGGGCGACGGGAGGATAGCGATCAAGCGTTCCCTCCATCTTGCTCAGCCACGTAAGAAGCTCTTGGGTCAACTGGTGGAAGCGTTGGGAGTCGGTCATCATGGTCTCCAGCTGACCGGCACGGTGGGTCGCCCTCTTCTCTGCTCCTTCCCATAATTCCAAGAGTCTCGCCACTGATGGATATTGTAATTAGACAAAGATAATGTTTACAACCATCATTTATCAATATTCAAGTACTTTTCCAAATACAGTATGTAAACTGAGTAACCAATCTTGCACTAAGCTAAGATGAATCCATTTTTGAAAATTGATAAATTATTTGTCTGGTGTTCCAAAATATGTGTCATTTTCCTTTTAATCATAAAATAATTGTCAAGTGTTTGACCAAAACAAAAGCAATACAGGGGATACACTGCTGTCAAAATGATACACAAGTTAATGATTTATATAGACCAACGGACTTGACGATCATTTTGTGGGAATTGGTCACCTCCATGTGGCAGTTTGTTTAGTCTCTGTCTGAAAGACATTGATAAAAATACAGAAAGATGACTCATATGACCTGATTTTGTTTCTGTTTACAAGAGAGTATACACTGTCTGTGTGCAGATATCAAATCCTAACAAACCCGGGAGTGAAAAAATGTAGGAGGGAGAGCAAGAAAGAGAGAGAAGAGAAGAGAGAGGGGGGGGGGGGGGGAGAGATATGAATAAACTGGAATAAACTTGAAGAAGATCTGAAATACTTTCCAAAGTTCTATAAACCCTTTCAAAGGAGAACTCCTTCATCAATCCAAGTTTAGAAACTATTTATCGTAAACTTGCTTCTCAAGGTAGAAAAAAGAAAGGTGACCATTCTTCGGGAAAACTTGTATTCTTTTCCCTTCTATTTGAAACGAGCGGTACTTACTTTTCTCATGTAAGAGACGTTTGTCGCCCTCATTGGCGGTCTCTTCTTGTATTGACTTGGCTCTTTCGACGAGTTCTTTGAGCTGAGGATGCTTGATGTCCAAGTCTTGGATGTGAGACTGGAGAGGAGGAAAGGGAAGTCATTTGAGTGAGAAAGGAATGAATGAAGGAAAGGGATTGATGGATGGATGGATGGAGAATGAAAGGTGAAAAAAAGAAGCAGACAGATGTTTTATCAAAGACACAGAAGTGGGGAAAGGAGAGAAACAGATTGAAAGAGAAAGAGAGAGAGAGAGAGGAGAGAACAGATAGAGAGAACAGAGAGAGAGGAGAGAACAGAGAGCGAGAGAGAGAGAGAGAGAGAGAGAGAGAGAGAGAGAATAACAGAGGAGGGAGATAGAAGAGTAAGATAAAAAAAGAAAGAGGTGAGAGAGATAGACAAAAGAGAGAGAGAGAGAGAGAGAGAGAGAGAGAGAGAGAAAGAAAGATCATGTTTAGGTAAAAAGGAAGATAAAGAACATTTGTACTTGTTATCCTTAACACAAATATTTTGCAAAACCAAAAACCTTTCACATTATTTTTGTTGTTTGGTTATTGCATTATTTAGCTTTTAAATCTTTTTTAAATTCAGTTTTCAGCAATGATTTATGATTTTAAAAATGTTGCAAAACATAAAACAAAAGCTTTTGTAATGTGAGCTTTTTCTAAAAAACTTGTGCAGACTAATATTGTTATCTATTTTAAATGCAAAAATGTCAATGCACTAAACTGATCATCAATTATACAGAAGTAAATTACTATTTCTTCAAAGAAAACTTCTATCTAGGCATCATAAACATTAAGGCAGGTGTTACTTACAAACAAAGGACCTATCTATTTTTTTTTTTACTAAAGGGGAAAAAGGTGATTTAATTAATATCAAAGTGTATGTGCAAGTGTGCATCACATTTAATGACCACCACCACCCTAATGAATAAAAGCCAAAGGCCTAAAAATGGAGGCAAAAACATTTACGGCTGAAAAAACAACAATGTTATATGTTAGGACAATCAATTTACATTTCTTAATTTAGATGTGCATAATGATATAAGGCGTATATGCTGGTTGAATCCAATGTCATGAGAGAGCAGAAATTGACCCAAGTTGAGTATGGTTCAAGAGTCAGAATATGTTTTTCTGATAACAATTCTCATTAATGGCAAATATATAAACATAATGATATCAATAATTGCAAATTTACAACTTCATATCTCATAAGACTCATATAAAAATGACAAATATTTATGTGTAATATATAAGCTTGCTCTGCTGGCTAAAAGGAATGACATTAAAAGTGTTGCTTATATGTGTGTTTCTCTTTACAGATTTCAAATTAAGTGATTAACAAGTTATGCTCTATGAAAGCATTGGTAATGGCATATTGCAATTTGTCTCCATAGGGCAAGAAGGACGTTAAGCTGTATCATTTTAAATAATGTTGACACTTTCTGGCTCTAACAAGACAAGTCATGGTATTAAATTATTAGCTTAAAAGAAGTCAATTAAAAATAATGTTGCATATGTTGCACTCATAATTATAAATAAATATTCCTCAATATTAACTAAAGCATTGTCTTTTTTGAGCCAGAACGGCCTTAACTCTGAACAAAAGATGGAAGTTAATGCCTTTCTGGTTCCAAACAGACGATATTATCTGCTGAGCGCCAGGAGGGCGTTAACTCATATTTCACACAGTTAACACCTTTTCTGGCTCTCAGCATGCAATATCCTCTGTTTGGCGCCAGGAGGGCGTTAACTTCTATCTTTTGTACAGAGTTAACTCCCTTCTGGCTCCCAACAGACATTATGCAAATCACCACATATCAGCATACAAATCTTGATTGAATTATGTTATTGGCATATCTTCTGGTATAATATTAATATAAAAGGAGAAAATTACCTCTCATAGTAATACCATTTAAAAGCATATATTTCTATTAATTTAAGATTGTCAGCTAAATATTACAAATCTATGTACATTTTGTATATACAATAACAGATATCTTGTGCATATTTCATCATTTAGATAAACTTTGGTCCATGTTATTTCTTTCATTTTGAAACAGGATATAAAGCAATCTTCCATACCAATGACTGAGATAGGGTGGGAAAATAGATAAAGATGAAGTCTCCACCTCATTGCATTTCATCAATGGAATCTTTACACAAAGTGAATGATTGACTTAGCAGACAACACTTTGAACACTACCCCTTCGCTAAAGAAGAGACAAAAATTACTCTTTGAATGAATAACATTATGAATATGAAATGAAGTATACAGGTGGCAAGGCATAGCTGCTATGTGGTTTCATACCGGGAAACCATGTATAATACAAATTCACCTGTCATACAATCTCATTGAATCTATCCGTTATTTTTGTGAGATAAGATTAATAGACCTGTTTACTAAGTGATTCAAATTTATGGATGTTTCTTTCCTGGGGACCTAGTAATGAGGTATTCCATTAACCTGTTATTAATGAATGAACTACAATAATTGGAATCCAGTTTGCATACATTACTTGTTGCTATGTCTGACAAGCCTCTGGCAAGCTTTCAGGTTGTCAAGAACAAAAGTATGCATAAAATTTGAACACTTAGTAAAAGGTCTATTCATCAAAGGGGAATGCAAGAGATAAGATAGATATTTAAGTTGTTCTAATCAAAGAACTTTATTGAAACCAAATTCATGTCACCCCACCGCCATTAGTTGATATATTAGACAATATAAATTTACACTTTTATCAAGTACATTGGAATGGTAGATGATTAAAGATGTCAATCAATTTTTTATTTTATTGCACATCTTCACAACTGAATTACTAAAAAATGTTCTGTGTCATGCTGGCAAATTCAAATTCAAACATTTGCAAGATTACAAAAAAAAAAAAAACACAAAAAACAACAGAATTACACAAGAACTTTTTTAAAAATAACCTACAGTTCTTCACATACGGCACTCGTCATGAAAAATTCTGCCTAGTTCAGTTTAAAACACATATTTTCAGAAGGCTGACAATATTTAGATGAAAAATGCAGCCACTGATATAAAAAACGAAAAATATTCACTGCCAAATCTGGGCAAAATATGAGCCTGAATGAAATATTTGTAACTAAAGGCCAGATGGTATAAATGGATGCCATGAATAGTTTAACACAAATGAAAATGGAAGCAAATCATGAATAATGCAGTTTGTTGTTTAAAAAACATGTACCAGCAACTTTTTTCCACACTTTCTAATGAAAAATTAACCACATGGAAATAAGTGAAAAAGTAATTTTTGATTAAATTTTTAATCTGGTTTAACCAATGCCCCAAACCTACATGTTTACAAGTGTACATGTCATACTTTGTTGAATGCTAACAACATTTAAATTTAGCAACATTGTTTGTAATTTTTCATGGTTTAAATAAAATGTAGCATGTCAAAAAAAAATGTAGCATGCCAAAAAATAAAATGTAGCATGTCAAAAGCCAGTAGAGTGATTGGAAATATTCTTCAATTGCTAAAGAAATCACATATTTACATTCGACAGCAAATTAAATTGAATATTTAACTATTTGTTTCATGTATATATACTTATATACACACATGTATCTTCAATACATCAGAGAATTTATTAACTATAAGTACCGGTACACATCAGATATAAACATGTCAACAACTAACTTCCAAGTTTTTGCAAATTTCTCCACATCATACATGTATAAATAATAAGATACAACATTTTGAAAGGGCTGCCACTTATCAGCCCTTTCAAATATTGCACTGAAACTTTACTTTTTAGAGTATGACTTCTAAATATGGTCTCTCCCTTTCTCCCATTCGAAAAAGAAAGAAAAAAATAAAAAAGGAGCTACATGCATGTCTGGATTATTCAATCTTCAGGTCTTAAAAATGAAAAAAAAAAAAAAAAATTTTTTGTTCAGAAATGCCAGAAACGGAGGAAAAATGGATAGTATTTAAATATCCTGAGTTCATAGTTGTATCAATTTTCATTACAGGGGAGAGGGGAAAGGGCATAACCCAATCCATTTGGAAGCCAGCTAGACTAAGGTCCGATTCACGCGAGGCGTTATTTCGATTGTGTCGTTACCTGCGCTAATCTAGCCTGTAAAGGCAATTATCCCAAATGCCAGTTATTAAAAGAATTGTTTGCTTTGTTCATTTTGCAGATCACTTTTTAAACAATATCACTCTTTCACGATGCTCAAAAGACCGTACCAGTCACTGATGCGGTCCTATAACATCAGCAAATAACGCCTTGCGTGAGCCGGGACTAACAGAGAGGAGGACATTTGGTGTGAAATGAATGGTACAGGAAGACAAACAATAAACAAGGACAGACAAACATACAAATGTTCACTACAATCAAAATGTGCGTTAAAAAAACAAAAAATGCTAGTCAATAGAACCTGTGCAGTGAACACCATGTTATCGACAAAAACTTCCTCTGAAGGGAAAAAGCAATTCATCTACCCTATACATCTTTGGTGTTATAAATAACAATATCTATAGCCTAGTGCGTTAAAAAAAGTGAACATCAAAGTGTGTGAGTGCATTTGCAAATCAATTTATGCATTATTTCTCATAAGTTAAAAAGTTAAAAAGATTAGATAATCAGATTGTGCACGTAACCTTCACCAAAATATTAGAGCAGTAGTTAGAGCAATGTGAAATGCAGGTGTATGTGCATAATTATGTGGATTTTAAAAAGTTTAAATATATTCATTGGGAAGGGGAGATGAAATAATTGTCAGTATATTGTTCGTTCGTCTTATCTCATCTTCTATGTTATTTCAAAAGGTATTTGCTTTGTCCACAAATAACTTTGGGATTTCTAAAATTTTAATTTTTTCAAAACTGATAATCATCATGAATCATAATATACCTCAATGATCATCTTCAACTTTCATTGATGAAACATTACTTTCAACATCACATCTTTACTGCTTAACCCCTACCATGCCGTGGGCGGCAAATCCCGCCGAAAAATTGAGTGTTGAACATTTTATTTAGGCTCAGAATGGCTTGAAAATTCTTCCTCATACAGAAACCTGTGCCTCCAATATGTTTATTCCTATGCAATAAATCTTTGCCCAGTTTGTTAAACAAAACAACCTCATTGAACGTTAATATTCAACTCATGAAAGTTCATTTTTGACAATCGCTCAAAAATCTGGTGGCGTGGAAGGGGTTAATTCTAACAGATGAAAGAGGGCATCTTTGGAACATTGGTGCACCCTAATAATAATAATTAGCATAAGGAGCCAATGGTACCAATGTGCATATAAGAAGGCCGAGTATTTCTCAGATGTGCGACTCTAGTGGTTATGTTGCATGATGCAATTTCCGATGAATTTTATGATGATAATGAAATCAGCGACAAAGTCCAGGTTGTACTGGTTATCTAATTTTTGAGGCATTAACAATCTTTTTCATGAAAAAATGCAGAAAATTAAAAAGCATTGTGAGGTGCAATCTACCTTGAGAAATAAGGAAAAAAAAGAAGGTATTATTCAAAGGATGACCTTTGACCTTTGAACTGACCTCAAGTTCAATTAGCATGCTCACTATATCTACAACCAGCCCTCCAATGAGCTGCCGATCACTGGAATCCAGCGAATAGAATGTCGGCAAGACAGTAGACCAAATATCCTAGAGGGGCGGAAGGTTAGGAAGAAAACATGCAGTCTTATCCATGAAAAGTTGAAATGGAGCAATTACAGAAGGGTCTCCATGTTTGTAAATTTGTTCGTTTAATGCTGATCAATATATCAAGAAGACGGTAATGGCCTCAAGACATAAAACTTTTTTCTGATGAAGTGGAAGGTAATGTATATACAACCTCACTTTCTCCTTTTAAACTTTCAAAAGAATGACGCCCCCTCCCCCCCCCCCCCCCCAAAAAAAAAAAAAAAAAAAAAAAAAAAAAAAAAAAACAGACATGAATTTCCATTTCTCGGCTTTCAAAGAAAAAAAAAAAGAAGATATGAATATATTAACATATAAGTTTCCCCTCTATGTTTCAAAGTTTAAAAAAAAAATTGTTTTTTATTTAAATTTTTCAATATTTCTGGAGTTGTAAAACTGTACATACATGTAGATGTATGTTATCATATCTTCGTTTGAAAGAAAATGTATTTGCTGTTGTTCTGAGTTTTTGTACAATAACAGTCACCAAGACAAAATATACCGGAAACATCTGAAAAATTAGATATGACAACTTTTATAGCATTAAACAAAATATAGAGATGCAGACCTGCTACAAATGGCATTTCACTGCAGAAAACATAAGCAAATATAGTCAAAATTCAGAACTTGTTAATATCAAGATATGAGCACAATGAATAGGACATTGGGTGGAGGAAGGAGGGTGTTAGTAGCAAAGGAGGAACATCTCACTATATACCTACATTTCTCAATTTGGGAGAAATTTCAAACATCAATAATGTTTAAAACAATAACATATCCTTATAATTGGTAATCATTTGCTTTAAAACAGGGATCAAATCTTATGAAACAGTTTTTAAATACTCCAGATTAATTGGGTTCGATGTCTTTACTTTGAAGTACTAACAACTGCAATAGGCTCATCTCACTGTCTTCCAATCAAACAATTCTATTGCCCATCAAGCACAGAAACAAGTAGAAACCATTATAACCATAAAGTTAGAATGCATAATAACCACTGCCTATCTCCAATATACATACATGTATATCGTCTGTTGAGAGCCAGAAGGGCGTTAACTCTGTATAAAAGGATATGAGATAATGCCCTTCTGGCTCTAAACAGACAATATGCACTTGATCCATCTGCTAAAACGTTGTCAATACAAATCGCAAAATACTTTAATATAGTGGTAGAAAAGTATAAAGTAAAACTTAAAAAATATTTCTCTAAAAAGTAATGATTTTTTTGGCAGTCAATACACATTAAAGGGGAAATACAGCAATTCCGAGGTAAAAATTGAAAAAAGAAGAAGAAAAGAATAAGACCACATATTAACTTGCAATGCAAACAAACACACATACATGTATATCTGAAATATATAGAGTACATTCAATACATAGAATTGTTTCCTGATAAAATGTTTAAAGAAATGAATAGGAAAAATGAATTAAAGATATAAAAATACAAAAGAAACTGGCGTAAAACAGACAATGGATGAAACAAGTTACTGACTAACCTTTTGTTTCATGATCATGTTCTCAATTTCTTCCAAGTCACCGACAGTCACGACCTCTGACCTCAGCATCCTCTCCAGGAGCATCAGCCAGTCACGGAGCTCCGCCACGACCTTGTCGATGTCAGGCCATGGCGAGGAGTCACGCCGGTTGGCATCTATCGCCGGTGGAGGAACCGGTAGTCTCTGAACCTCAGCGGGGACTGCATCGACGGACTCGCTGATGACTGTTGGAAAGGCAAAGAGGGAGACACAGTGAAGGGCACGAGCAACGGAATGCATGATGACCTCATAAAGTAAGTCGTAGAGTATGTCAATCCAAAAGAAATCGTCGATGAGACGAGGCATGTGGCACTACAGAGAACAGGGTCTGGTAAGTTAAAGTGGCAAAGAAATGTTGGATATTGACCATGGGAGGCCTGTGACAGTAAAGACCACAGTGTCAGGGATTTTACAGATCGTCACATGTACTGTTGAGCACGGTTCTTTGGTCAATGGAACATCTCTTCCTTTGGTAATCCTTCAAACTCTTTGGTGATATAAACTTCCCGATGAAGAACCAGACAATTGTCAGAGATGGGTGAAGAGCACTCTGGATCGATAGGGTTAAGCTTTGTCTATCTGCAACTTGGCTTACGATGCCTCCTGATTCTTTGATGATATTGAAGGTACAAAGAAATCAAACTTCTTGAGTAAGAACCAGGGTTACCAGGCAAATGACAGGGATGGCTTAAAGTCACAGCAGATATGGAACCGGATGAATTTTGGAGATTGGTCAAGGTCACTATGGTTTGATACCATCAAACTTCATCTACTTAAACTTGGCCAAGGAGGCCTGGTGAATTCCTTGAATATATAAAAGGTAAAATCAACACAACTTTTGAACGAGAACCTGACTATTGTCCCAGGATCGAATAAAGTTGTGGCAGATAGGACTACATGACAGTCAGAGATGGGGTAAGGCCACTGTGTTTGTCTATTTGTCTATTTGTCTATTTGAAACTTGGCCTTGGATGCAATAAATTCCTTGACAATATCAAAAGTAAATGTCACTTCCTGAAGTACATGTGCCAGATAAATGTCAGAGATAGATTATACACCATAAAGCTTTCTTTTTCTGAAAACTGGATGAGAAATCTCTCATTTCACGGAAAATCCAAGAATGACAAGTTCACATCAGCACATATCCAGCAAATAGATCCATGTATGAAAAGAAAGTTATCATGTTGTTCTACTCTGTTCTTGAGGATATACAGTAATTGTCTAGGCAACACAGTACTTCTTCCACCGAATGTGACCTCTTTTCACTAACGCACAGGTCCTGCCTCTCAACAAGCTGCACTTAAAATTGTCTCCAAGTGCATCAGCAAAGAGATGAAGACATGCTGTTCTGCTTCACTCATTTCCTGAGCATTCACTAAAACCAATCATGATTCAACAATTTAACATGAGCTCATAACAGGAGTTCTCTGATTGCACAAGACACAATTGTAACTGAGCCAAACTAATCATGATTGCGCAATAAAAACGTCCCTCATCATTTATAATGTGACTTAACATTCTTTTCTATTTTCCAAGTTGCTTGCAGACAAGTGTGCTCGCTACTGGATCAAGACTTGTTTTGTCATCTCATCTCACTGTATAGAAGGTTGAGTAAGGTTTCCATATATTTTCCAAGAGCCATACAAAAGCAGGACCTGTTTTAATTTCCTTTTTTTGTAATGCACAGGATTTAGTCAGTTTTTAGTATAAATATATTGTCAATTATTACTTGAGAATTAGATGCCTCGTTTGCTCCTTCGTGTGACAACAGATCAACTTGTACTCTTATTGTACTACCCCGATGATCAACATCTTCCGCACAATTAGATGCCTATTAAGCTTTAGATCAGTGGGGTTCAAACCTCTTAGACACACATGAAACAATCCTCTGGGAAATCACATCAAACATTAACCGCGAAGAATTGCTGCTTCAAATTGATGATAGAATCCATAAAGACACATGTTTCTCTTCATATGATTTCCTTGGAATATATATATATACATGTACTTGTGCACTGTATACGTGTAGTATACTATTCATCACAACATAAGCAATATCAACAGTATACAAAATATTCCTAAAACTATCAAAGCAATCATTTGGAAATGTATATCCTCATTTGAGCAAATCCACTGCCTGATAGTGTCGCCGACTTTCAAAAATACCCCAATTATCACCGAGCTCAACTACGTCTGGCTCTTTTCAGGACACGAGGAAGTCGTTCGTTAGGGGTGCAGGAGCGACGCAACTTCGTCAGGCTCCCGTATGTTGTTTAAGTGGTATCACATGACAACCGCACAACAACTACTCAAGTCACTTGGCTGTGCCTGTTTTAAACCGAATGATGTCAGCATTATCTTGCTTAGAAATTTGTATGATTGTTTTTTTGCTTTGTTTTGTCTAATACAGGGAACAGGACTAACAGGAGTGGAGGGCACGTGACCTTCTAAAGTTCAGTAAGTCCCCTGAATTATTACTACGGTTTTATAATTAAGATATAAAGCAGGACCTCTTTATAATTTTTGACATCATCACACCTGCCAACTTTCAACAGCAAGAATTTGGATTTTCTCAAGTAAAAATTAGGAATGCAGTGCACTTTGTACGTTTTTACACAAACATTTTCAGACAAAGAGAGGAATCGAGAGTTTGTAACATCAGTTTAGGAAATATTCCCTCAAACAGGAAAGGTTCACAGCTATGCATCATCCATAAAACAACCCTCCCCTCCAAATACATGTATATGGAAAGGTGTTGAGCCTTAGTTACAGTCCCAATGATAGGATGTGAAATACTGTAGAGCCTGTAGCAATTTAAATCAGTACCTAACTATTTCACATTCATAGCAACTTGATATCTGCAATTTTGTTCAAAAAGAAATAGTTTGTAGGATTGCAACTGACTTTTATTAATATGATCAATACCGTTTATAGGACAGGGCCAAGACGATGCAAATGTCGCCTCTTTTCATGGGCAATCTGGTTGGATGCCGTTGTTAATGAGTCAGGTGATCAAGGAAAGGAAGCTGAGTAACATTCATTCTCATGTGAATCTCCAACCAAAATATCCCTTTCACATGTTATTATTTTGATACTCAGTTAAGTAGTCCAAATCCCCCACCATAGAAGCTAAATGTCACAAAAATAGAAAACATGTGAGAAAGAACAAGTGATTTATCAACTGTGCAATACACAATCTTTATACTTTTGTTTTCATTTCATACAAGGAAATCAAATGTATTTATAGCAATATTTCAAGCTTTCAAAAACCGATACTTCCCATTGGCCAATGAGGCATCCTGTCTCAACCAAATTCATCCACTATATAAACTGAGTACTGACAAAGTAGGATTAGCTATTTCGATTTCAAAATTTAACAATTACATCAAAAATATTCTTGATTCTTAATTTCTATAGTATCAAATGAGTGAATTTTAATAGGAAAGTGATAGCAACATTATAGCCTAGTGGAGTGGCACGAAAAGATGCATCTGGAATGCAAATGGGTGAATTAAAAGTTGATAGTGGACATACATGTATGCAATGACAATTTTGGTAATATCAAGCCTATTTTGTAGTAGAGGTATCTTTAAACTGTGGCATAATGATGTTTCTAAATGTACCTTACAGCAATAAAGTCATGATTTTGAGCAATATAAATTTTGCATTCTGGACGCGTCTTTTCTTGCCACTACCTTTCGTGAAGCTACCTGAACAGACAGAAAGATTTTAGCCTTTAACCTCTTCCATGCCACAAGATTTTTGAGCAATTGTCAAAAAGAGCTAAATTAACTTTCGATGAGCTTTTTCTTGAGCAAAATGTGCAAATGTGCAAAGGTTGCCACTCTCAACCCAGGTGAAGTAAATGGGTACCCGGTAGGAAGAAATTCCTTGAAATGCTTTAGCGCCATAATAGGCAGCTCGGCTAAAGCCGGGGTAATAATGTGATACTTTGTATTAAGCGCAGTAGAGTATATCCATATAGTGGCTGCGCTATATAAATGGGCATATTATTCTTATTATTATTATTATAGGAATAAACATTACATTGAAAGCACAAGTTTCTGTATGAGGAGGAATTTTCAAGCCATTCTGAGCCTAAACAAAATGTTCAACATCCAAATGTTTGGGCGGGATTTGCCACCCACGGCATGGTAGGGGTTAAGGACATTGCATTTGTGAAAAACCTGTAGAATAGGTATCATTGACCTTTTAAATTATTTTTTTTTTACATCATTCCCCAATGCCTTCAATGTTCAAGTATGTTTTTCTTGAGAAAAAGACATACAGAGAAATCAGACACCCGCTTTATAGAAGTCAGGCTCTCCTTCTAGCTGGGACTTAACCTTGGAGATTTGTAACAGGGAATTAACTCAGAAACTTGATACAAGGTTTGGGTGACTTTGATAAGCAGGGATAGGCTAGGTTATATAGAGCATCATTCAGTAGGTGGAATTAGAAAAGGTTATTTATGATCCGGGGTCAGTGTCATTTACATCAGCACAAAGCGTAGGAATGTAGCGTGGGATTACTGCAAGTAGAATGTAGACTCTTCAAGCAACAAAAGTTTGTATGAAGTAAACATGTACAGGGAAACCTGTGTATAAAGACCGCTCAAAGGAGACACGAAAATGCAATCTGTATTGGCAGGCGGTCTATAAGTATAGGTTCAATGAAAAGCACTGTTCAAGGGAAGTATAAAATGTGGTCTTTATATAGATAGGTGGTTGCTAAAGCACACAAGCTTCCTACATGTATTTCTTCTCATTAGAGAAAAGGGGTGCGGGATAAATCATTGATTTATTTTCCTTAGTTTACTAATTACTATTTCAAAAAATCTAATTTGATTTTGACCTTCAAGCTATAAAATACCAATCGCTCCATGAAATACCTCCTGATGATCTTAGCATTTTTCGAACTTTCATAAGAAAATCATGAATTGCCTAACTTTGCCTCATTTTGGCATTTAGAATTTTTGTTTTTGTTTGTTACCAACATATTTCCAGAAATTCACTTCCCCTAGGAACCCTGCTACAGGAAGTTATTCATTGGAGTGTGCAGATACAAGCAATGGAACATCCCAGTCACTGGATTGTTGTTATTGAAATGTCTGAATTGATGGGCTTCATTCACTGATTGAAAACTTCCTTTCTGTCTTAAGATATTTGTTGGTCGGATCAAGTGTGGAGAAAGAGAAAAAGAGTGGAATTATGATAGCAAAAAAAAAAAGATGAAGAAATTGTGTGGGAATCAAGAGAGAGATATATATATATATATAGAGAGAGAGAGAGAGAGAGAGAGAGAGAGAGAGAGAGAAGAATGGAGAGAAAGAGAGATAGAAGAGAAGAGAAAGAGAGAGAGAATAGAGAGGGAGAGAAAGAGAAAAGAGAAGAGAGAGAGAGAAGAAAGAGAGAGAGAGAGAGAAGAAAGAGAGAGAGGGGGGTGGGTGGGAGGGAAAAAAAGAAAGAAAGCGAGAGAAAGATGGACACAAAGAAGGGTACACACACCAAGTATTGTTGGGAGGGCATGGTGCTGGTATGAAAAGGTAACAATACAGAGACAGCATTTGAAATATGGTAACTTTGGCCTAGATTAAACAATGGTTGTGTCAAATAAAACACCTACAAGTCCTGGACATGTGTGAGCGTAGTCTGCATCCAAGATCATTCCATGACCCCAGTTAACCTCTCACCTATTCTCTGCTGTATGACAACCTTCCTCTCCAGCTCCACGTCTGACCTGGGTCGAAGGTGAGCGGCCAGGTATCTTATCCTCTCCCAGTCCGCAATCAGCTTCTCCACATCCTCCCTCAGAGGGTCGGCAAGCTGCCTGCTAGAGGCCTGAGCCTCGGCGGTCAGCTGGGTGTTCAGACGGTTGATGCTATCCATGTTCTCCTGCCTGGCCTTCAGAGCTTCGTTCATCGTCTGAATAGCCAATGTCCAAAAAAAGTTTTTTTAAATTGAAAATTATGATTGTGAACCGATGACTAATGACAGCTTTCAAGGCATGACTAGAATTTATTCCCTATTTGATCACCAAATTTCAAACAATCATCAAAATCTACATGTTACCATACATTTTGTAATGACAAGCATTATTTGATATACAGTACTTCATACATCAAATCTGTGTGACGAATGCAGGAACAATACACAATAACACATCCCTTTGCGAATGCAAGCCGTAATCACGCCCATGCCTTCCCATACCTGTGGATCCACCACGACAGAGTCCTGCTCGTCGTTGGACGTCGCTGATCCTACGGGTCCCTGGGTCTCTAAGACATCCATGGTGGCTTGAACCCATGCTCTCATCTGATTAAGCTCCTCAAGGAAGGCCTCTGTCTTCTCCAGCTTCTCCTCGAGCTGTGCTCGGAACTTGGGGATCGTACCTGAAACCTGCGGAGGGGAAAGATGTCATTTTAATTTAGTCTATTTGGCTTATGACGTTACAAAGTAATTGTAGCGCTTCTTAAGCCTGGCACACTATACGATCCGACTGCGACCCGATTTCGAACAAATTGCGGTTTGCATTACATGTGAAAGTTAAAAAAAGTGAAATTATCTCATTTGAAGTTCGGAATAATGATACAAATACTAATATCAAAATTTTGGTTAACTGCAATTCTTCTGGTTAGAGTAAGGGCCAAATCGGCTTAAAATCTTAGTCGATCGCAAGATTGGTATGACGTCACTACGATTTGGAATTGAATTCGCTTTTATTCCTACACGGGGGCTCGCAGTAGCCCGGAATATCGATTATAGTATTCATACTACTATTCGGAACTTTGATCACAAAGATTTTACATGTTTGAAGGTTCATATCAAATGTTATAACAACTTTTCCCCAAAATCGCATCGTAGTCAGATCGTGCAGTGTGCGCCGGGCTTTAATCTCATGCAATCTTATGATGTAATGCTACATGTAACTGGTCTTCCACCTGTGCTCTGTATTTGGATGAACAATGTTGTCCACTTAGATTGGGATGATTTTGAATGTCTGTGTGCCTCATTATTGCCTTTACCTCCATTTGCCTATTGGCTGTTTTAAATTACAGAGCTAGACTTCACAGGAGCTATCAAAGGATACACAGTATGCAATGCACAAATATTCTGCAAAGTAGAATGTTACGGGTTGAAATATTTCTTTCAATCAAGCACCTGAAATCACTTTCACCATGCTAACTTTGAGCTATATTTCATCTCAATCGTAGTTGCTTAATTCCAAGAGAGGATTCCACACTGTGATCAAAATTGTAATATTTCTTGACGATGGAACATTAAGCTGTTGATACTTATGTCCACTCTTGTAGCTAATAGATAAACCTAAGATACACCAACGAATCGGCCCTACCTCATAAATCATATTAATAAACCTTATCTACTCTCGGAGCAATAGAAAAACCTCAGGTACATGGAGGAATCGTCCCTGGCTTATAAATCTTATTAATCAACCTTATTCAGATGTCTGCTATACTTATTTCACAAGCCATTGCAAACTGAAAATAGTAGAGCAGCACTTCTTCAACGCAAACATCTTTTACCTTCTCCCATAGTTTAAAGAGAGCTTCCGTCTCTTTCTTGATGCTGATCCCCCTTTCTTGACTAATGGTACCTCCCGAGAGTAAGATCTGAACGCTCTCTTCTATCCTCTGTTTCTCGTCTGCTTTCTGCTGTAAATCTTCTTCACGCTCCTAAGAGGGATATTATCAGAAAATGGATTAAACGGTGATGGAGGGGACATTATTGGAAAACAGATTAATATGAAGTCGCTATTGCTTTGATTGGCTTCCTAAAACCGATTAAAAGAAAAGTAATTAAGATTAAAATAAGGTGATTACTGCTTTCATTTGCTTCTTAACCCTTCCAATACTGTATGTCCTTCATACAGGCAAAATTATAATACTGAATTAAATATTTTTCATTTAAGAAAAGTTTGTGATTCTTCTTCAATCCTAAGACATATTTACGGATTGTCACATTCAGTGTCATGGAAATCATGGAAAATTGATTTTATCCAAATAAACAAAGTAAAAAAGGAACAATGATTAAAAGTTGTCCCTTGAAATCTTTTCTGTGATGCATGCTTGGAAACTGGGTAGGACAGTGATAATGCAACGTAAACTCATAGCAGACATGCTCTTATTTTTTACTGAAAAAATACACTGAAGAGCTATACCATAACATGCAATGAGATCTCCAATACAAGAAAAAGGTGTGATATACATGTACCACCAAGATATTATTCTGGTTTGCCACGGAAAACGTAAATGGTGAGAGCAAGAAATAGAGTGAGAAAAAGATACACAGAAGAGAGAGAGAGAGAGAGAGAGAGAGAAAGAGAAATGAAAAGAAATTGAAAGAGGTGGCATGGGGTGTGCAGACACTGAGAGCCCTGAATCATCAACTCTAAAATTAGATTATCAATCTCACTCCTGTTTTTCTTCTAATTTCTGGGATATAAATCTACGAGTGCCAAGTTTTTCATGCGTGAATACCATTTTATGGCTTGGCCGAGATTACTGATTAACCACAAGTGACTTATCACATTTATTCCTGACATTTTATACCTTGGGTTTGCGTCAGCCATCAGCATGTCTACAAAAAATGACATCACATCCAATTTCATGCTTCCATATTTTTATTCATATGTCAATTTGTTTGTCTATGGTCTGTCTGCCTGTCTCGTCTTCTTCTGGGTCATCTACGTCCCTATTCCAAATACATCTCCATCTACATGTACCTCATATACCTACAGTATATTCGGATTAATTCTGTCGTTCTTATTTCCTGTAACCTTTCAAATTGTCTGTGACTTTCACGCTGTGTAATTCTTTCTATTCTTCCTTCTCCACCCCAGTTTTGGCAACTTTCCCTCAGAAACTTTCCTACTCATCATGATCAAATCTGATATTACTTTCTTTCA
Organism: Heliocidaris erythrogramma; assembly: GCA_025617745.1. NCBI lineage: Eukaryota > Metazoa > Echinodermata > Echinoidea > Camarodonta > Echinometridae > Heliocidaris > Heliocidaris erythrogramma. The sequence goes on from CM046858.1 coordinate 23,235,704, forward strand.
ACCTTAAATATAAAGTTGAGTTCTGGTCAAGCAATTATATAGTGAAAGAAACTGTCTCAACGCAAGTGGGATAGAATGATTGTGTCAACATAAGAATTGGTGTATACTGTGAGGATCTGGAACCATCAAAATGATAAGAAATTGACTCAATCTCGCTGAAAAGTACATGAACTGCACACGGAAATGGGTACATGGGGCTACACATGCAAGTGGCATGAATGTTCGGCCAGCGAACACTTCAGCTTTTTCCACATCATATTTCTAATATGAGGGCATTTGAAGAGCAATAATTTTCAGGGAACATTTCTACTATGATGTTCTTCCAAACTCGCATTAAACGAATGAGAAAGCTCACAATTTATATTTTACCTTTCCCAGGACTCAACTTTAACATTGAGGGTTCACATCTCTGCCCAATCCTTAGGTCCTTAGGTTATCTACAGTTGTTTCTTTTGACCCAGGTATTAAATGGTTACAGGGCAGGATTTATTCCTTAAAATGCAGTGTGTACTGACAACATTTAAAGATGGTAAAGCCGGGATAACAATTTCTAAAGCCTTTGGAAGCACTTGTCACATGCAGGCCTGGTCACATCTACATGTACATGTATATCATAATTAGAAAAGTGGTAAATAAGAAATAATGTTACACCAAATATTTTGTCCACTGATAGCCAAATGGACGTTAACTCTAGGTAAAATACTTTTATTTAACATCCTTCCTGCTCTCAGCGGATCTTCCAAATATGACTCACCTTGATCTTGAGGATGAGTTCTTTGAAGCCTGTGGCATCACCTGGTACAGGCTGGGCCTGGGCTCGTATCAAGGCCTGGCACTCCGACAGCCATTGCTGCAGACGGCTACAATCCTCCATGAAGGACTCCACTTTCTCTGGACTGAACTCAAACCTGGTAACCAAGAAAGCAAAATGCATACAGGTGTTAGGAATTATATCTGCAACATGTCCAAAAGGTATTTACTTTTGACAGTCATGATATATATGGTTCAGACACCTTCCTCAGACATGGAAAGGTAATCTTAAGTTACCCGCAAGTTTTACAATGGCCAGAAGATGTTTGGCAATCTCTGTGCCATAAATGTCATAACTGTCACAGGAAAATACTTTCGGGATGGTGTCATAACACTTATTTCTAATGATTTAAACTATCCTGATGAACTAGTTCAACAACATACAGGTGTTGTTTGCAAAGCTCTGCCTTACATTGTGTGGTTTCCCAAAGTATGGAAATCTAACAGAACAAGTTTTAGTTTCACATCGTTTGTTTTATCCATGGCAAGAATGATTGTAGAATACAGGATATTCCCATATAGAAAGAAACTTGACATCATCTTTTCCAAAAGAGAGTTCCGCACATATCACACAACATTGGACCTACCAGATCAAGTATTTTCCTGAGACAAAACTCTTTCTGCTCAACACCTTTTTCAAGAAATGACATCAGAACATAAACATTTAGTTTTAAACCTGAACCTAGCAGTTCTACTGTACCCACTAACAACTGAATACCTTCTTTCTCACCCCCTTTTCACAGAAATAACTTAAAAACACAGATTTTTTTTGTTTTTGAACCTTGAACTCAGAGTTTCAAGACCACCCCTCCTACAACTAAATCTCACCTTCACACCTTACTTTCTCCAAAGTGACTGAAGCACAAACACAAAAGAAATGAACCTGGAACCTCCCAGTTCTAATGTCAACCCTCTAACCACTGAATCCCCTTTGACTCACCCTTTTTTCCAAGAAGGAACTTTAGCAGAGACACTTTTTAGTTTTGAATCTATGACTTCTAAGCTTGAAGATTACCCCTCTACTTTCCAAGCTGCATCTCATAAAGTAAATTCAATTTGAGCTCTGAACCTGAGCTTTTACTTTCAACGCTTTAACCACTGAACCCCTTTACACTCACCTTTCTTTCCAAGAAGCGACTTCAGCACAGACACTTTTCCAGCGCGCATTGAGTCCCTCGAGTTTCTCTTGCAGCATTCCACCATCCACAGAGGAAGACTGGGCCACGATGTCCTCTCCGTTGGAGTTGAGAGATGCTACCATAGCCTGGTGGGTGGCAATACCGTCCTCTAGCACCTGAGAAGGGAATGAGAATGGTGAGATTTCAATTTGATAGAGTGTGAAGAAGAAAGAGTAGTTAATGACTCTCCATCTCAAATATCTGTCAAATAAATCAGGAACCCACATTGACTTTTTTCTTAGCAGGTCTGGAATGAAATTTTTAGGGCCAGTATGCATAAGCTCCTTATTTAAGAGTTTTAGGTTTTGGAGTTCTCGACTTAGATTTCGGGCTCCCATGTGTCCTGGAAGTGATGAGCCCTGAACAAATTATTTGGAGATTTAGCCCTTCCAAGCTCTTGAATACCTCAGCAACATGTGAAATAGAAATAGAAACAGACAAATATCTATGTATTCATTTTTATACCAAATGTATCCACATTTTTGAGTGAACAGAATACTTACATCTGGCTAAAAACAATATCCGATTCTCAACACAAGATAGTTGAAGGGCTTTTACAGTGTATTATGTCAACATTGATCTATTGTAAGAAAAATACAGCACAAAAAATACAGATCCTATTATATCAATGAGCTTTATAAACACCTCACCGAGTATGCATAACGATATATAGTCTGCACTTCATTGTGCACGCTATGATGTGGCGGTTGTTATAGCAATGAACCTCTATAGTACACATTATTACGACATCCATCATTAAAAGTATCACAGATCATTAGACAGAGTAGGAACTAAAAATAAGTAATAGCAGGGTAAAATGCCTCATTATCAAAAGAGCATATTTCCACAAACCGTTAATATTTAATATCTGTCTATGATGATATATGCATCAATGATCATCTTATTTTCAAATTTGATAAACTGATAACTTGAGGAATATGCTTGATTTTACAAAAATGTGCTCTGCGAACCCTAATAAAGACACTGACGAATACCTATGAATATATTGATTAAAACCATTGTTTTGCATCTCTTTCTTTTGTACACTCTCCCTTTCCTTCTCCCTTCCCCCTCTCTTTCTCTTCCCTCATTGTTCTTCTTTTATCTTTCTTTTCTTCCCCCTCTTTCCAATAGCTTGATTTCTCTCATATACAAAGCTAAAATATAATTTCAAAACCATATTTCACTATTCATTCATATTATGTCCTCAGATTAAATGTAGAATGTAAAGTGATTGATTTTCTATGTGTTTAGTTGTATGTGTAGAAGATATTGATTTCGTCTGCCTCGTTCAAATTATGGTATCGATTTAAAGCTAGTGCTTTGACATGATTCTAACACATGTCATACAAATTACTATGTCACCCCTCAATTCAGTGCAAACATCACAAACCCGAATGAATGAAATGTCGTCCTACTTTTGTTACAATGACAAATATTTATTCTCTTTTGTGGGTAATTTAAGAATATACATCGAGAGAAGAAGTACATAAGTGCATCGTTTCAAGTATTAACCTTTGAAGAATTCACTCTCTGGAAGGAAAAGTATTTGAAATGAAGTACTACATGAGTAGAAAATGAGACATGAGTACACGAGAGAAAAATGATGTATGTTTATATCAATCATAAGTCATTACACTATTTCCTCACTTGCGTGAAATTTCAAGGAAGTGAAAACGTTTGTTTCATTCTTCCTTGCATCCCTACTTATGCTTCAAATGTGTGTGAGATCACTGCATGGACTCCAATGTACATTGCTTCACATCATAGATTCTGGCATTGGCACATGAAAGCGAAAGTACCAATTAAAAACTAAAACACATATCCTGAGCCAACAAATAATATAGGTATTAATTGCATTATTATGTCTTGATATTATACAGTACTCATTCATCAGTAATTCAAAAAATATACCATGATATATCCATTACTATTTATGGCCATTACTATTTATGGCCAACTTTACTGACCAAAAGCAAAACAAACTTCTGCCCCCTATATGAACTTTGCAATGTACAGTGTATATAAATGTGGATTGTGTCCAACAAGCAGTTATTAATTGGATTATTACACACAGATGGTGTGTTAATTAATAGGGTTTGTCACCTGACAGTAAATATAACCCTAATCATTATGACCTCAAAGTAAACTGTCATCATCATGATAGTAGCCATACTAGCATTCATTAAACCATTCTCTGCTGTGGTAGCAAATTCCACCAAGAATTTGATCACTGAACAATGTGTTTGCACTTAGGTCAAAACTTTTCTTTCATCAACACACATCTATCATGAACTTTACATCCATAGAAAAATATTTATCAAAGAAATGAAGCATATTATGTAAAAATTAGATTCTTGGAAGTCCACTTTTAGCAATGGTATAAAAAACTTGGTGGCCTAATAGAAAGGGTTGACCATTATCATGGTTTATTTAAATTCTAGTTAAGATGATCTTTGGAAGGTGTTGTTTGAAACAAATAGCCATGTATATTAACTAACAACAAGTGACTGCTGTATGCAGGATATATAAAAATTGTCTCGAAATGCCAAAATGATTCAAAGAGAATTCCAAATATTCAGATAGAAGACTCCACCCACATCTTCTACAAGATAGTCAAATGGAGTTTTGAGGTTATCAAAAACACCAATCATGCATTGTTCGTACATGAGAAAAATTACTGCCTTACAAAATACCGCCATGGAAAAAAGAAAAGGAAGTATTAAAGCATAATGCACTTCACACGACTGTATCCTAAAACTCAAAACACCCAAAGAGAGAAAAAAAAAAAATTGTACAGAGCAGCACATGGCACACCTGACATACCTCAGCTCAATACTATCCTTCTGTGGCCTGCGTATATTCCATATATTCCATATATATATTCCCTCTGGTGTATGTTTGCCTGGTATATATTCCGAATACTCCCTCTGGAATATGTTTCAAATTGTGTCACTTATCCTGCAGTGCTGGCTCCATTTGATTAATCTCCTTTACCACTTAAACTTCAATGCTGTCTTACGCTTACGTCAATACCCACGTTATTTGCAGAGCCTCCGACTCTTCTACTCCGACACATTCCCCTCCTTGTGTATATACATACAAGTACTTGAAAATCTATCCGAAAAAAAGGGGGTTACATTTAAACTCCAGGGGCATGTACTATACTCCACCAGTCATCCTGCCCAGCTGAGTAATATATTCTAAATCTGTAACGCTAAACATATGTTCCTGAACGGGCTCAAATTGGCACCTTTAACTCGCCGTGATTAAAAGGGAGGGGTTTCAGAGCTGTGCTGCTGCCTCCAGAAAACACCTTGATGTAAGAATGAAAACAGCTGTGAGGGATGGACATCACATGGAGTTGTATGCCAGCAGCGGTCGGTTGTCGTTGTCGGAGCTTGCCAGATATATGACCCAATGTTCCGAATGACTGGTTCATATTCAAGTATAGTCTATAACGAGCCTATCCAATTTCCAAGGCTGCGGCTGAATAGCTTGTCGGTGGTTGGTGTATGGTGATGTCAGTGGGTGGACAGGGTAATATGACAGTGGTGAAAATGGTCAGGTGTGAATATATTGTACTTGGGGTATTCATAATCAGTATCTCCTGTGCATCTCTTTCTCTCTTTCCATCTGTCTGTCTTTCTCTGTCTTCCCACCTTCTCCCTCTCTCTCAATCTCTATTTCTGTTTCACTTTTGCTCTCTCTTCCTCTCTATATCTTTCTCTCTCTCTCTCTTTAGCACTCTCTCAATCTCTCCCTCTAGCACTCTCTCAATCTCTCCCTCTCTATAAAACTCTTTCTCTCTCTCACTAGCTCTTCTCTTTATGACTCTATCTCTCATTTCACTGTCTTTCACTTGTAATACATGTAGTTCTTTCCCTCTCTCTTCTTCTCTTTACGATCATCTCTCATTTCAACGCCTCCGTCTTGTAATAGGTCCGAGTATTTTCTTCCTAATCCTTTCTTCTTCTCATTGTTGTCCATAATGAATATCTATATTCACCTTACCATTTCAATTTCCATTCAGTACTAGAATTGTGCAGTTTATATTAAATGCATCTACATGAAGGACATCTTGTATCATTCACAGTAGAATGTTTATGATTTTATAAGATGCAACTACTTACAACATTAAGGGAAGCAATATGCGATTACAGAGAAAAATAATTTCATATTCTATTTCTTTCATTTTGTTTAATTTCCCTTTCAATCACTGGTGGATGGAATACATTGTACAGTGACATGACTTGGGAGTACATGAATACAAAGGCATCCAACATCCGCTTTAATGAAACCCATTATCATTACAGGACATACTGAATAGTTCTGATGTTTACTATTTTAGGTCTAAGATATTAAGTATTCTTTTTATAGAAACAAACTATTTTTCTTTAAAAACAACGACATCAGTAGAATTCAATAATTGAAGGATGACTCTATAAAACATTATAAAATTACCCTCTATAAAATCTGATCAAATATAACCCATAAATGAGTGTTTAATTCCCCTTCTCCAAGAAGATAAAAAATCACTGAATGAATATATCTTCAGTTAACAACTTTGACAGAATATGTAGGCCTATATACATATGTTCAATGTCCAGTCTGAAAAAAAATGTATTAATAACCCTAGTACAATGTCAACACATGGACAACATCACCCCCTGTCAACAGTCCAATACAAGCAGCTCTTATTACCTTAAAATTAAAGGAATAATACACCTTCAGAAAACAACTTCAATTGCATATCAAACAGAATGATTAGATCTAAACCAATATGCCACATACAATGTCCAGTCTGAAGAACTAAGCATTAATAACCCTATGATGATATGTACACACACGGGTGAAATGACGCAACTATCGTGCCTAGGGGTCGATCGTTACCAGTCCAATACTGTGAGCGGCTCTCATTATTTATGACCAGTATTATTGAATGATGACTTCACGTGGCCAATAGACTGTATGGTGGCATTGTAAAGCGTCAAAACAAACGTCCATTGTGCAAAGCATATTCATCATATCAACAATGCAGTTTATTCAACCCAAATGCTAATTCTAAAGGAATAAAGGTACAATCTTATTTTTTTTAAAAATACAGTAGTTGAAAGTCTTTTCCTGTAATTATATTGTGCATGACTTTATTCTCCATTTTTTGGGAAAAAAAAGGAGAACAGCTTAAGACTTTTCTACATCAATAATTACCTTTAAACGTAAGTTAAATGTAATTTTACCCTACTTCTTTAAACCTTACATTTATTCATCCAATTGGCAAATGAATAGACGAAACGCAACCTAGATCTGCGTAATCAAAAATAATATCTATAAAATCTAATTTGGCCTATGCATTCTTGGTCTATCTCTTCCTGCCCTTGCTCAGAGTAATTTGCAAAAAGTCATTTGAAATGTTAAATAGTACTTTCAAAAGAAAATCAAAGCAATGCATAGAATAACGAAATGTCTAAATATCATGTGTTCATAATCAAGATGTATGATTAAAGGAGGACTAGGATATTAATAGTCTTTAAGTGTTTCTTTGTAGTATGGCAGCCAAGGAATTGTTTCGCTTTCATGAGCTATTATAAAATGTCTAAGGGCTCCATGAGAAAGCTCAAACAAGAAGAATAGATGCATTTCACCCACATTTAACATAATATACATCATCTTAAAGGGAAGTTTGGGTTTAGGGAAAGGCAAAAAATAATTTTTGAGCTTTCTCGTGTACTTGATGTTAGTTTGGATGATTATAAAGAGAAATGACCCCTGAAAAGGATTGCTCTTCAAATGCCCTCATATTCAAATTATGACAAGAAAAAGCTGAAATATTCGGACCAAACTTTCATGTCATACGTTGTGTAGTCCCATATACACATTTCTGTGTGCTGTGCATGTAACTCTCAGCAGGAATAAGTCAGTTTCTTCTCATTTTGGTGATTCCAAAATCTTACAGCACATATACTAATACTTATGTATTAACCTTTCCCAATTTCTTCCAGTTTCTTTTACAATGTAATAAACAGAACTCAGCTTGCTCTTTAACCCTCTTAGTCCCAAGCCATAAAACCCCATTGAGTTAATACACATCATTGCACCTGGGGGACTGAGAGGGTTAAACAGTATAACTTTGAAACCTTGCCTTAAGGTTTCCTTTGCTAACAATCAACCCTAGATTAACAGATTGGTCCCAGTATCATGTTTGAAACTTAAAACTCATATTCTGTTCATCTTGTCTTGTTCAACCATCGTCAGAAAGCTACTTGCTTAAAATCCTGAATTTTGAAGACATCATTTTAAACGAACATACAGCATATAATTTTCAAAGGGACTTTATAGAGTATATCTTAAGTGTTCATAATCAATTTATGCATTATGAATGCAGTTAAATGAATACATGAATTCATATGAAGCAGCAGTCTGCCCAAGTTTAGCATCCATTCCAATTAGCTTTATAATGAGGACATGCATGGACATGAATGTTACGACCAGCACGCATACAAAGCTTGATGTAATGTAATGTAATGCACAGCAGGGGAATGATATGTGCCACAGGGGTATTACTGAAACTCTATGTCTATACTACATTTATGCGAGTTACTCTACAATGGCACAAAGATGAAGGGTGAATGTGTGTGGGTGCGGTGCCTGTTTTGTAGTTTTACGAAGCTATTAAATTTATATACGGTTGCTCTTACTTTGTTAATTTTTGAGAAATAACAATAAAAACAGAAAAAAAAGGAAAAAAAAGAAGGGTGAATGTTCTATATACATGCATTACATTTATATACATGCATCATTTACAGTACAATAAAGTGGAAAAGAAATGTTACTTGAAATTCATCCATGAAAGAACACAAATGAATGAATACTGTGCAAATGAATATGTATAATATGTCTTGCTTTTGTATGTCTTGCTTTTGTATATATTGTTTGTCAAAGAAAAGTCTGAAAACAAATTTTATGTTATATTTTTGATATGACATGACAATAAATTATCTATATCTATATCTAAACCGAAACCTCGGCTAAAACCCAATCGCAACCCTAACCCTAACCCTATATAATTGACGAAAAAGGCACAGCGTGACTGTCGCTGGATCAAATGTCGGAGCACCCAATACTGAGAATGAAAATGAAGAGTGTCATCTTACATATTATTAGTGTGAAAGCCTTTTCCAAAGCTAAACCATGGATATACATGTACCCTTGCTACCTGGGAAACCCTGGCTGGCAATATAGGTTGTCAATGAATAACCTGAGGGAGATTTATGAGTGATGATCTACCAGGGTGTACGTACCCTGTTGACTACTAGTGCCCAGATAGCTCAGGCTGGGGTATATGGAAAATGTGTATTATGTCAAAATAAAATTGTATGTAAAGGATTAAAAAGTATTACTTCACATTTCAACAAGAAGTTCTCTCAACGTCCAATTGTGCATAAATTAGGAATGATGATCCAAAGACATTCTGGGAAGCTTAAAACAATATGATGAAAATATAGTGCACTAAAAGAGCAATATCCTTTCTTGCATCCTCTAAAATCACTCCCATAAAACACACGCGAACAACAGATTTCTGTTATGATGGCACGATATACAGATATGTACAACGTAGGTCGTACCGAATACAAATTACAAAACATGTCATGTGCAATCTTCAGTTATCTAACGACACTATTTAATAGTGCAAGTGCCACTGAATCTCTCTTCCCATTGCAAAAAATATCTATGAGGTGCTTTCCTATTTTCTTTCATATATTCTTTCAATGAATTGCATACAAAGTATCTGGAAGAAAACAAAAATTCACAACATAAATCCAGAAAATTTGGTTATTTGGTAATGATGGCTATTTTAGAGACAGGAAGCTTTTGAAAATTAAAAAAAAATTTGAGGTTTTCATTCTTGCGTTTTACTGCACGAGCTATTGCAAACTGGGACCACTTTAGAATTAAATAGGTTTGCATTTTTCAGCATACAGCCTCCTTTTTGTTTCAAGAAGAAAAAGTCATGAAGCCTTATCCAAAGAAAGTGTACAAACATTTCTAACATATTTGGCAAAGAATACTTTTCTTGAGCCTTGAGACAGTTAATAGTATCAACTACAGCATACAGAATACATCAACAAATATTTACATAGATGCTGTATTACTGAGAGACCCCAGAAGGTCTGCTTCCATCTCCCTTATGTTTGCATTTTCCTCTAATACAACAAATCACGCTATTTTAACATGGAATTAAACAACATTTCCTCACGTTTGAATATTGAAACACCATGGACAAGTTATCTCCTAAAATTGGAAGGGCAATATGTGATTTTATTTAGGGAGAAGAATTTTTGTATTTAATGATTATTTTCTTCATAGACTTTCATTACTGGTCTCTTTTTTTACTGGAATTGAACAAATTTAGGAGACACGGAGGTCTCATCGGCTGAGAGCCAGGAGGTACTCTGTTGAATGATGTGATTTACGGTATTGTCCTTTTAGCGCTGACCAAATAATTTGGTCATCATAAAACTTATAATTCAATCCTCCACCCTCAAAGACGATGTTATTCATAGCATTATGAGAACTACTATTTTAATCACAAGGTTGAAATGAAAATTGCAAATTTGATTTTGAATACAAACACTTCTTGGAATAGAACAGGCATTCCATTCTCATCAGATATTGCACAGTGCTTGGCATCTCACCAGTTAAAATGAAAGGTCACACATTTAACTGACATCTAATGGACACAAAAATGTCAACAAATCATCTACTAACCTTCCAAATATTATTTTTGTAAGGCAAGCAATCAAAAATGATTTCTTCATTATTCACTCCATGCATCTTATAATTGCATTAAAATAGGAGGCAACATCAACATTTTCATCAAAAGATGTGAGACAAATTACAACTTTTTTTTTGTACCGGGGAAGAAATGTATTGCAAAAAGATGAACAAAACATGGTATGTCTAAATGACAGATTTTAAAGGAATCTGTAAAAATGAATAAATCTATGAATGTTCATCCCTGATCATCATATGATATTGCAGGAAAAAAATAATTGCATATTGTGCTCTCTTTTCTATTCTACAGAATGATTTATATTTTATGTTTTAGTTATATTTGAATGGATAAATAACTACTTCTTTTGACAGACATATACATGTATCTAACTATAAACATTTGTACATATGGACGTGTATATATTCCTATTATTCTTATCTTGAACTGTTACTAATCCTTTGAGACAATGCATATACACTGACCTCAATTACTGTCAATAAACATCCAGTTGTATACACTACCAAGTCTTCCACACACCCCACACAGCTCACCTCCACGTAAATGAATATGTGGGACTACACCAACAAGCCAACACCAAGACCTCGCTCACCGTCCACACACACACAGTTAACGTCCCAACCATACGAGATTTGCACATCAACGAACCCAGCGCTTGAGAAACTAGACAAGCGTGACATCTACGATTAAGACCTCGTTCAGTGACGACGGCATCACATGATCTGAGGCAGATATGAACTCACCGCGGGGGACCCCACATCGGCTGCCAATTTGCAGAGTATTAACAGGGGTGGAAATTGATGGGATTTAGGGATCTGGCAGTTTTGAATTGAGAGGCTTTACAAGAAGTGTGAGCTTTGATTTTTAGGTGACAAAAGTATCAGATGTTGGTGATCATAAGAGAGGGCAAGCAGACAAACCTGGAAGCCATATTTTCTGTAAAACGAGCACTTGTAAACATGCAGGTTGATGTCATACATGTTTGTAGCAAAACAATTTTAATAGGGGTTGAAATTGACAGGATTTGGGGAATCTGGCAGCTTGAATTGAGAAGCATTATGACAAGGGTGAGCTTTAGTTTATAGGTGATAAAAGTTTCAGATTAAAAAGAGAGGCAAAGAGAAAAACCTGCAAGCTATTATTTTCTGTAAAATGAGACCCTTGTAACTGTAAGTTGTGATCGTTTATCGTATTTGAATATGTATGATTACCAGGCCTGAAGATTAAAGCATTAAAAAACACAATTTTTTGGAAAAGATGGAAATGAGCCACATTGACCGAATTCAACATTGGAATATCCATGTAGATTCAGAGATGCAACCATGTGTAAGAAGCAATAGACCGCTTCAGTAATGTATACAAATTTATGCACATATATTCTCTGAGCACCTAGTGACGAGCTATTCCATGAACCTGCATTTTATAAATGAGCCTCAATGCTTGGAATCCACTTTGCATACATTATTTGTTGCTATGTCCGGCAAGCTTTCAAGTTGTGAAGAACAACCTTTGTTTGAAAGGTATGCATAAAACTTGCATATATTACCAAAGCGGTGTATTACACACTCAAACATGCCCAGTCTATTTATACTGTAACTTTCTCAAAATCAAGGGGAATGCACTTTTCCTTTGTGTGATGATTATTATTTCTTTCATTATGAACAAATATGTTGATTATTACATGTACAGAACAAACATTTTCATGTAAACAATAATAACTCAAAACACAATGTACATTATGAATTTATATATGGACATTATGTATATTTAAAAAGAACAGTTCCTTGCAGAACCCTCCCCCCCCCAATTTACAGCATTCACAAAATAGTATCGGATTCCACATCCAAGGCCAATTTTCAAAATAAAATATTCCAGGAAAAGTGCAAAAATCAAACTAATGCTGTCAAAACAAAATCCTTCCATGTTTCCCTGAACAGGTAAACCATTCATAACCACGTTCAATGAGAAATAAAGCTTGATTAATGATGCGCCAAGGACGGAAACAGAAAGAAAAACATATCGTAATTGCTAAACATGCCAAAATGCATCAAAAAAAGCATCCCAACATGCCAATGAGGATGTCAGAATCAGGTTGAGCATATCACTCGACGTGCAAGAGTGACATTCTCTCCACTGGAGCTTCAATTTTCTCCGATTTCCTCCCGTTATTTCCAATTTGTCAAAATGCATTGTGACAAATGCGCTAAATGCGTTTGATCCAACCTGTGCAGAGACATGCAAGGGCACGCACACTTTTTACCGTCACCGTGACACGGTTCAACAGCAGGCTGGGTGCCAAGGAAAATGGGAAAACTGGTTTAGGTTCTTCTGAGAGTAGGAGGAGGAAGGAAGGAGAAAGGGTGTGGCATTGGTGATAAGATGGTGCCAATGTTTAGTTTAAAGGATTAACCTAAATGTACAGTTTCATGCTTCCCAGATTAAAATGACTTTTATCTTTACACTTAAAACCGTCTTACAGAAGGAAAACTATTAAACCAAAGATATACATGTCCCCAAAATGTTGTGTTAAAGAAAAATCTTGTACAAGGACAGTCAGCATAGTGAAACTATATAAAGATCTGACACTTTTCTATAATTTGATAATGGTTGATGATTATCGTTTCACAAGCTTTTTAATTAGAGACTGGATTTTGTCATTAAGAAGTCATTAAGAAGGCTCAGATTACTTATCTGAGTATTTCTATCAATTCTAACAATCTGTACTGCTCATCAAAACTGATAGTATTAACTGCACTCATTGAACCCACAAATATGATATATATCAACTATCCGCTGAGACAAAAAACTTTAATAGTTTAAAAGATCAAATTTGATTTAATAAGGAATTCAATTACATATATGAAAGTAGCAATAAATCCACTGCCCCCTCCCAACCCCTAACATTTTTTTGGTGTATTACAGCACTGTTACAAATACAATGAAAAGGACTTGTGCTGTTCCATCATCTCTATGTCCATGCAGACGATACGTTGTTGAATGCCAATCTTCTAAATTGATTTTCATCACAAGCAAATGGGTAGTTATACTCTTTGCCATTTTAATAGACTTTGGCAGGAGGAGTGTACAGGGTGCATCATAAAAATAGACTGCACATAATCACACAGGCCTATTGTATGGGTCATATAAATGATTAGCAAGCATCTTGCTCATTTGTTGAAATTCTCTATGATGAGTTTAAACAAACTGTTTATCATCAAATGGTTTCTTCCATAGAATCATAAGTTGGTGTTTTCAAGAGGTTGATTTCTAGGAAAGGTAAACAAATAATTTGTGAGCTTTCTCATTCTTTTTGTGTCAGTTTGGAAGAATATCATAGTAGAAATGTCCCCTGAAAGGGATTGCTCTTCAAATGCCCTCATATTCAAAATGCGACAAGAAACAGCTGAAATGTTCGGGCCGAACATTTGTGTTGAGTCCCATATACACATTTCTGTGTGCAGTGCATGTGACTCTCTGCAGGATTGAGTCAATTTCTTATCATTTTTTAGGTGATTCCAAAAACCTTACAGCATACACCAATTCTTATTTGCTATATAATCAACCTTTCCCAATTGCATTGAGACAGTTTCTTTCCCAATTGCATTGAGACAGTTTCTTTCACAATTTAGTCTCTTGACCAGAACTCAACTTTATCTTTAAATATGTCATATCATTGTTGACTTTGTAGAATATCCTGCAATGGTATTATACTATACGCTGGCTTCTAAGTACATGGTCATCTATCATATATTTCAAGACGCAGACAAAAATCAGACAGAAGTCTAGTGCAAGGTGCATAAAGGTTACATGTCATTAGCTCCTGCAATGCTGGGTGAGCCTTAGGCAAGCTTCAAAGTTGTCTCTTGCAATAATTGCTCTAGAAGCATGTACAGTTTGTTTTATTGTGGCATGATGTCAAAGGTAACCTTATGAGCAATGTACAGAGTATTACTATCATGGATGATAGGGTTGGAGGAGCTGCAGTCCCCAATGAAAAAAATAAAAATTAAAAATTAAAATCATCAATGTCTGGGCAATCGTGGTGGTCTATTTGCAATTGGTCAGTATACTGTGAACCAGAAACTTTCGCGCGCATTTAATGGTTGCGAATTTTGCGAGTGGTACTGATTCGCAAAAGTTTTATGCCGCGAAATCATTGAATCATAATTGACATAACACTAAAGTTTTGCACATCGTGAAAGTTTCTTGTGAAAATGGCTATTGTTTACAATTCGCGAAAGTTTAACGTTGGAAAACATTTCTGGTCTTACAGTACTTTTTAAAGACAAAACTACATTTAAATTGAGCTCGCTCTCAAAATTAAGAAACTGTAAAGTTGATGTTCGGGCAAGAGACGTCAGCCTTCGTGGCAAAACTGAACCCGAGAGCCTTTGCTGCTAATGAGGAATGATTACAGAGTGTATCATAAAAATGAATAACTTACTGGTTGATGTTTGCATGCCTTCTCAATGTGTAGCCTTCCATCAGCTCTCTTGCTATCCTGAATAGTCCTCTCAGCTTCAGACAACCAGGATGCTAAGTCTCTCATGTCACAATGGAACTGACGCCACTGGTCGAAGCATCGCTGAAATTGACTGCAGGGAATAACAACAGAAAGATGCTTATATAATGGACCTGAACCACAGGTACTATCTATGTATAGATAGCTACAGAGAGGCAAGAACAGCGGCCATTAGTGGCTAGTGGTACAGGTAGAGGTTTTTTTAAAGTGGCATTAAACTGACAGAAGTTGAACAGCGCCATCTATAGTGATTGATAAATTAAGATTATAACTTGAAAATTAATTGCATTTTATTTGAATTTTGACAAACAGTTTGTATGGCTAATAGGCAAATTTTATATTTCAAATTATCATTTTTGAACTGGCCACATGGAAAATTGTGTGCAGGTACATTCTAAGCTTTTACAAACTAGAATGAGGCATGATGGGAATATGAGAGGCACAGACACTTATCAAATCCTGTTCAAAGATGGCACTAATTAGGAGCTCCAATTTACTGTCATTTTAATTTCAATGAGCAACGCTGTTCAATGGAGACCCCCAAAATGTTTCGGTACAGATGGTCCATCAAGCAGATTTGACTACTGCACGAAATAGATAGCAGCAAGATTAAACAACAATATTGGGCTCTGTTCCTTTGGAAACATTTCAGATATTTTAAAGTTAGACTTACCCATGCCTTTCTTCGTACTCTCTGTTGAGTCTCTGCCAGTTCTCTCGGAGGCGATCCATCACCTCCTGTATCTCTTTACGTTGTGTAGCTCCAACCTGAGAGACCACCACATGCTCCTTCTCCTTCACAGACTCAATGGACGGAGCCAGATCATCCAGAGATTCCTTGATAGCCTGCGACAGAAAGAAAAAGACACAAAGGGGAGATTTAGTATTAAAATCAGGGTGGAAAGAACGATGTAAATGACAAAAGGTATTTTCTTATCTTAGAATGGTAGTGGAAAAAATAATAATGTACACTGGCCACCATAGTTATAGACTGATGAGTCCAGGGAAGAACTGATCGAAACTTCTCAAGGACTAAATGGATGGAGCTACATCATGCAGATGCTTTTTGACAGCCTGCATCCAAAAATGAACAAAATGAGAGTTTCTGCAAATAAAATATGGCTGAAACAGATAAATGCCAAAATGGGTTTTTCTAATCTTAAAATCTTAGGCAAAAATATAATAATGATGTGCATTTGTCACTAAAGTGATTTATGTCAAGAAAAACACTCCATGGATGTAGCTAGATCACCTAGAGAATCTGTCATGTCCTGCATCAGAAAATTACCAAAAAGGGGAGTTTTTAAAATTAAAATAATTGTGTAACAGTGAAAACTATGACTAAAGTGGAGTTTACATGTTTGAATAAGTATGTAAAACTTGGTCAAAGAAGAAAAGTGTCGAGAAGTTCATATCAATCAGGTCATCAAATCATTCCACAACCAATCATCCAATACCATTTATCCATCAACATTTCTTCATATTGATTCAATCCATCCATTACTTCTACTCATCCATCCATCTCCCATTTACATACAATTCACATCTTCTTGTGTTTATGACTAGACCAACAATATTTCCATTATGCTCAAATGAAGCATCATCCTTCAAAAAAGACTTACAAACCATGCATTGCATTCGCAACAGAACAGTTTAACCTATTGAGTTTGAGTCATCTACAAATTGTTTCAATACAGCTAGTAGATTTGTTGGCATCTTTGTACAAACCTAATTGAGATAGCCCCCTCTTGTGATGAAAGAATAAAAGTACTTGAACGTGGAAAGAAATATCCTATGCTACATTGTGGATATTGCCCTCACTTTGTCTCTCTTCTTTGCCTACCCAAGTGATTTCAACTCAACTTATGACAGACTAAGATTATAAAATAAAACAGTGCCTCCTTTAAAGAAATGTCATCATCCCCTCCCACTTTGAGGCTGTGTTCACCCTTGAGTAACTAGTAGAAGAAGTTGTTACGCGTGAGAATCGAAAGCTCCCTATGACCACCAGATGAGGAGGCGAGAAGGTCCCATAAAACAATCAATGGAATCGATGAGAACGTTATCATATCATTTCACAGATGATGACCCATTCTGATCACGGTCCCAAAATGGGTCATTCCTAATTAAAAACTTATCGGCCGGCCACCTATTAACTCTCTCTCTCTCTTGGCTCCAGAGAATCATTATCGCTTTCCATTTAATAGAAGTTGGATTGATTTTGAGAGCGATCGGCTGCATCATGCTTTGGGAGATACAGAAGAGAATGATGAATTTGGCCATTCGTTAGGTGAGTGCGATGGAATGAGTCATTTTACCTGTAAAACAAATGCTAGTTTGAGCTAGAATGGTATAAAATTTTGTAGGAACTACACCATATGCAGTTTTATTTCATCTACTTTAATGCTGCTTTTACACAGAATAATTACAGGAAAAACTTTATAATACAAAAAAGTCTGGAAATAAATAGTGTGACCAAAAACTTCCTGTTATAATATTCCTGTTATGAAGAATAACTTCCTCAGTACATCCTATTTCTACCAAAAATTTCTAAGTTCATGGGGACATTCTCGCAACAATTGTAGCTCAGATGCTATCTGGATATTTCAGCAAAAACATGTATTATACCTGCCCTGAAAGAAGCAATATAAATTGTAGGGAATACAGAATCTCTACTGAAAATGGTCCAATGCTCTTAATTTCTATCTTTTAAACATATGAAATAAATAGGGGAGGTGGGGGGGGGGGGGGGGGGGAGGGAGAGCAAAAAATAGGGAATGAAGAATTAAGATTAGGGGTGGCATATTTGGGTTAACTATGGAGATATAGTGCACAGATTGGAGGGAACTGGCATTCTAGAATGGCATCACTTGAAACTTGGTGGAGAGACTGGACAAGTTCAATAGCTGCTGAACATGAAAAGGTTCAGGTAAGGGTCTATTAGTGACCCGGGCTGTCCAAAACGTGATGTCTGATGGGGGTTAGCAAAGTGCATGCTATAGCATGGATGGATGGATGGATTAAATGCATTCATAGAACTCTCATTTGGCGCGAGCTCCTCTGTAAAAGGAAAGAAGATTTTGATAAGAATATGGCATGATTATAATAATGTATTCTTCTTCTCAGTTTTTATTAAGTTTTCCTTCCTTTCTTCTCTTTTTCTTCTCTTTTTCACTATTGTTGCTGCTACTTCTACTATAAACTACTCTACTATTCCTACTATCACATTTCTACTACAACCATAAATCTTAATACTACTACTATTTATACCAATACCACTTAGACTCACAGTACCCCTACTACTATAAATATAAATAGTAAATACTACTGCAACTTCTTCTATTAATACTATTACTAATTCTATAAAAACTATTACCGTCACTACCTCTACCTCTACCACTACCATCACCACTACCATCACTCTCTCTCCTCTCTTAATTGAGCATGTCCTTTCTCAAAAAGAGAGGAGCAGAATATCCTCTGTTGGAGCCAGAAGGGCGTTAACTCTGAGTTGAGGTACACGAGTTAACGCCCTTCTGGCTCCAAACAGACGATATATAAAAGCATTAAGTCACACTACGAGCAAACATTGTAGCATGCAAACAATTTCACCTGTTGATGTACTGACAACAGTAGAAATGCCAGATTTGAAAGACTTAAAAGATGTCCTTCAAAATCAGAACATCATTATTGAATGAGTTTTTTCAAACGTAGTATTGACACGACCGTCGTAACAACATATTCAAACAGCACAGAATGAATTCATGGAATGGAATTGACATTTGCAGGGAGCCTTTTAGAGTTCATGCATTTGACTGTTGGACAAGTTAGTATCGAAGCTTCATTTCTAAGAAAGCATTTGAAAAGGAACGTACAAGAATTGCCGATGAGATAATAGAGAAGGGTGGAAAAGTACAAGGTTCTCAGGATGTTTTTGTCTACTTTGATCGAGTGATTCAATATAAATGCAAATTATTTTATAATAAATTCAAATCTAATAACACACTTGATATTGGTAGATGTTATCATAAAGTGTTTTTTTTAAAGATTTATTGTACAGTTGATATGAACATGCTCTTTTCTACAATGTTAACAAAAAAAATTGTTCCGAGGCACCCTTTTGAGCATAAATATATTTGATCAAGATGCTGCCATAAACTTCATATATATATCCTTTCATCATAGCATAATGTGTTGTTTTCTCAATGCATTATACAATCTAGGAATGAGATAGAGAGGGGGAGAGATAGAGAGGGGGAGAGAGAAAGAAGGGGGGGAGAGAGAGTGTGTGTGTGAGAGAGGGAGAGAGAGGGGAGAGAGAGGGGAGAGAGAGGGGAGAGAGAGGGGAGAGAGAGGGAGAAATAGAGAGGGAGAAATAGAGAGAGAGGGAGAAAGAGAGAGAGAGGGAGAGATAGAGAGGGGAGAAAGAAGGCGAGATAGAGGGAGAGAGGGGGAGAAAGAGGGGGGGGGGGGGGGGAGGAGATGGAGAGAGGGGGAGAGGGAATCTCCTGTGTTTTTAAATGTCATCTTATTCCATTTCTCTCTCCCTGCATGTGTTTCTCTCTATTCTTCTTTAAACAAAATATTTATCTCTCACTGGTGGTCTGTGTCTAGATGTATCTGCTTTTATCTCTCTCTGCCCTCTTCTCTAATCTCCATCTCTCTCTCTCTTTATCTATCTTTCTCTCCCTCTCTCTTCTTCTCTCTGTCTCTTTTCTTTTCTCTTCTCCCCAGCAAGTCTATCCATACGTGTCAGAAGGAAAATTCAATTTGGGATGGCTCTAACTGAGAGCTCGCCTGGAGGTTTCCTGGAGGAGACCCAAAGTGGAAGATAGCCGTGAACATCGAAGCTAACGAGATACGGGCTAAAATCAATGATTTGGCAACGAGCTGGAAAGATATGGAAAATAAACATGAAGCATCGGCGTACACTATTTGGTAAGATAGATGTCACGGCCAGCCTCCACACTCGGCAAGGTCTACAATCTTGCATGTTCCAGTGATTTTTCTTGAAATGCATCTTAAAAACACCCAACATATGGATGGATTCTGGTACATATATCTATCTTTTCCTTGCTTAGAAATATGAGAGAGATAGATATCAACTGATCTGTCCTATAATTTATGGACATTGTCTTATATTTCATTGTTGCTATGTTAGACAAAGTTGAATCCCAGGAAATTCCTTTAAAATGTCTGGATAGTCTCAATGTATTATTATATTGCCCATTAAATTCTCTTTGGATTATGTACAGTAAGAGATATGTTTGCAGTTCAACAATTTTGATGCAATTTTATAGAAATATTGTCATCATTCAAAAAAGAAAATGTGACATATTATAATCAATATTCAGACAATAAATCTACATACATGTATATCATAGAGCAACATGAGGAAACCTCACAAATCATGAAATTAAATTGGAATTAAGCCTTCTTGGAATGGAACGAGAAGCGTGAGGTAGAATGTAAAAGCTACTAGTGTGACCAATATCGAAGGAAAACTATCAAAGAAATGTTTAATAGATAGAAACAATCCCATTCTTGGTTACATAAGGGAATTTACAAATGCAAGTGGAACTCATCACTTTCACTGTTAAAACGTCAAGTAAAACGTACAAGCTGTCTGTGTGAACAGTGGAAGGAAAAATCAAAGAAATTTTTGATAGATTGGAACAATCAATCCGATTAATAGCAACATAAGGGGATTTACGAATGCATCTTGATCACAAATGCAAGTGGAACTCATTAATCTCACTGATAAAACGTCAAGTAAAGCGTACAAGCTGCCAGTGTGAACAGTGGAAGGAAAACAATCACGTTAATGTTTGTCTGTCATTGGTAGGTGACATCTCTTCACACCTGATTCTATACACACCTTGGGAGGAAACATGAAAGTACAACTCTGTCTTTCTCTCTTTTCATACAGAGTGGTAGGGGGAAGGATAATGACGGGAGAAAAAGATGACGAAAGAGATGCGTGCGAATGATGGGAGGGGATGGATGGTGATGGAGATGAGCTTTGGCAGAGAGTTGGGATGAAGGAAAAATGTAGAGCAAAGACAAATAGACAAACAGAGAATGTAAAGTCCTCTTTAGAATAATTCACCTAAGGAGGGGGTTAAAGAGAGAGAGAGAGAGAGAGAGGGAGGAATAAAAAGTAAGCTGAAAATTATGAAGACACAAAAAACCTTTCTTACCAAAGAATAAATGAGAGAGAGAGAGAGAGAGAGAGAGAGAGAGAGAGAGAGAGAGAGAGAGAAGGAATTAAACATGTAAAGACAAACCACACTGTCAATCGGCCTGCGGAGATCAAACACATTTAAAAACAATCACCTGAAATGGTAGAATCTATCCCAAAACAGGAGCAACATAACATATAAACAAAATAAAAAATACAACGTGACCGTAAAACAAATGATGGGCATAGATATAAAAGCCTAATTCCCCTACTGGGACCTTGGTGAAATTAATTTTCCACGACATCCAGGGTCTAGAGAGATAATCCCAATAATGGATTTCTTGCCTTTTATATCACGCTCCAAGATTTTCTCTGCTTTTTCTTTAGAAACAGGAGCAAGAGTATCATTCCATGCATCACATGCTTGGAGACCTGAATCAATCTCTCTCAGTTAATGTCAGTGGTTGGAGTTAAAGGCACTGTTGAGCTTTAACCCCTACCATGCCGTGGGCGGCAAATCCCACCCAAAAATGTGAGTGTTGAACATTTTGTTTAGGCTCAGAATGGCTTGAAAATTCTTCCTCATACAGAAACTTGTGCCTCCAATATAATGTTTATTCCTATGCAATAAATATTTGCCCAGTTTGCTCAAGAAAAATACTTATTGAACGTTAATATTCAGCTCAAGAAAGTTCATTTTTGACAATTGCTCAAAACTCTGGTGGCATGGAAGGGGTTAAGAGGCTATGGCTAAAAAACAGAGTTGAAGATTGCAATATAACCAATGAAAAGAACCATCAACTTGAACTTTTCCTATCAACAACAACAGTCAATTATATGTGTTTGCGATTGCATATATTCAATATGGGTTTATGAACTGCGAATAGAAATCAAAAACACAATAGCAAGCACTTTCAAGAAATTCCCAGCAATTTCAACAGCCTTTTGTATTGCTTTTACAAATCATTTTCGGATGATGTAATATACTGAAATTGCCACAGGTTGATTTTTTTCAAAAGTCTTATGGATCACGTAGGAAACAAAAGAAAACAAGTCAAATTTTTTAAAGATTAGATTCAAGCACTATTTTGTAATATTTATTTGAAAATTTACTTGATGTATTAAAAGCTAACTTTTATGTGCATCATGCATGGTGCTGAGTGTGCATGTGTGTTTAGGGAGGGGGGGGGGGGGCATCGAGGGGGATGTTATGACAATAATTTTAATTATGCAGTAAAACAGCTCCATGCCGCTTGAATGTAAAGCACATAGCATGAATATATCTACCGCATAAGTAATTGTCTGAAACTCGATATGTGTATCATGACGGGACGTCGGGACGATGAGACTGTATACGAATCAACCTAAGAGGTTAGCAAACATTTGCCCGCTACATCTCGACAAACAAATTTCATCCATTTAGCTTGGATTTATGATTAATACCTTATATGGCCATCATGTGTCATGGGTGGATGCATTATTGTATGCTTTTAAGACACCAGGGTATCAAACCTGCGTGTTACTTAAAATAATGAATTGAACAATTCCTGCAATGTGGGTGGCAAGTGCAGATGAAAAATGAAATACAAATATTAGATGGATATGAGTGCTGTATAAATATCTAATATTACTATTGAATTATTATTAGATGCGCAAGTTTCTTATACTATAAACAGAAACATGAATAAAGGTAGAAACAGATTATTGCTTAAATAACATCCATAGTATTAGTTCTTTTTCTGAATGCATTCTATAAATGCCCTTTTGAGAAAAAAAGAGGAATAATTATATTAAAGTCAACATGAAATAGTGTATCCAGTATTTGTTATTATCTTGTTGTCCTTCCTGAAAACTCTTTGATGGATAATTTCATGATCCCCCTCCCTCGGTGAAAAATACCTTCAAAAGCTTTCACTGATTTTGGAATAAGTATGATTAATATATCAAAGTCATTTGACATGTATGAAATTATGCCTTTCTGACAGAGTACTGATATTAAATTTTGTCCAAAATATTTTTTTTTGTTGCTGAAACTCCCAGTGTTTGAGATGTTTTAGTAAATTTTGCAGATTCAAATCCCTCCTGGCTCAAAGATTTCTCCCCTCCCCAATTTTTTGTTCAATCTTGTACAGATCACACAGCGGATCTAAAACCCTAGGAGTACGTAACAGCAAAAAAATTTTCTGCAAAAATCTCTCTCCCATGGAGCTTCTTAAGATGTATGAAGATTTGATTTGTGTAAAACCTAGGTCTACATCTATTTCCCCAGAAACTTGAATCGAACACAGTTAATGTATTCATTCACTCGTCATCCAGACACATCAACTCAAATGCACCAAAAATTTCATCTCTCTGTTTTAATGTGTTTACACTGCGTCTGGGCGTGATTGACGAAAGTAGAAGATCAGATATCATTTAACTTGTCATACTGCTGAGATTTATATCTACTCTCCGGCTGAGAAAATTAGAGCAAGAGGGTTTTCTTACACGGGCCGTTTCTTTCTCCTCGCTTTCCACTAATTAAGCTATCAGTAACTGTATCGCTAGCCATTACCTGAAATTAGGTGTTGAAAGTGAAAAGGCTTCATATCATTAGCCTAAAAGGAAAGAATGATTAGTTAGGACGGTTGAAACGGTAAGTCAATAAATTTAACGCAGTAGAAACTATGATATCTACCATCATGTATGAGAAAGTTATGGTGCACTCTGTAGACAGAGATGAACAAATACTTTGTGATACAGCACAATAGAAAATGGATACATTTAATATGTTTCAACTTTATGATATATTCTTGAATTAGGAGAAATCTGGACCCCGTTTCAAAAACTCGTTATCAATAACAACTGCTACAGATCTATGACAAATTTTGCTCTTACCAAAATCAAATTCAATGATTTCAGTAGCTTATAACAACTATCGTAACTTGAAAAAGGTTTGATGGTTTATTTTACCCGACTGCTATTAAGAAAGCATGTGTATGTTTGTAAGTAAGCAACCAGGGGACCGACGGCTTTAAGTCCTCTCTGAGGGACTTTGTAATGAGGATTAATGCCTTACCAAAGGGCACTTTGTCATTGATAAGAAGTTTTATGAAACAAGACCCTAGGAGCAACAGTTATCAATATAAGTTATGAAAACAAATATCTTGCATCTGCTGTAGACAAAAGAAACTGAACTGCACCAAGCAAGTCTCCTCATCTCAGACTGCCTTCTAATTTCATATTCAGGATGTAAGAGTTACCCTTTGATAATCCTAGGAATAATGAGATTCCCAAACTGAAGCTAAATAGGATTGTCCCGGCAGTCGAGACGACGACATAATTGGTTTGTTCTATGACCGGTATATACAGCCCTTTTCGCACAAGCACAAATATATACAAAATTTGTATAAAGAAATGTTGAATATCGAATCATCACATTACGAAAGGGGCATACTGGATACGGCTATCGGGTATTGCAGAAAATGATTGAGCAAGAAAGACATGCAGATGCAGAGTGTTTGAAAATGACAACACCTGTACAGTTTCTTTTAAGCTTCAAGAAGGACTTCTGCTTCATATCACTACTGCTAAGGTTGTTTTCTTTGCAAAAGTAAGTGTATGTTTGAACACTGGGTGAATCTTCAGGTGGGTAGCACATACTGCGGACTCTGAGGCTTCCTTCCCGATGAGCTAATAGCACCACAAGTAATTCTATTAACCTTCTCAAAGTTAGAAATTCATTTCATTTCAAGTCTCTGTCCAACCAGCGATCTTCACCCAAAAATCAGTCTATATCAAGGGGGAAGGGGGGGGGGGGGCGAATGAGAGACAGCAAAAGAGAAAAAGGATGAGAGTCTGAGGAAGAAACAAAAAATGAGAGAGAGAGAGAGAGAGAGACAGAGAGACAGAACAGACAGAGGCAGAGAGAGAAGAGAACAAAAAAAAATTGAACAGAACTTGCATTTATGATGATGATCCTCGGTTTATCCAACAATAATCCAAACTGGAGAAGGCAATCATAGATAGATAACGGAAGAAATACAGTGCAAATATATACGCACACTCTCGACTCGGCAAGCCGGCATCATCTCTCTTCATATTTCCGTGCTTCAGGTTGCTTGCATTGCCAAATGACATTTGCAAGGCAAATCAAATCCACTCAATTATGATTTACTTCCAAGACCATGCGCCTCCAAGATGGTGCGGTTGTACTTTTCTTTTAATCTATCCACTAGCTCCTGATTTCTTTTCCCATGACTATTATGCAGCTGTATATACTAACATTCTACATTATTAATTCATACTAATTTGGTGGAAGTTTATTCACAAAATAAGACCTGCCGAAGCACACAAAAAGAATGTTAAGTTCATTGTCGATTTGATCTTTTCTTTCGCATGAAGATTTTTCGCTTAGAATATTTTGTAATAGCTTTTCCACATATTCTGCATAAAAAAATGTCTTATAATTATTTGTAATATCTCAACAAGAACAATAATTTGAAGAACATTGAAATTAAAACTATATTCAATGTATTTCAAAACTGCATATAACTCTAGTACAACATCTAAATACATGTAAAGGTAACATATTGAAGTTTATTGCATTCATTGTTAACTACAATACAAACTACAGGTATACAAAATCATGTACTATAAAGTTGAAAGCAAACTATATATCTTTGTTTAAAAATAACAGATTATTGGATATGTGCTGTCACTCTACCAGAAATCCTGTCTTTTACGTGTTTTACTGTTCATATAATGCAAGGACCAGAGATAATCTCTTTTTTGCGTTTGCCAAGTTTTAGACTTCTTCTTCAATCTCCGAGGAGAAACAAAATTAGAAATGTTGAGAAGAAAATACAGATCCTATGTTAAGCACCTCCACAAATGTTGTCAGGTTACTCAAATGTTCTAGATATCATCTCATATTATATTCAGTAATGAGAACCATCTTACCACTGGAAGCTTGAATGCTACTGCAGCATGGTCAGCCACAACACCTACACGATACCCACAAACCCACTGTAAATCTCAGACGACAGACATTGTGAAACCACTGAAACCAGTGGCACAGCGTGAGTCCAGACCTTTAGGGGGGGCATTGGTCATACTTGCCATTAAAACTCATGATTGTGATTAACATTTCATAATTCAGTTATACAATCGAAGCAAACATGAATCATTATATCCTATGAAATGTCATATTATTTTAAAAAACACATCTCAAAACATTGAAAGTAGGTACCATTTGAATCATCATCAAGAAGGTTCACTGACGATTTTCTTTCAAAGATTTTCAAGACTGGAATCTTGATTAACTCCTTCGATACGATTTGATTATGGTAAAACACACATCTCCCATAGACTCCAGCCTGTGTTATCTTGCACTCGGCATTCAAAGGATTAAAACAATTGTAATTTGCAGATCACGACTGTCACAATGCTCTTTAAAAATTTGCGCCACAATCTGATTTCAAAGCGCCCTCTTTCATCCAGTGGCGTATCCGGGGGGGGGGGGGGGGGGGTCGCAACAGGCGCGCCCCCCCCCCCCCCTATTGGCCATCGTAAAAAAAAATATAGCACTATATTGCACTATTTTGCATCTCAGCCATTCTTCAAAAGGAAAAATTTCTCCCACATGACGGCGATCAATAATTCCTGGCGCCCCCCCATTGGGAAATCCTGGATACGCTGCTGTTTCATCATCGATCATCCTTGCTCTTGATACTGTCACTTTATCATTGACACAGTATCTGCTGAAGTCAATATACATGTACATTGTATTGATTTGACCCAGAATCATTTTTTTTTCTTTTGTCAGTGGTCAAGAAAGCGGTTCTCTTTTTGAGATATCTTGGAATCTGTGTATTGCCATTAAGTTTTGATTAAATTTGCTTTAAAAAGAGGATGAGTAATTTACACCTGAAGTAGGAATTCATAAAGGAGTATTGTATTGATCAAAATTGATGACTGGGAAAAGACAAGAAAATAATACTACTACTATTACAAGGTAAGAGGTAGAGAGATATGAAGAGAGAGAGAGAGAGACAGAGAACAAAAAAAAGGATACTAGCTTTTGTGCAGCTTTTGTCTCTCTGTAAACTGTATTCATGTAGTATATCAAGAAAAAAGAGAAAAAAAAACCAAAAAAAACAAAAAAACAAACCAACAACGTGGCCTCAAAATACTATTGCTAATTCAATATAAATCACTAATATTCACAATCAGACATAGTTATTTTATCTTTTTACTAGAAGTGTGGAAAGGATTATTTTTTATCAATATCATCTTTATCAAATGTTGATGCATGATAAAGGAGATCAATTTTGCTATCAAGTAAATTTTTCATCTTTGATATCGTAAGTCATCCCGAGTCCTTATTCACGAAATCATCACCTTTCTGTCTCTCTCTTTTCTCTCTTCATACACAAACATTATCTGCAGAAAGCCAAAAGGGCATCGACACTATGTTTATACAGTTGAGTTCTGGTCATGCTATTACACTGTGAAAGAAACTTTCTCACAGCATTTGATTGGGAAAGGCTGATCATGTCTCAATAAGAATTGGCGTATACTGTTAAGAGTTTGAAATCATCAACATAAGACATTGACACAATATCGCTTAAATTTCTCATCATATTTCAAATATGAGGGCATTTGAGGAGCAAGCCTTTTCAGGGGACATTTCTACTATGATGTTCTTCCAAACTGACGTAAAAGGAATGAGAAAAATCACAAATTATTTTTCACCCTTCCCAGAACTCAACACTAGCTAATGCCCTTCTGGGTCTCAGCACACAACATACTCTCTCACATCAGTTACCCCACCACCTCACAGATTCACAGCTTGGCAACCCACCATTCTCCAGATATCCTTGTTGGTTCGGTGTCTCATTGATTTGATTTTACGGAACTTTATTTCCACTGCTCATCTCCTGACCGACTTCTAAGGCTTTCTGCTCTCGTTCTTCTCAATTAACTTCTCTCCTTTTTTTTCTACCTTCTGCTCGCAAGCTCAACCTGTGACCTATAAAGATGTTCAGAATTCATGCAGTTGCTCCTTCGCAGCCCTGTGATGAAGTATGTAGTCCGATATTTGAAGAATAATGAAGTTTTGTTTTTCATTTTGATATACCAAATATCATTCATTACCGGAGAACCGCCCCCCCCCTTTTTTTGTAAAAGAATACTGAATACTCATTTTGACTGACCAATATCAAAGCCAACTTTGGTTTTAATCTCAATCTCAAATTTCATTTTGTGGAGGGACAAGATAGATTGAGGTTATAGTATGACAAAGATAGATATAAAAATCAATGCTTACTATGAATATGCTGGCTGATATTGATTACAGTTCCTTCGCAAACATAGTCACTCACTAATATCTAGTTGCTTGATTTGTCTTGCATGTAACTTCTCTATCTTGTCTGTTTTTTTCTCTCTAACTCTCGAATCAAGCCTTTCTTGTTTTTGTCTCTCTATCTCTCTTTCTCCATCTCATCCAATTGTTTTCTTTTCTCTTTTAGTGTGACCAATGCCTGTATCAATTTTGTTTCACCTTGAGTTGCTACATCATCTTCTCCATCATAACTCTCTAATTATAAAGCTTTTCCTTTTTGTCTCTCTATCTCTCTTTCTCCATCTCCTCGACTCTCAGTGGTAGAGCAGTGGTCTCGTAACTGGGAGGACCTGGGTTCGAAATGCACTAGTGCCCTTTGGTAAGGCATTAATCCGCATGACCAAGTCCCTCGGAGACGATTTAAAGCCGTCAGTCCCCTGGTTGCTTTTACAAACATACACATGCTTCCCAACCATCAAACCATCAAACCAGGACTACTTTTTCCTACTTTCTCCTCCCTTCATCTATTTCACCCTTTCTTCTCTAACTTTACTGTTTACTTTCAATTTTCAGAGTAGGCCTACCTATGGTCAGTTTGATCAATGTAAAAATCAATGGCAATCAATTAGTGTCACCAAGCCTGTCAAAGAGTACTTACCCACCCACTATCTATTTCACTGTTTAAAAAAAAAAGCAAACACAGTAGAGAGAGCTGGGGAAGAGTTCTTCAGTGATGTAATTAGCTCAGTGGACATCAAACTGAAGTATTTCACTAAAGATATGCAAAGATGAGCCACATATTGCCGATGACTGTATTGCTGATGAGAATGTTACAGCAGGAAACATTTCTCATTCATCTCTAATGGTCTTCTACCCTTACACAGCCACTGATATTATAAATATTAAAAAAAATATCTAAATTCATATCCCAAGAATCCTTTTTGAACATCATGCAAAAATATTCACAACTGAAGGCTTTCGTTAACACCATGTGGGAGCCTCTGTGAAAAGGCGGTTAATTGATACATTCTTTCGTGAAAAATAACCCACTTACGGGGCGTTACGAGGAATTTTTGGAAAAGAGGAATTTTGGAAAAAAGGAAAGGAAAGAAAAGAAAGAGATGATAATGGAATGAAATTAAATTAAACACTTACACAAGACTGTTTGGGGTGTTTGTTTTCGGTGTTTATACACCAAAAATGAAGTGAAATGGAAAGAGAAAGAGGAAAAAGAAAGAGAAAGAGGAAAAAGAAAGAGAAAGAGTGTTCAAGATCAGGTAAGTTGTGAGCAGTTCACAGAAGTTTGGAGAGTGTAGTAACTCAATTGTGAATAATCACTCACCATGGAATCCTACAGAGGACATCTAATGAAAAAATATGTTTTTCTTTGTCCAGAAATGGTACATGCAGAATTTCGAAAGTTGCATTTGCAGAGTTCAAAGTGGCCAAATAACTGCAAGAGGTAGGGTTCTGTTTTAAATATTTTCATATGAAAACATATTAAAAGCTGTATGCATAAATAACGCATTATGACAATTTGGAAATTTAAAACAAAGCGGCATGGTAGGGGTTAAACTGAACCTGATGGCTACTGAATTATCAAATTCCCATAGGGTTAATACAGGGATCACCCGGTTCCCAGAGGCAATGGGTTAATACGGTGAAGAATTCAGGGGAGCATTACATCAAGCTTCTGTCAGTGATTTTTACAGACAACTGTTATAAGCTACTGAAATCCTTGCATCTGATTGGCTGAGAGCAAATTTGTCAGTAAAAATTCACTGACAAGACACTTGATGAAACGCCCCCCTGAACAAGCTTAATGGCAACCAGGGGAGTGTTTCATCAAGTGTCTTGTCAGTGATTTTTACTGACAAATTTGCTCTCAGCCAATCAGATGCAAAGATTTCAGTAGCTTATAACAGTTGTCGGTAAAAATCACTGACAAAACACTTGATGAAACGCTCCCCAGGAGTTAACACATCTACATGAAGCTGATATCGTTGAATACATGGGACATTCAAATCAATATTACCAATCAGTGCAGACACCACTCAGCCAGACGGCTTGTTCATTCACTCATGCGTGCAGTGAGACGTTGAGATGTCATGATCGGGTCGAAACCATCAAGATCAGTACATATCTTGAAAGGCAATTTTATTGTGAATATACATGTAATATAGGTCTACTCCAATCAAGCTTTTGCTGTGAAGTAGATATCAGTGAATACAGGGGATATTCAAATTAATACTCTCTATAAAAAGAGAGTGAATTTTCATTCTGTTTTCATTCGCCCACAAGTCAATTATTACTTGTTTAGGAGTGCTCTCTAAAAAGAAAAGAGTGAATTTTCACTCTATTTTCACTATATTTTGGCTCCCTCCAGGGCCCTGTTTCATAAAACTTGTTATCATTAACAACTGCCCCATTTCTATGACAAATTTTGCTCTCAGCCAATCAGATTCAAAGATTTCAGTAGCTTTTAACAATTATTCTAACTTGTTATTGATAACAAGTTTTATGAAACGGAGCGCTGGAGTGACATCAGTGATCACTCAATATTTTTTAGAGAATACTATCAATCAGTGCAGACACGAATCACGCCAGACGGCTTGTTCATTCACTCATGCATGCAGTGAGATGCCATGATTAGGTCAAAACCATCGAGAAAATCACCGCCGACCAAACAGATGATGAGCTCTTCTACACATCCGATGGCCAGTGCTTCCATCATAGGGCTTCAGTCATTTTCTTTCTTTCCTTTTCATGATGCATGCTGTGACTGTTTATGTGCTAGTCACATCCGTGATGTATCCGATACATGTCATGATTACCTAAAAAATTTCCTTCCCAGAAAGATATTTCATCTGGGAATATGAATTTCCTATCTTAAAGATATATTTCACTTGGTGATAATGTCCAAAATACTACACATGTATTTTGTATAATACAGATACATTGAAGTACCTTTATCACATGGCCACCCCAAAAAGGTTTTTGTTGCCATAATCTAAAAAATGCATAATGACTATACTGCCCTACTTTTACAATCTGTCTTTTTTTTAAGAGTGTACTTTAGAGCAAGTTTTACTTGCAGGCCAAGCTTTGAGCAGGAACTCTCATCTTATCAAGAGATATTGAGATCAATACATCATAATACTGCATAGATACACATGCAAATGATGGACACATTTTGCTCATTTCTCAAGAAATGTCACTTTTTTCACTTGCTTCCTTTTCTTATGTATATAGGGGACCACTAGAGAGGTGGCCTTTCTTGTCAGGTTCTACCAGGACATCCTAGTAGACCAACAGCCCACTAGACCGATGTTGCTCTTGTAACCCTCAAAGATATTAGAAGTCCAGCGAGACAGACATTGTCGGTCTCATGGGCTGTTGATCTTTCTGGCCGTCGATCTCATGGGCTGTTGGTCTTGAGGGCTGTTGCATGTTCTACAACACAAATTACTCTCAAGAGAGAGACAAGATAGGTAACCAATATAGACAGGTAGTATTTATGGAGAGCTGATCACTAAGACAGGTTTGACTGTACAATGTCAATTAATACAATGACTATAACCTTGAAGGTTGAAATGCCATTAATGATTTATAGGAGGTTAACTACAGATAAAGTCATAAATAGCATGCCCCACTGGGACTCCATTGACAGTAAATGATGACTGCCCTGTGCCTGACTTATCGATTCATCTCGTCCGGCAGTTCTGAGTCACCCAGGCAATTACTTATCAGGCAATATTAGGTAATGGTATGATCAGACTTATCATTCATACAATGACAGGTATCATACCAGGTACAAGCTAATTGAATTTCTCCCAGACAATGTCTATTCGATCATGTATATGTTAGTAAAAAACCTGGAGTAAGTTCTTCGAGCATAAGTTAATCCTTCAACTTCAAGCAATAAATAGCTTAAAGTTTGATAATAGTTTAAACTAATGATTCATCAAACAAACATCAGTCACATGACATCATAAACGAGAGAAGACAATGTAACATGCAAGATCCGTGTACAAAAGCAACTGTAAAAATGGTAGTTTTTGACTGCTCAATGTCCTGGACTACAACAACACAGTATTTTTTATATTATTTGTATGTATTGAGTGCAATTTATTATGAACAATATTAGCTCTTACGATTTGTGTTAAAAGTATGAAACCATATTAGGTATAACATCTCCATGTTCAGTTCATTTTGATGTTACAAGCAATTAACTTTTCAACATCACTACATCTCCATAATGAAGAAAACTTGTTGACAGTGAGGTCTTTTCATCCCTCATATTTCCTTTAAAAACAAAATCAAAGTTGAAATGTTTCCAGCATGAAAGGCGTAAAAAAGTCACAAACAAATGGGTCGGTGTATGTAACACGACTCCCTGCCATAACAATATTGACGTTCTTGGAACGCACGCTAGGTGTCAAACTACCTAGTCAAGCGAGGGCGGTAAAATGTCAGTGGTTTTGCCCACCCGCTAATGATATGAGTGCGATGCCGACAAGTATAGAGTTTCGTCCCCGTTCACCGCGAAGTGTACTCCCCCTCCCCCTTTTTCTATTTTCTCGTCTGGAATCAAATGGAGCAAGGTAGCAGTGTTGAGTTTCAATATGGAAATAGTACATCTGATGTTTGTGCGATCTTGGAACCAAATTTGCAGGCAATCACCAAATTAGATCAACGGTGGTCTCTTTTTAAACATCAACAAGATATATGGTTATATGCCCAGAGGCTTTTTAATATTATTTTTATCCCAGTTGCATATAGAGGAGACATAAATGCCATGGAAAGATTTTTAATATTGAACCATTTTTCTGCTAAAAATATTGAAAAGTGTAGAAAATTACGATCAGATAATTGATTGTACTGATTCCACTCATAGATTGATTATTAAATACACATTACCGGTAGTTATATGTTAAATTTTCCCAATGTAAGATTACTTTTTTTTCTGGAAAAAAGGGAAATGTCTTTAGAAGTCATCTGGTTAGAACTGCATGTCAAACCTGCTCCTATGACCAACTGTGTCGTGAGACCACCTGATATAAAGGTCACATGTCATGTTTCCTTACACAGGTGTTTTTCAATGAAACCAGTATTAAAGGAACCTGTATGTAATGACCACCTGCCCATAAAGACTACTTTTCTTATCTTTCTTACACAGTCTCTACAAAAAGGTTTCAATGCATAGACACTGATAACTTAATATGGGGGCAGACCTTATCATATAAGGGAAATGCCGTTTGTGTTGTACACGATAGTTACACATCTACTGTAGATATCAGTTAACTGTTACTGTGCCCAGGGGTTTATCTCTGTTCAAAATTTTACCAAAATGTGATCAATGCTTACTTTTCAAATGTCTGCACTTCATTAACCATCTATTATTTCACAAAATATTGTGTACAAAACCTGTAGGAAATTTATTGCCATTTCTTATAATACCAAACATCATTACTTTACCCAACTTTATGCTTAAGAATTATTGAAAATTACATCTGAGTTTCTTTTTTGTCCATTACATTTTGGTTCTCATTTGTTTACTATTGTCTAATGTTGAAACAAAGTAATATCTTTTTAAAAATCTGCAATTTTCTCTGAAAATTTCTATGGCAGCTTATAACTATAATCATATATTTAGAATGTTTGATTTACGCTCTAATTTTGGATATACATTGACCACCATACATCTTTCCAGTGGTCGAGCATTTGGTGAATGAAAATGACAAGTCTACTTTTCACTTATATACGTGACATTGGCACTGAAAGAGTTAATGTATATAAAAAAATTTTTGTGTCTAATGGAGTGATTTATTCTGTTTGTGTGTGTGTCTGTTTGTGTGTACCAACAGGGGTATACTTGTGTGACTTGTTGGACTGTCAAACACAATAGATGCCTTTATTCCGTCAGGCTTGTGTGGCTTTTTCTGCTGCTTGTGTGGCTATAGAGAGAACAATAGAGAGAACAAAGGGAAAGACACACAAGTATACCTGTGTGAGTATGGGTGTGTGTCTGTGTGTGTCCCTCTCTCTTTGTCTGGACCAAGCATTTAAAAACTGCATGATGAGCATGAAAGAAATAAACTTTTTGAGAACACGGACATGAATTTGCTGAAACCTGTTTCTCTGCAAAGGTACTTTACTTTCACTTTTCTCTGGTGTTGGACCAAGCATTCAACTATTACATGATGAGCATGAAAGAAAGAAAAACATTTTGAGAATGATAAAATGACAAGACTTGCCCACCCTAGCCCCACCAAGTAAAAATGGGGGGGGGGGGGGGTAATGCAGTGAAATGAAATGTTGGCTGCATGAAGTCCTGCTTTGATAGTAATCATTCGAAATGCTTAACACAGTAGGGCTAAAATACAGTATCAAATTAATACTGACTCCTTTCTTGGGCCTATTCATTGTGATGAAAAACAGCCAGTACAGTTAGTAAAAAAAAGCTTAATGCTGTCGGAAGATTGTCTATAAAACAAAAGGGAAAAAAAATCAAAACCCTGACTCCATCGAACTACTCAACTCTATATCAAAGGAGAGCGATAAACACCCTTCTGGCTCTCAACGGACTATATGGATGACCAGACATGGAGAAGTGGAATACCTGTCATATTTAACTCAATTTTAAGAGATATTGGTCCCCCGTGACAACCTGTTATTCAATGTGTATATCCATTTCACGGATGTGTTTGGAAATTAAGCTGTAAGGGAAATGGTTAAGCACCAATCAGACCATGATGAAATGGAGAGATGAAATGGAGAGAGGATGAGAGAGACAGAAACAGCAAGAGAAAAAGATAGATGGAAAGTGAGTGAGAGAGAGAGAGAAAGAGGGGAAAAGAGGAAGAGTGAGAAAGATAGGGAGAGTGTGTGTGTGCGTGTGTGAGAGAGAGAGAGAAAGAGAAGAAAGAGAGCTATGAAATTATAAATGAATAAATATCGAAAAGAACTATAGTTGAGATTCTCATTGAGAAACTCAATGTTTTAATCTTGTATCAAAGACTCAGAGAGAAAAAGGAGTTACAGAGAGAGAAAGGGGAGGGGGAGCACGAGAGAAACAGACAGACATAGAGGAGACAGTGATTAGGGGAAAAAGAGAGAGAGTGAGTGAAAGAGGGACAGAGAGAGAGAGAGAGAGAGAGAAAAGTTATGTCATTCACCGACCCACTTCAGGAAATCTGAAAATATCAATGTCTAAAATACATTCCCTGATTGAAAAATACAAAAAAGAAGCACATCTCGTAATACTTTGACATTTGCTTGCCAAAATGGCAAGACTGTCTCATCAGAGAACATTTTTTAACCCATTCATTACAAGGTGTTTTCCTTACAATGCACATCTCTATGGGGCCCTGTTGCATAAATTATAATGCCAGTACTGAATGGATTAACATCATTTTTTTTTTAGAAATCACTGACCAGAAACAATAAGGGTAAATTACGAAAAGGGCAAGCAATAAACATTTCTCCTGTATCTTTGATGAATCGGCCATCAATTTGACGACCTTGAATTTCTGTTGTACAAAGGAACGTTTCAAGGAACGTTTCAAGGAACGTTTCAAGGAACGTTTCAAGGAACGTTTCAAGGAACGTTTCAAGGATAGTGCAAAGGTGTGTGCAAATTCTCCCTCCACAATAAAAACTTCATGAATATTGGTAAGTATGCTGGATCTATGTGATCATGTGTATGCTTATAAGTAAGCAACCAGGGGACTGACGGCTTTAAGTCCTCTCTGAGACTCTTGGTAATGAGGATTACTGCCTTACCAATGGGCAGTAGCGAATCCACTTGGTTTTGAACCCGGGTGCTCCCAATTACGAGACCCCTGCTCTACAAGATGTTAATGTTTCACATTGGTTTTGTTGAAAAATTGGGGTATGGTCTGCTTAGAAGCAAGAGGCTGCAATTTTGCAGGCATGGATTTCTAGTACCATCTTTGACACTTTGCTGTGCTATTTTTAAGGGCAATACTAATGATTAAATTTGTTTTAATCGGCATGAAATTGTATAACAATAGCGGCTGGTAAATTCACTTCAGCCAGAAGAGTGCTGTCATCAAGACATGTCAAAAACAATTATATTATCAACTTTTCATACTTGATTGAAACTTGGCTATGTTTAATTGTATACATTCACATTACTTCACAAATCGGCTTAACAAAATATATCTTATTAAACCCAGCACTAAAAACTCTAAAAACCAGCATCTATGGCTTGACCTGTATCTATAAATAGGATAAAAACATTTTTTTTTTACACACAAGGAAAGATAGGAAAGGAGATACGAGTACAAAACAGCAACTAACTTCACCTTATGAATAATGAAGTCCCTTTGACAAATAATATGTATTGTTCTCATCAATTCACAATACAGTTTGCAAACATACAGAAGTCTCTTAATGACTTGCAGACGTCATGATGGGAAACAAAATATGACACATAATATGGTTACTATGGACAAAGTAGTATTTGAATAGCGTACAGTGTACGTGTACATACATCATAGGAATATATGCATGACAAATTGTGATGTCATACTCCTCTCTCAGAAAAAAAGAAAAAGCTCGTGAAAAAACTTAATGTTGAATGTATGAATGACTCGAGGCAATATTGGAGGGTTAAAAAAAAAGTTTTGAAACTGAAATTAAGTATAATTCCAAAAGAGTGGTTTATTTTTACTATCGTGTTTTGGGGGAAGCAGGACAATAGCGCCCTTATACATATCATACTCAATTAAAAAATAAAATAAATTCATGCCTTTGTAACATACATGTAGATATTAAAGGTATATGCAACCAGGCGGCTGTGGGGAAAGTCAGGATTGCGTAAGCCCCATTCACTTGTACACAAAGTTTGTGCATAGAACGCGTCCGTTGGACTACTGGGATTATATTTCGGACTGCACGAAGCCGACCAAATCTCGCATGAGAGCTCGAGCTCAGGCAGAACGTGCGTGTTGCACAGCGACTAGTCTGTCCGAAGATTGTACCCCACAGGGCAACGGCATGATCAGGTAACGAACACGGTGCCCTCTCGCGGCATAAAAACGTCCACAATCTGCGATTGAGTATCCCTTTAACATACAGAACACTCTGACATCAACACTATGTGCTTTGAATTGGAGTAACCCACAGACACTGATTTCTAGGAACCCGTTGACTACTAAATTCTCTTCTTCCCATAGGCTTAACACAGGGACCACCCGGTTTCCGTGGGCAAAGGGTTAAGAGGCATGATGGCTCAGTAGTAGAGCAGTGGTCTCGTAACCTGAAGGTCCCAGATTCCATACTGACCTTCGGTATAAAGCATTAATTCTCTCTCAATTACCAAATCTCTCCGACATGACCTATTTACAACTTGTTGTCTTAGACATCTGGTAAAATAATAAAATCTATCATCACTATCATCATTTTCATCATCATCATCGTCATCATCGATTCTCACCATTTCATTTGATTCCATTCTTTGTTGAAATGAAATGCACACAAAATATTTGAAGTAACAAAAGTGGGGAAGAAACAAAAGTGGGGAATTTGATCCCCCTTTGAGGAAAAATAACATATCCACAATCCGAATGGATGAATATTGCTACATACAATGTACTACCATAGTAGGCCTTGTGCACTGGCTATGTCAGAGTCTGTCCACTGGCAGGTGTGCAATGCTTTAAGAGTAAACCAAACGTTTAACGATATCATATAACATTTATGTAGTGCATGATATATGTTGCAGAGTGCACTGTGCTACATGTATATAATGATACTGGACTTACCGGTTACTGTGGGAAAGAGTTTGACATACAAGACACGCATTCCAAACGAACAATAGACAAGTATCCTCCGATGGAGAGAGAGAAGGAGAGAGAGAGAGAGACTGAAAAGCAGAATTATTCCTCATATGCATCCAATTTTAGCTAGTGACATGAGTAAACAACAGCCTCTCCATCTGAAAAACGATTCTTTACCTCGGAAACGGTCGCGGAGAAGAATGGGGGGGGGTGGTGGTGGAGCGGTTCATGAGGGAATTGCGCTTTTATCCTGCTGATGGATCACGGTTGCGAAACGTTGGTGGATGAGAATGACTGGGATGAAGAATGGGTATGTTGGTGGGTATGCAGGCTTAAATAAATTGATCCATGCCGGGGAAATAAAATGATCAGCTCGTTGTTCAATCACAGGGCAGTCGGAAAGAGAGAGGAGGATGAATTTATTTTGTTGCTTCATGACTGGAATGCAAAGAGGGACTGCAGCTTGGTCTTTTTACGGAGGAATGTTAAATTACCAAGTTGTCTCCACAAGAATCAAATGATGAAATACAAGATGTTCCTAAAACAGTGAGCGAGGTTAAAGTAAATGGCGGATAGCCTTGAGCCCCATAATAACCCTATCAATACTGCCATTTAAAGTTAATGTAAAAGAGACTTGTAGAGATAAATGGCTTTAGAAGGTAATAACTATTGAAATATTTTCATCGATTAACACCCAACATTGATAAAAGGACTTGACTTCTGAATGATTGATATTCTCTTGTCTGATCAAGCTTAATTTGACTAGAAATAAAGATGGAGTATGTACAACAGACTTAAGTTGCACTGTCTTAACCCATTTACTTCTGAATTATCTCAATCCCATAGGTTTAATACAGGGACCACCCAGTTCCAGTAGGTCATGGGTTACGTTAAGATGTCCCACATGGGACTAACATACATGAAAGAAGTACAAAGCGCACACGTTACATACCTTTAATGTTTTATGCCTGAGTATTCCTCACTTTTAATAATAAAAGATACAGCAAGAGGAAAAAAGTACATTTCACAAGATCACAGCTTCAAATACCCAGGTATGATTGAGGTAGTGAGGATATTATACCCCACAGAGTATAACAAGGCCAAGATGAAGATATCTCCACAGATCACGCAACGCAGCAATGGATACTCAACAATGCATGACTACTGGCTTGGTGCAGCACGCATTCGTAGAAAGATTATTTGCTCAAGGGCGTCCATTACTGTCCAAATAACATCCAGGCTATGGGATGGAAGCCAAGAAATTGGCGTCAATTTTGCTGTATGCACGACTTAAGTCAACTAACCACCGGTGGAGAGGCGTGTAAGAAGAATGCTTGACAACATGCTTGTGCATCGGGGTCATCGTTAATTTCATTGTTGATTTCGATGTCCATTTCAATTACATGGTGAAATGCACAAGCTTGGATTTTAATGAATGTGCTTCCCAGCATGTGCAGTGATTTCCTGATCAATATTGTTCCGATGGAGCCATGAAGAATTTCAATTTTGAGGCAAGGAGTTTTCATCTTCTCTGATGTCTTGAGCTAGGTTAAAATAATTTGAACTTTAAGAAGAGTTGAATATTGGTTGAATATTGGTTGATCTTCTTCGTATATTACAAGTGGGATATGATGTTCCTGGGATCTAGCATCTAATCACTTAATCACCCATCCAAAATGGTATCATGAGACGATAAAAGAAAAAAGGGAAGAACTGAATTATTCCAAGAAGTCAAATTAATCAAGCAGGACTAACAGATGAGGCCATGTATTGAAAATTCTAACAGACTGAGAAGATAGTTTGGAAATGATAAATAGGCAAACGCCCCTTGGACCACCAACCCTTGGACAATCATCAAGGATAATTGGCACATGGAAAATTAACCCCTAGGACAGTCACCACATCAACAATTACCAATGGGGAAATCCCCCTAGGTGATTACCCAAATAGGAATATCTATTACCAGACCAACTGGGAACTAAGATAAAAACCATCAACCCTGAGGACCAACTATAACAGTGGACCAATCCGTCCCTCCCCACCAGTTATCTACACTAGGTAATCATGACCAGGGATAATGACCGCCAGACCAACTAGAAACTAACATAAAAACCCATCAGCCCTGAGGACCAGCTACAACAGTGGACCAATCCATCCCTCCCCACCAGTTATCTACAGTGGGTAATTATGATCAGGCCAACTACTACTGGGACATTTATCAATCGGACAATTACCCTGTAAGGCCATCGATCCATTCCGACTATCAACCAATGGCCACAGGACAATCACCAGTACAGGATGGTGATAATATTCCTAAAGAAGTAGCTATCTTACAGGGTGATTCATCGAGGGGGGGGGGGGGTGCAGTTGTACAAGGTGTAGGCATCTGGATGCAGAAGGAGTTCATATCTTCATAAGATCTTTGCATATCATCTGTTGAGAGCCAGAAGAACATTAACTCTTAAGTATATGGCCCGAATTCACAAAGGAGGTTTAAACCTAAACCATGATCATGACCATGGTTTAAACCAAACCTCCTTTGTGAATTCGGGCCTATGAGTTTTAAATGACCTTCTGACGCTCACTAGATGTTACCTTGAAAAGAACATTGGAATTGATATTGTGCAGAATCTAGATATTTCAGTCTATATGATATAGAGATCATTGTAGGTATATCAAATATGTGTTGGCTATCACAATCGAGAAATCCAATATAATGAATATGCATGTATCATACCACTTATCTAGAAAACTAAAAAACATTCTCTCTCTCTCATGAGCTTTCATTTAGTCTTTCTTATCGGCTTTTTACACTGGAATTCTTTAACCCCAGACTATCCTTACGCTCACTAGATGATACCTTGAAAAGAACATTGGAATTGATATTGTTCAGATTCCAGATATTTAAGTCTATATGATATAGAGATCATTGTAGGTATATCAAATATGTGTTGGCTATCACAATCGAGAAATCCATTATGATGAATATGCATGTATCATACCACTTATCTAGAAAACTAAAAAACATTCTCTCTCTCTCATGAGCTTTCATTTAGTCTCTCTTGTAGGCTTTTTACACTGGAATTCTTTAACCCCAGACTATCCTTAACCCCGGACTATCCTAAACCTGGACTATTTTTTTGCTGTTCTCATTTGCAATATTAGTCCTGTACTATCTCCCTAGCCAGAGTGCTTGGCCCCAACTTTCGAGGGGCTAATCCTGTTTTTTTCCAGGACTAGAATAATCCTGTACTATTTGGGAGTTAGCCCACTTTGGTAAAGTGCAATGTGAACTGGAAAGTGGGCTAAGCTTAGTCCTGTACTATTGGTGGGGCTAAACCCTTGTTTAGCCCCACCAACCGTACGGGACTAAGCAAAAATTTTTGCAAGTGTAAAAAGCCTATTACACTTCATCCTTCAAACACCTGTGTCATTCCTTCTATTTCTCTATCTCTCCCTGACCCATTATTTCCATCATACTATCTTTCTGACTCTCTTAAAAGTGTCATAATAGCCTACTCAAAATATGGAATTTGAAAGCAAATGGCAATTGCACATGTTGGTACTGATTTAAAGCATATAGCCACTTGAAAGCAAATATGCTTTAAATCAGTACTAACATGTTGAATATCCATAAACATGAAGGAAATGAAATGTTCATCCTTACCTTAGTGTTATATGATATCCTTCAAATCAAATTGGTATTATTCCTTAAGTACGACTGTCCACGCCAGTGGAAATCACATATCCATAAATCATATCAGACAGCAACTAATCATACCACTGAGATCTTCATACACTCAGGTCATCATAAAACGTTAATGCATTTCCCCTCGTTTATCTTAGGGCCCTGCTGCCAAAAAATTAAAGCTCTGAAGTCAATGATGACGGCCGCTAATGAACGGTGCTCGAGCGGGGTAAATTAATTACGCAGCAGCCCTTGTCTGGGTGGGTATCGCGAGTATCCAGTGCAAACAAGTCGGTTTGACCAGCGGAGTGTCGTTGTCGCTGTGGTGCCTGGCTTCACCTTGCTATCTGAGCTCTCACCTCTCATCCCAGAGTGATACCAACTGCCATGGATACTCGGGTCGGTGTTGAAGCAACATCCATTCTGCATCCCTTACCCATCACTTAGTTTATCTCTATCTCCGTATCACTCCCTTGGGTCAATCTCTCTCTCTCTCTCTCTATCTATCTATCTGCCCTCACTGTCTTTGTCTGTCCATTTTTTGATCTATCTGTCTCTTCCTTTCGCCCTCTTCCTTAACCAGTCTTTTCACCTCTCTCTTAATTACTGATTCCTTCTTTCTACTTCTCCCCAAATCTATCCTTCAATAAATATTGCCTCTGGCTCTACTGAAATCTATGCATCATCTTTTAGGCATCTCAAAAAAATGTAATCTCATACTGGCATCTTGTTCTGTTTCTTGGTCTCTTCCTCCTGATTTATCAATTTATCTTAATTTCAGTTTCTCTTCATTGAGAGTGAATCATTGCCTTTTGATACACCGTTTGCTTTGCGCCAAAAGGGTGTTAAGTCTTTGTGCATTGATATGAGTAAATGCCCTCCCTGGCTCTTATTAAACAATATATTCTTTTATCCTACATTGAATGACAGACATCAAGTTTCTCTTTACCCTTTTTCTTTCCTGAAACTATCTACATGTATCTTGTCTTATTCCCTTCTCTTTCTCTTCT
The DNA here is from genome assembly GCA_025617745.1 of Heliocidaris erythrogramma. NCBI lineage: Eukaryota > Metazoa > Echinodermata > Echinoidea > Camarodonta > Echinometridae > Heliocidaris > Heliocidaris erythrogramma. The sequence goes on from CM046858.1 coordinate 23,279,017, forward strand.
TATCTATCTCTTCTTTCTCTCATTGGCCCTAACCTATCCCTCGTGTCCCTAACGGGTGTCAAAAGTAATCTGGGCATTTCTGGGTGATTTGGCACAAGCTTTCATCTAAAAAAATTGTCCTCGTAATAATCAGCTATCTGAGCAGAGTCGGGCAGTGTAGCAGTAGACTGCCTCCAATCGACTGATTGACTTGAATCACGTAACACTTGGCTTCCCGGCTAATGAGTACCGTTCACACATGGCTCCAAACATTCTGAGATTCTATGCTCTGATGTTTCTTTATATTTCATAATAATTTGACTTGTGAGCATACTGTAAACCCCAAAAACTATTTCACATCAAGAAATGGCAAAATTTTACATTACCCCGAAAAGCCACAAAAAAGGTCGGCTTGGAATCGGTTTAAAGTTGGTTTGGTGGGGTGAATTAGGTATTGAATGTTTCAAGTGATGACCCTCTTAAGAGAGTGGGAGACAGCCATGCATTACATAAGACCTGTCAGTGATGCAAGTTCTGATGAAGGATTACATAATTAATCAATCATGCCAACAGGTGAATTGTGTCACCTCACCCATGTGGATCAGATCTTTATAAGTTTGATCTAATTAGGGTCATTGTATTATAGATTGCTATAGGGTGAATCATAACTGATTAATAATCCAGTTAAAGGAGAATTACGCTCAAAAATAAAGACAATAGTGTTCAAAGGTGTTATTTATTCGTACTTGTTAGACTATATGGCTTCGCGTCAAAATATACGAGATCGATACAAATCAAATTTTTCTGAGCAAAATTTACCATCTGCTAGCAATATGTATCGTCTGCTAGCAGCACATGGGGGCTGCCATTTTGTTTATGTGTACAAGAAGATTTTCTTAATCCAAATGCTCAATTGCCTTTTTCAAAATTAAAAACCCATTTGAGATTAAAAATATAGAATAGATATGTCAATTTATTTTTAAACTGAAGATTTCCTTATATATTTCGGTTGAAAATCGATATTCGCTTAATAGAAATCTATTTTCTTGATACTGGACGTATGGGACGGACCAAATTAATTCAAATTTTATGGATGCTTCTTCCCTGACCATCTATAGCGGCAAACTATGCATTCACCTGCTTTCGGATAATGGACTTGAAAAGTCAGAATGCATGCTGCATATATTATGTTCTGCTCTGTGTGGCAAACCCAAGAAACTAGATTTTTGTTAAGCAAAACCAGACAATTTAAAAGTATCATTATAAAGATTTAATTTTTATAATACATGTAAACACCCACTTTATATTTTCCGTCACATATGGGATTTTATGTAATGAAGAAAATCAATTTGGGATTTGGATTCAAAATATCTTCCTGACTGGAACATTTCTCAATGGTTCATGTACAACTCCAAATCAGCAAGAAAATGGCAGCCCCCATGTAAATGAGTAGGAGACGATACCGGGTGTTGGAATATCTTTATTTATACCCTTTTCTGATATCTTATTAGAAAATGATTTAGGCCAATAAGTAGGAATATATTACACCTTCCAATATAAGTAAATTTGTAAGCAGGGCTTAATTCTCCTTTAATAATTGCAATTTGCGCATGTGCAGATAAAGGTCATTAGTACAGAGTACAATTGACCTCCATACACTTTTATAATTTACGCTTTTATAATTTGCACACCATGATGCGCCTGCCAGTATGATTTCACACGTTAAACAAATAGCGCGTCCACCAAAACAGATGCGTGTGCGCGTACGAAATGGGGTCATTTCAGGGTCATTTCAGGGTCATTTCAGGGTCATTTGTACCATTTACTAATTATGAACTGGCTTACTGGCAAGACGCAATTAATTGTCGCAGGGTGTTTTCATTTCATATCTAAAAATTGCTTTGCATGCTTCAGAGACGTAAAGTTACACTTGACATCAAAAGCCTGGAGAATTTGTCTAACCTGGCAACAACTAATCTGTGCAGATTGAAATCTGACAGTTTAAATACGATAATTCGTTATAGCCAATTTCAATACTTTTCTTGAATATATTGGTTACCAAATATTTTGGAGAAAGTACTGATCAAGAGGCTGTAAATAGCCAATAATATTACTATTTTACCATAAAATGAAGATCTGTCATAACTGATCTTTCTCCAGAAACAGAAAACTGGAAAAAGAGTTCCACTAATAGTGATCTTTCACCTTTGACCTCTTACACCCAAACTCAAATGAATTCAACCTTTTATTGTCATACTTACTTGTGCCAAGTTAAGTTAAACTTGATTGAATTATTGTCAAGTTAATGCAATAACAAAAATATATCAGCATTTTTATTTTACCTTTACGATCCTTTGACCTTTGATCGATTACACCCCACATTGTACGCATACGTCCTTTTATGCTTTATATACATACATGTTTCAAGTTTCATTAAAGTCTGTGAACTGGTTCTGGAGTTATCGCAATAACAAAAAGTAGGATGGACATATGAAACGATGGACGGACAACTTGAAAACATAATGCCACTGGCACCACTACTGCCGAGGCATAAAAATCTTGTGATAGCGTCCTAATTTATATGATACCATCTATCTATTAAGGTGGAAGATAGGGGAAACCATCAAAGCGGCGATTCACCCTTATAAATATTCACATATACATGTACATGTAGATCACATTAATACAGGAATAGATTATGGAGGATCCATATACATTCCATAAATGGTTCAACAAGATTTACATTATCCTCTACCATTAATCACACATCTCTGAGGCGTTCTCTGCCCCCTTTAAAGATTTTAAATTAAATCACTCTGATATCATTTGGCATTTCTCAGAATGACAGTACTCCATTTATCACAGGAGACCATCTTCATAATTTATATACACATAAAACAAAGATGTCTTTTCACTTCCATAAAAATGCAAATGTTTGAATGTAAATTCTCAGTGTTTTCACACACACACACACACACACAAACACACCCATAATTTACATAGAAAAAGCAATAACCCCTTGTCACCAACTTTACAAATGTATTTCACAAATAGATCTCATGAGATAGATATTCATTTATGGTTCCTTTTTCTTTGTGTACATCTGGATACAAACGGTGTTCTATCATATGAAATTTAAAGTTTCATCAACCCATTTTCAACTGCAAGGAGAAAGAAAAGTTTGTTTTTTCGTCCAAAATGATTAGATTTAGGTGGAAGATTTAGTGAGTTAAACCTATGAAAAGCACTGAACAGTTTAGGAGTCAAATAATGCCAATGTAAATGTTTCTTCATAAAACGTTTGCTGACAGATTGGACTGTAAATTTACATCTCAATGTCTACCAATTTTGGGGGATTTGCTTTGGCGATACATTCTCCTGGCTTTTTCTTTTTGGTGAAAGATATAGGATCAAGGCTGTGCTTGGGTTTTAGGCTAGGAATATGTTGAGTCCAGGGTTGAGGTTAAGACTTTTTATGGCATGTCACATAAAAAATGAAACTGTACCTGGGGGGTGTTTCATAAAGCTGTTCATAAGTTACACACAACTTTACGCATGACTGGTGATCAGTTCTTGCGCTAAATGATTGAGAATCTGATTAGTATAGCACCCAAGAACATGTTCAAGTCGTTCGTAAAGTCATTCGTAACTTTACGAACAGCTTTATGAAACACCCCCCTGACCTGGTTGTACGACAGACGTATGCTCAGGCGACAATTGCTGTGTTGTCACTTCTTAACTTTAACCCCGGAACAAACAATGTACCCAACCCTAACCATAATCCTAACCCTAGACCTAAACTTAAAATCCAACTGCAACCCTAACCCTAAATATCTTTGATGAATAAAACCAGGAGCAATGGGGAAAGAGCAAATGTCAGATGACCACATGACATATGGGGGAGGGGGCACAAAGACTTGATAGAGACCGAACCACTCACCTGTATTTTCTTCTGAGCTCTGTGCAGGCATTTGTGCTGATTCCATACAAAGGGTGCAACCACGGTCCAACGTCTTTCTCTCTTTTTATACATGCTCCTTCGGTTTCTCACCTTGACAGAATTATTTGAAGGGATCTTCCAAAACTTTTCACTTTGCCATCAAGGCCACAGAACCTGTCATCGTTCCCCACTTTATAATCTGGCAGAATTGGACTGATTTTCATAGACACAGGAATAGTCTGTTGGTGAGCAAAGTATCTTTAGAGGTTGCTTCCATGGTGTGAGACACAACACGCTTCCCAGCAAAACACAAACTTCTTGTGGACACGAGGAATGTTTATAGCAAGATTAGCTTCTTATCTGACAGTTCTCTGGCTGCTTCAGAAGAGGGTGTTTCCAGATTGCAGGAGAGGTTGGACCACATTATACTGGTTGAAAACACATTCAAAGTGAAACATCTCTTACTCTACACAATCGTCACTGCAACTTCACATATGTTAGGTCTGACCAAAGAGAAGTAGGTGCTAAATATAACATGAAATAGATCAGGTTTCATCAAGATGATTGTCCTTGGAGACAATCAACAGATCTACCTTCCTATCAGATTTACAAGGTTTCAAGGCATTGTGGTTCTAGATAGGTTATCACAATTGTATCTAAAAGCAGAGACATAATCCATGCTACTTTGACAAAGATTACATTAAAAGTAAAGTCATTCATTTCCACGTAGACAAGTTGCACTCACGTTGAAATAGATCAGGTTTCTGTAAGATATATCAATGGATTTGTCTCCCACTAAAGGGTTTACGAGGTTCTTAGACACTGTGGTTTTGGTTTGAGAAACTGCCACAACTGCATCCAAAGCACAGACATAATCCAGAAGATAAATATAAGGCTTAGATACATGACAATGAAACATTAGGAGTAACATTAGGAGTCCTTTTCCAACCAAATATGTAATTCCTTGGAGACACAACAATGGGTCTATCTCACTCTCAGGTTTCCAGGGTTTGAAGAACACTGCGATTCTACAAACTGCCAGGATGAAAAACTGAAGCAAAGACATAATCCTACAAGACACAACAACCAAAAAAACAACATTAAAAGCTGGAGTCCCTATATAATTGGATACGAAGAAAAGCACATTATCATTTAAAAAGCTTAAAAAGCTTAAAAAGCATCCTTTGGGACACATCAAGAGATCATGACCATCAGGTGTACAGGAATCCTAGACATTGTGGATGTTCAAAAAAACCTGCCAGGATTACTTCTGAAGCAGACACATAATTCATGATGAAGAGAACACTAAAAGTTAGGGTCATCTGTTTTCAAGGACACCACTCAATTCCTTATAGCACATGAAAGCAGATCAGGTTTTTTGACATCCTTTGGGACACATCCAGAGATCCCCCTGATCATCAGGTTTACAGGAATCCTAGCCAATGTGGATGTTCTAAAAACTGCCAGGATTACTTCTGAAGCAGATACATAATCCATGACAATATAAACCCTAATTGTTGGACTCGTCTTGTTTTAATGGACACCATATAATCCATCCTCTAACATATGAAAGCAGATCACATTTCTGAAGTGTCCCTTGGAGTGAGACATCAACCCGACTATTAAGTTTACACAATTCACATTGCAGCATTTCTACAAACTGCTAGGATTACTGCTGAAACAGACAGTGAATCCTTCCTGCTTTGACACACAACAAAGAAAAATCTTGTTTCCTTGAAGAATACTTTATTTATCCTGAGTACATTGGAGCATATCAAATAAAATGTCCCAAGTAGCCTTGTACTTGTCAAAGGTAAAATGCTTCTGTGTAAATTTTCCCAGATGTTGATAAAATTCTACCTATTTTGGTACAAACTGAAGAAATGAAAGTGAGAAGGACTATTTTCAAGCAACAATCTAATCAAACAAACAACCATCCCCTTGTGGTCATCACAGTTCCTAGAAATGATGCACGGAAGCACGAATCACCAAAATCATAGTATGTTTCATCCCAAACAAACAGAAGGGAAAATCCTGCAGGAATCTCCTGTGAACAGCACATCGTTCTAATTAAACAACCACACCTGAATCAAAATCCATAATTTTGGGCACCAAACCTGTTTTTTGTTTGTGGAAGCTGAATGCATACGGTTGTAAAGAGATGGCTGGAAACACAAGAATGTTCTTCTTTATTCATCTCCAAAGATAGAAGTAGAAGCATGATCAAGATCCAAATACAGAAAGCAAATTATGATAAAATCAACTGGCATAAAAGGCTAGAATCAGCCACTATGACAATAAAGACAGAAGTGGGCGATGGTAGAGTCCAGAGTCAGTTAATAATTTTGTGCACTCCTTAAAAAAAATTGGCCTGGCCTGCAGCAACCATTTGTGAGTTCAAGATACCCTTCTTGCTAATAATTAGTATTCACTTCACAGAGGAAAGTCAACTAGATGAAATGATATGCACAAAGTGTGCTGGCTTGGGGGGCTAGTTTCATCTGTCTTTTCTTTCTTTTTATTGCCACTCCGCAACCTCGTCACATTATGCAAACAATCGTGCTTCACAATTGCTGTCACATACAAGCATTACAGCAGCAGCATGCCGGCTGCCAGAGCTTTTGTTCTTTGCATTAAAAGCATACATCTGTGCAGGTCTCTACACAAGATAGGTGTTAAGGTAAGAAGAATGCTTTCTTCCAGGGCACATTCAGGCTGGAGCTAAAAATGGCTTTTACATACAAATATTAAAGAGACGATTTACGTCAGTCAACTCTGAAAATGATTTCTAGGATACAATGTGCAGCCAAATGGAATGCAACCATTTTATCACTTTTAAACACATGTCATTTTTTCTATTAAAAGAAAAAAAATGACATACCTTTTAAAATTTGCGAATATAAACCAAAACATATTCCAAATCACTCCCTCATGAATTGAAATAAAGATGTACTTATTATCATGTCCTTAGCCAAAGGAAATACTGTATGTACCATTTTGTTATATTAATGATTATATTCCCTCTATAAATACCAATAGTTGAACAATTTCTTTATGCAAAGGAGGGGCAAAATCAAGGTTTGGGGATTTATTGAGTAATTACTACATTCATGTCAAATATCACCGTGGTAAGACTGCTCAGGGCAACTATCACCACTTCTTGGTTTAGTAATCAAGCATGTAGGTGTATTGACTGAACCTTGACTCTGGCAACTTCTTGTTTTCAGACAAAAGTATATTGAAAAAGATAACAGTTCCCATAATGATATTAGGCCCTGTTTCATATTATCAATAAAAAATGCTCAAGTCTTTTAACAAGTGTGCTCTAAGCCACTCAAATGTAATTATTTCAGTAGCTTTTAAACTTGCATATCTTAATTATTGTAACATGTCATCGATAACAAGTATTGAGAAACTGGGACCACTATCTTCGCGGAGAAAGCATCTTCCACACTGCTGTAACAACTGTAAACAGACTTTGAAAGGTATTCCAAGCCTTTCTAATACATGTAGGGAGCTCTATCCCAGCCCTGTGGCATGCCAAGATTCTGATAGGGTGTGTTTATTGCTTAATTGCGAAGCAAGAATCTGTGTTTTGAAACATAATTATAAAAAACAGTTTTGAAATGCTGTTTCACAGTACCATGTTCATAGCTCTTTTCTCCAAGCAAACTCTGACTTTGCTGCTGGACTCGGACATTGCACTGAGTGAGTTTTGAAACTGTTTTGAAACCGCTTTTCTGTGAAAAAAGCTCCGGCCACAACTGTGCTTTGAATAAACGGGTATCAAAAAGCTGATTCTGGCTTGGAAAAAAGGAGCTACAAACTCACTCAAAGTCTATTGGGTCAGATCCTTGTGAAGAATGCAATGTTCATTTCATATTCATAGAAATTGACTAACGCAGGAATGTCTGAAGTGCTCGTAATGCACTTGACGTGCTGTGCATATTTTCTGTGCCATTACGACTGGCAAGATGGGTGGGAAGAATGTTGAACTCTGTTGTCGTAGATTTGAGGTGAAATTCCTGTCTGTGAGGTAAGAGCTTTTGGCTAGATAATGTTTCATGTTTAAGCCTTTTTAATCAAATGCTTCAGTTACAGATAGAGCCTGGATGATTGCAGTAATGTGCTTGGATATGGTATGGAGACATTCATCTGTCCCATCTTTTTCTTTAAACTGTAGCAGAGCCAAAATCAGAAAAGGATGCTTTGACTGTGGATGTGCTTTCATTAGGTACCGTTCCCATTAGTTCTAGATAAAAAGTTCATTTGCTTTAATAAAATCATTTGCATATATAACTAAGCGCAAAGTATATTTGGTAGAGAAAAATTTATCTGGACTTGCCATTTTTGGCCAAAGAACACACAATGGTATATGTTAAACACACATCTGTTATTGCAAATTAATAAATAAACAAATGTTGTCAGAGAAGATTTGACAGACATTCAATATCTCAAATAGCCATGGATTAGAACTAAATTGACTCTATAGTCAGTAGCATAGCTTAAGCTATCCAGATCACAAAGGAAGGTAGGGGAGAGGGAGGCATGTGCCTACATCCAAAGGTGAAAAAAAAAGCGAGAGGAGAAAAGGGAGTCCAGTCCCCTTCAATGTCTGGACCACTGCTTCACCATTGATTGTAGAGCATGACAAATTTTGAGAACTGTTGTTCAAGTTAGTCTTACAGGGCAGCTTTGTGGTATCCAGGGGGACGTATTCTGAAAACTATGTTAACTTTTATGTTAGTAAAACGATGTTAATTGTCATAACAAATCAAAATCAGGACAAGTCATTTGTTAATGACTGCGCAAAGATGACTGTGCCCGTGTAAAGTTAACAGAGACATCTGTGCAAGCACCAATGATTAATGTTTATTGCGCGCAATTTCAATTTATTATGACAATTAACATAAAACATAACATAGTTTTCAGAATACCGCCCCAGGATGAAAATTCTCCCAAAGAATTCTCCAACATCTTTGAGTACCTTTACAGGAATCATCATCAAAATATATGTCCAAAGAATGGCACAAAGAAGCTTTACTTCAATCCACGGGTTAATCACCACCTCTTAGTATTATCAAACATGCACTGAACACATTTTTCTTTTGTTTTTGAAAACAATTACCACCAGCCTAATGTATTAGAGTCCATGATTTCCTCCCTTAATTAGTCTCAGAACTCCAAACACTGATTTGACAACATAGAACAAACACACACATAGCTTGATGTTGAATGCAATGATGCCACCTTGAGTAATACATTCCACATAAAAGAGATGGTATTATCTTCAGCTCATGAACAAATGCAGTCAAATATCACTTGCCAGGTCTACTTATTAATTGTCCATCAGCAACTAAGTCCCCAAGGAACTCACATCACCAACTAGTAGTCCACTAGAAATAGGCAGACAAAAAGAATGTAGCACTGTTCCTCTAGTGACCGAGAAAAAAAAATGAAATTTGATATTTATCATCATGTTTTGCTTGCAATTATCATACATACATGTATGTTGCTAGGCCACGCCACGTGCGGGCTTCCATCAACGCCAAAAAGAAACATTTGATATTTGACCCTTGCCGCAGGCTGAAGCAACATCGTCAAGAAAATTTGACACGTCTGTGACTGGTGGGGAAAACAATAGACACAGGAGAGCACCCGCCAAACAACAGAGGTGGCATTTCTCATATTTTGCTCTTTTGCTAGGAACATCACGTTCTTCACAACTGTCCGGAAACGATCAGGTCTTGTTTTGCTCCAAGCCAAACTCGGGTATCCTTGAATGTAGCAATCTCAGATTTGAAGATGTTCCGATATGTAACATGCCAGGATGGATCTTTGATCATAACAAGAAAATCATATTTCTCCTTCTCTCTACGGTAAACAAGATTCAACAGCACTTGGATAATATCTTGCATGCTCACAATCCCACATCGCATAAATCATATTACAATTAAATACGCTGTACCGTCCAAAGAGCTTAAAACACAATCAATGCTGTTAAAGATCATACAATCCATTTGTAGGGCATGGAATATATAGAATGTAAATTTCAGCTTTACCCGTTTTCACCCGTTTTACATTCTACACGGCGCAACCATCGCAAAAGGTACATGTATCAACTCCCATCACAATATCATTAAAACGCCTCAACTTTATCACAAGAGTTGCAATCTCCAATGGTGCTGGAACTAACTATCAAGAGATCTCAGACAACAAACAAAAACATGGAGAAAAGTACTGACAGATGATAATTCAGCTCTCGCTACAGAGCCTTGATTGAACGATTAATTGATTTAGCAGCCTGGCCACGGTAAAATATTGAAGAATGATCATGAGAAAAGCACATTATCGTAATAGGTGGTTTCACAATGGCCTATAAGAGGTGTCATTACGGCTCAATCAAAACGATGATGTGTGAAACGAAAAGAGGGTAATGCTTTCTTGGTTGAGGAGGCAGGTAAGTGATTAAGAAGAGGATAATGAGCTAGAGGTTGATGATGATAGCTCTTTTGGCTATTGACTATCTCCTCTATGGAGTTTATGTGATTACCTAACATTTGAATATCTCATCTGCTGAGTGCCAGATGGGCATTAACTCCTATGATTTTACACAGAGTCAATGCCCTTCTGGCTCTTAACAGATGATGCTCTTGTGTACCTGTTTAAAAAGGCACGAACAAATGCATATAGCCAGTGGATTTCTCAAACTAAACATTTCCAAGTATTGATTTTTCATTGACTACATGACCTACACACATCATTCTGCACGTTGTCTAAATTATTAACAGTGATAACTTATAACTTCTTTATAGTGTTTCAATATAAAACTAAGAAATTGAATGGGAAAAATGACAAAATTTTTCATGTACACGTCCTTCTCTCAGGCACATAATGAAGTATCAATGAATTTGACGCATAAAAAGTAGTAGATTGGGTATTATGTAAAATAAGACAAATTCCAGAATCCCTAGAAAGATCATTAAATTAAATTGAAAAAAAAAAGTTGTCAGGTTAGAAATCACCTCCTTGTTTCACATCTTCATAAGACAGCAAATACATCTTTTTCATACCTTTGTGAATACTCACTCACCATGGAAACCTACAGAGAACATCATATCTTTTTCATTTGTTGAGTTGTGAATAAGCCTACTCTAAAATCTCGTTAGTATTTGGAGTAAAATAGCAAGTATGTCTGCTACAAAACGATAAAATATAATCATCTGAAAGTTGAAAATTTAAAATCATTTTAGTTGCAAGTGGTTTATTACACATGGTTAAACTTTTGAAAGTAGAACACTGATGATTTTAAATATTGCCTTAATACTTATTATTGCATAGATGGCATAAATTAAACAAGGTTATCCAAATTTAAAGCTTGGAAACATTTGAATTAATGATTATTATCAATTATAAAACGGTAAAATACAGCCCCCGATATAGCAGCTGAAAAGCTCCTTGAACGCTGCTGAGATGTGTGACGACACAAGAGGGGCGAGTCCTGTCTAAGCAGACGATGTCCCATAACATTATACACATTTTTCAGTGCCTGTTTTGTCATCTCCTCTTCACTTATTTCTCTTACTTGACTAGCGTCAGTCTTAATGTTAGTCTGTTGCCTCACTCTTAACTTCGTGTATGGTATTATTTTGATGAAAAATGCAGCGTTAAAAAAATAAAGGAATCAGTCACTTGTAAACAAAATAAGACGCCATTGTATTTTCAGCTGCTTGCACCGCGGCATGTTCGGCGTTTCAAGAGGGAACGAATACCATCCAGCTATTATTCGCAGGGCTTTTCAATTTGAAAATGGGGTTTATTTCATTGATCATTGACCCTTCTCCTGTGTATTTACAATCAAACGGTTTTAGTTATCAGAATCAGTTCACTTTCCCTTTTAGAATGGTGTGAAATAAGGTCATGTTTAAATGTACCAAACTCTTTATAATTTGATAAATAATTGCATTGCAATTACGTTCATTCATTATAGGACGTCGTCTGCTTAAGCAGGATCGATCCCTCGTATGACGACATCAAAACATCGCTATATTTCTGGCGAATCCTCGGATATTCCACATGCTGAGAAGAGCTTTTATTTATGTTGTTTTTATAATCATCATATACGCAGTTGACATAAAACTTATACGATTGCCATCTGTAAGCTTCCCAATTTCTAGTGATACATTAATTGCCATATTTGTGATTTTCTTGAGTGTTCTACTTTAATATAGTACGTCATGTACCATCCAGAATCAATTAATATTCAGGTCTTCCATGCAATTTTCTATTCCAACCATCTTCACCACGCGATGATGATGATCATCATCATCACCATCACGAACAAACTCCATTATCGTGGTCCATTCTCTCCTCAAGAAACATTCAAAAACATCTTGCCATTCCACGAATTTGCTACAATCATCACAAATATGACATGTCGGTAATCCAATTCAATCCATTACGAGTGCCTCTTTTCTCGTATTCTTTCGGCTGCTCTCCATCTTTCTCCATTGTCCATTATCATCCTGAACCTCCACGAATGCTATTCCTCAGACCTTCCTTCTCCTTTTTGTTAGACAGGAGAAGGTCTTGACAAACAGTTATCTTATCTCCAGGCTTCATGAGCCGAGAGGACATCAGACTAAACAGATCAGAGAGAAAGGACGGGAATCAGAGCAATTATTCAAACACTCTTTATCTTCCCTCTGAGGGACAAGAAAGCTTTCCTGTAAAAAAATCTCACCTATTTTGCTCTGTACTTCTCTATCTTTCCACTGTTCTTTTTTTTGGTTCTCTCTCTCTCTCTCTCACTCTCCCTCTCTTTCTAACTTTTTTCTTATTTTTCACTTCATTTTTGTTTATCTTCCCACTCTTTCTTCAATCTTACCCATTCATCACTTCCTCTCCCCCTCCTCTCTCTCTCTAAAAAACCCAAAACAACCCCAAAGAACCCCCCCCCCCCCACACACTCTCTTTATCTCACCCGTCTGTTTCACCTCTCTCTCTCTCTCTCCCTCATTCCTTTTTCACCCCCTTTCTCTATCTCTCTCTCCTTCTATCTCTCCCCTGCTTCCCTCTTAACCAGGTATACAAAGGGCAACCAATGAAGGATCAGTCACACGGCTTCTAAGCGACAAAACGCCATCCGTTTACAAGACATCAGTCATGGTATGATTTCAGATGGTGACAGGTAGCATGAGGGATAAGTCAATTGTACAGCATACAACTCTCCTTATTCAATTTATTGCATTGTCTGCTGGAAGTATATACTTCTCAACGGTGAATGTTATGGGAGCCAGTAAGTATCAACCGATGATTTACAATAGCTACAAATAATATAAACGACACAACTCACATTCAAGCACCAATCTTTCTGCCTATGGTTTGAAAACTTTTGTAAATCCATTGTTAGGAAGAAAAAAAAGACCTTGTTGAATGAGGTAATCACAAACACTAATACAAGCATCTTGAAGATTGACCTAAAGTTAATAAAAAGTTAGAAAACAAAAGAATAAACAGCAGATGGATAAATTCTTTGAATTTGAATAGTTTCAAAAATCTATTTTGTTCAGAGAAAAATCAAGACCCTCTTGCATGATGTTAAACAAAAAGTTACAAAACAAAAGAATAAACAGTAGATGTATAAATTCTTTGAATATGAAAAGTTTCAAAACTCTATTTTGTTCACAGAAAATCAAGACCTTTTTGCATGATGATATGCCCCTTGAGCAAACAAAGATATCATGCTTTGATAACAAAAATTCACTCACTAAAGATTAACCAAGATACCTGTATTAGTTGACAAACAAAACAAAAACATCCCATCGTGTACGCATCCATTCATATAGTGCTCAAAATTTCCATTAAATCATCCATTGTTTGGATAAAAATACAAAGGAATAAGATGAGAAGAAAACCTGACTTGGAGCAATGTAAGATCGATGCAAAACCATGTGCCCTCTAAAATTAAACAATTCATCTCTATTAGTAAATGCAAACACTCTTGAAGTCTGGAAAGTTTCCAGAAATCCGTTATTAGGAGAAAAACAAAGATTTTATTGCATGAGGAAACCTTTTTTTTTGGGGGGGGGGGGGGAAGATCGATGACAGGATGTGCAGTAGAAACTATTCCCTCCAGAAGAATTAACATGTTTGCATACATTTTAAAAGTTGAGAAACATTTTAACAAGCCAGAGTTTGGAAACTATATGGCAACAGCGGTGTCGCATGAGGACTGATGAAATCATACGCAGTGTTGAAAAAAACCACTTGCTTCTGGAAGGTTCACATGTGTCTCCACAAATTAGCAGATAGTAGAAAAAAGATAAACTTGAAGTCTATCAAGTTTTCCATAGCTCAACTGACTTAAAAAAGATAATTGCAATGAGGACACAACTTCTTGCAAACACGAAATGCAGCATGTTCATGACATCACTCCCACAAGAACACTCCACAAGTTTGTTAAAGTTCTCACAAATCCATTATTTGGAAACCAAAGTAAAAATCTTGAATTGCATGAGGACCGACATAATCATGAGCAATGATGCAAAACCGCTTGCTTCAGTTGAACTTAACCATCTCTATTAGTTGACAACCGGATTAACAAACACCCTATATGTATGCAAATGGATCCAATTGAGACAAAGTCAAGCTACTCCAAGCCCCCCGGTGGAGCCCATGCAAGATCAACAAACTGATGGAAGTAGCCAAAAGCACAAGGACTCTATTTTCTCTCCCTCTCTATATGGGCTCTATTTTCTCTTCCCTGCAGTGAAATGATAATAATACCTCCTAAACTCTTCCTTCTTTCATCTCCATCAAGAGTATAAATAGGACAGAGTAGAGAAATATCCTTGACTCGGCAAGTCATCTAATATTCATGCATCGCCATGGCAACTCAACACAGTCCTCTGATGTTCAATATAGTTTGCACACATGTCCATTAGGATAAATGCACATTATTGAAAACATTACTGTGCTCGGAAATTCAACACTGCTCGAGTAGTAATGAAATCTTTTCGGTGCATGAACAAATCAAGAAAAGTTGCTTGTAGACTCGATACCATCTAACACAATTTGAATTAGTACTTCATCACACACTGTTGAATGATGGCCTCATGAATAGAATTTTGCCATGAATATTTCGTCTTCTGCACTTTAGAAAAAGTAATTTGATATGCCATTATTTAGATCATATTCTCCAATTTTATTTCAAAAGTTGAGCAAATTTTGGACATGTTTTCACATATCATTATAATAGCTTCGGACATTGATCTTACTCTGATCATAGAAAATATGTTCAGCAGGTGAACATTTAAAGTGATTGACATCTAAAAGAAAAAAAAATCATACAGATGTCAATCAACCAATTCTAAAAATGATCTGAATATATCATTATCTTTCATGCTATCAATAAAAACTGCATTCGCTGCATGTAGACGATAGACGGTCATTAAATTCATTCAAAATTCTCATATATTACCATTGAGCAATCTTTGGAAACAAAATACATATTTATCTTTATATGACATACACTGTATAAACACGTTTGTACACTGGAAAAATATGCCAGTATACCATCGCAGAGATTATCCTTATAATACTTATACCAAATCAACCCCAAATGGGCTAAACAGGCTGGTAAAACACTGGGAATCCTTTTCCAAAATACATATACTTAAGTGCAAGGCTGTAAAACTTTTGTGCTACAGTATCTGACCAGAAGAACATTATATTTGCTGCCCCATAAACTATGCAGTATTTCTTTGCTTTGTAAACTAAAGGAACACTTTTGCAACTCCTGATGTGACCTGCTGGCAAAACCTGCATAACACTTCCAAGACATTTAAGACATAACATCACTAATGCAGCTGTGAATGCACAATATATTTGAAAGTTTTGTTGGTGACCTCCTTTCTTCCAGTTCACAGTACTGTGAGCATCCGGGAACTATTGCAAGTTCTTCCAAAACTTGAACAAAAGGCCATAGCAATTTAAGTCCAATGCAACTGCACACAACAAGTACCGTTTTCCTGAAGAAAAAAGTTCTGTAATTTCACTCACACAATGTCAAGTCCATTATTGAAGAATCTACATAAATTAGTCTCCTTCTTCACAACTTTCGAACAAAACACTCAACATTCCAAATCCTCAATGCAGCAGCATTATCAAAAGCAAGCACAAACTTCCAAAACTTTAAGCAAAGCTTATCTGCAATGAAATCTAAATGGCACACCTGTATCCTCAGAAAAATGAAAGACTTCATTCTCTGGGAGAATGGTCTCTGGTATTACAAGTTCCCTCTCTCTATCCTGATCACGTCAGCACCAAGAAGTAAAACTGAGCATAGAGACTGAAAGAAGGAAGTCAACCGATATAAAGGCAAAGACAATCTTACAGTCAGGTTCTAAAAAAGAGGGAGGGGAAAGAATAAATTTAAAGAAAAAAAGGTTCTCTTGTTTTGTGTCGTAACGCTCCAGCCAAGGGAGAGGCTGGAGGGTTGGTTTTGGAGAGTTACGGCGGTCTGATTTATATTACGTCTTGCCCATGAGATGCAGTTCTTGACACAGCGTATTCATTACCACTCTAGGTAGAAGACGACCACAAAATCTTAGAAAAAAATGGAAGATAGAGAAGATAGAAAAGAGGAAACAATACTGAACCTTTTGATGAGGAATATTGTCGGGGGAAAAAAAAAGACAAAGTCGTTTCCCCTCAAGACTCGAAAATACCTTCATCGCTGCATCAGTGAGCCATATTAGATTCAGATTAAAGGGAACACAGTCCACTAACAAAAGTTCCATTCCTCTGATTAGACGTCATGGCCGTATATTAAATATCGGTAGGGCTAAACCCTAGAGCAATGTTTTCTTTCCTTGGGATGATATATATTGCGTACTGGCCAGGTATACCACACGTACCCTTACGTATCACTACCGGTGTTCCTTTGTGCTCGCGTACCCCAGGGCATATTCCATAGCAAGTGCACGCTTCATTCATGCCGATTAGTTAAAGGTTGGGCAGATGCTTCACGTTTTGACTATCTGGATTGGTCGAAAATTGAAGGCAGATCTTTGCAGATTGGTATGCACTCTTTGGGGGGGGGGAGGATTGAGGACACTAATTGGTTTTCATGTACATGTACATGTAGTATTCGATATCTTGCCGACTTTGTGAAGATTTCAGTCAACCTCAAACCAAAACTCACAGAGCAAAAGCAGGAGATGAAGACACATGAAGATATGATCAATTTTAAAATGCAGGGCCCTGTTTCATAAAACTTGTCATCAATGACAAATTGCAATAACTGTTACGTATAAGCTACTAAAATCCTTCCATCTGATGGCTGAGAGAAAATTTGTCGGTAAAAATCACCGACAAGGCACTTGATGAAACGCCTCCCAGGTCCTTCTTTCAGGCCATCTCAACGTCGCCATGCTTTCCCATACATATACATTCCCACAAGGACTCTTTTTACAAAGTCCTAGGTGTCCAAATCCAGATGTAAAAATATTTCCAAAGACAGCATCAACTTCAAGTCTGGACATAGACCAAGTCTTTTTTCTAGAGAACTAGCTAGTCCAAATGCAGGGATTGTTCAAGTCTTCACTATCCCCGGTAGATATGAAGTAAGTATAATCCTACATCGAATTGTAACCAGAACCCCAAAGTAGTCCAAAGCTTAGTCTTGAATCTCTACCAGAAGTTGTCTGTGAGAGCTAGAAAGGCCCTAATCCATATACAAATTTAATGCCCTTCTGGCTTTCAACGGACAAAAATATTCCATTGTTCAAGGAATGGTAGAACACTTAGAGGCCCAAACTAACCTCAAACTAGAAAGTGAGGCATGCTCTCCGTGAAAGAGGAGATGGCACTTTCAACAACCCACTTTGCACAAGTGCTATGATTTCATTTCATAAAATTCATACAGTTACTCCACAACTGCACTTTCTGGAGATACGCGTACTTTTCTTATCGTCCTGATTTAACCGGTACGCTTTAAAATCATATCCTCTGCTTAGAACCACAAGGACGTTAACTCTATGAGTCAGCACCCTTCTGGCTTTCAGTAGAGGCCATCATTTTAATGCCTTATTTTCTAGAGCTGCTACCACTAATCCAAACAATTAGGGACCCTCCCTGTGTAGGCTTAAGCCCTTCTTCTCCTATGAAATCATGCATTATTCCTTCATACTTTCCTCTGCATCATCGAGTCTGCTTTCAATTCTAGCTCGAATTAAGCAGAAGGCAATATCAATAATTCTATTGCTTCATAATGCTTCTCATTAGAGACACCATACAGAAGGAGACAAAGAGTTACTTATGAGCTGTCACAATGGTTCAAAGTAGAGTAGCCCACCATAATGAGAGAAGGTTTATCCTAGGAGGCAATATAAAATGACTAGAGGGCCTTTCATTTATATTTTTGTGGTGGTCTATATTCATTTTGGCGGAGCATTATTTGCTCGAGGCACTCTCGGGCAGGTGCTCATTTTTTCTCATTAAAGAAATAGAGCTTTATTTGATTTCTTTAAAAACTCATTAATGAGGCACATTCTTCATCATATTCTCTCACTCTCTCTCTCCTGCTCTCTCTAGCTGTCTTTCTCTCTCTCTCTCCCTCTCTCTTGCCTACTTTTCTTGATACAGAAAGTAAAAATGGGTCAGGAAAGTGCACAGACATTTTACAAATTAGTCTGGATGCACAGACAGTAATATGACATTTCAACAAAATATATTGAGTCTCGAGTATAGCCCAACCCACCTTCCAACTGGCTGTAACAGGATAATAATTGTTAGGAGCAGCTCTCGTACGGGGCATATCAGATGCAGTGCATCGTCTTACACTTCAGACCCTTTGTGCTGCATTACAATTGAAAAGAGTTTGTACCTGCAAATTATCCACAAACAACTGGAACACCCGTTGGTAACTTTGCACCAATCACAATGTGTGCAGTATAGTTGCAGTAGAAAGAACGTTATTTGATGTTTTTAATGGCCATAATAATGTTTACTCATTTAAAAAAAAAATCACATCTTCAAACTTACAGCTCCCTCTGACCTTGTCTAACACAATCTTAGGTTATTTTTATTTAAAAAAATACATTGTACAGCCCCCCCCCCCTCATAGTGGATTAATATTGACATGCACCACCAATTCCAAGTCACTCTCTAGTCATCCTCACTACTACTAAGCGCTTAGAGGCTTTAGCATTTTGCGC
Source organism: Heliocidaris erythrogramma (assembly GCA_025617745.1). NCBI lineage: Eukaryota > Metazoa > Echinodermata > Echinoidea > Camarodonta > Echinometridae > Heliocidaris > Heliocidaris erythrogramma. Next base: position 23,298,157 of record CM046858.1, read on the forward strand.
TATATAAGTATCTATTAATATTATTATTACACAAGGCAATAATTATTAAATTTATGATTAAATCTATAAAATTACCAGTCACTGAATGAGAAGAGATATCATCCGTTTTCAATTCTCTCTCAATCATGGCCTCGAATTACAAGCACTGCCCAACTGCTCTCACAATGCCACAATTTATTCAACTAAAATATGTCTCTGGAGACACAGGCGTCATTAAGCATTCCACAGACAGATTTACGGTAGGTGAAAAGGATAAGCCGCCTTTTTGAAAGTGGCTTTGCTAATGCAATAATATTGGTGGAGGGGGAAAGTGAAAAGTACATCAGGTTCAAGTTTATATTTACCAAGCCATTATGATAGATTTAAAAGCTTTATGTTCCCATCTTGCTTTTTATGTTTCACACTAACCTGCTACCTCGTCTTCTTTCTTGTGCTGTTGAATATTTTCATCTATCCCTCGCCCTCTATCTTCTTCTTTCACCCTCTCTCTCTCTCTTTCCCTCTTTCTCCCTTCGAGCTCTGTGTGACTTTTCACTCTCTTCTCATTCCAGTACAAGACATCTTTTGATTTCTCCTAAATCCCAAATCCAAAGAATCCTGTCTCGCTAGTTTATCATAATACTCTCTCATTTCCCACTATTTTCAGATACATGCACATATTTTAATATCTCCCCTTAAATTCTCTACTTTGTACAGGATACCTATTTTGTTCTTAGGTTTTTTTGTGGATAATCTCAAGTAAGAGCAAGTTTTCTCACAGGCGATCTTTAAATTAAAAAAAAAAACCAAAAAAAAATCTTCGCTTTCTGTATCCTTTCTTCTTTGTTCTTCTAAAACTGAAATGACCGTCTTCCGCTCCTATGCATTTGATTGATGATCCAACATTACAAGGAATAACATTTGCTCTGGGCTTTAATTCGTCGAAGACAACAGGTGAGATATAGAGTTGCCAATTTGCGAAGGAAAGTTTTGGGTTAGGGTTATGTAGAGTGTAAGGTCCAGGGTTCATGTTATAGGAATTTGGTTAGAGAAAGAAATTGACCATGCTGGAGCAATAATTGACACCTTGGGAGCGTTTCATCAAAATGTTTTGTCAGTGATTTTTACTGACAAATTTGCTCTCAGCCAATCAGATGCAAGGATTTCAGTAGCTTATAACAGTTGTCGTTAAAAATCACAGACAAAACGCTTGATGAAACGCTCCCCTGAGCAGGTACTGGAGAATCATGTCATTCGATGTCTAGATTTATAACTCAAAATCACAACAAATGTAGAGTGTAAGGTTCAGCGTTTAAGGTAGGAATTACATGTAGGTTGGTGTAGGAAATGGAAGGTGCAGAGCAATTGAAGACTAAGCATGTATTGGAGTTAACCATTTCATGCAATGTCTTCGATTCATGACACACTACTCAAAATCACAACAAATGCAAACATTATTTCTAGCATGCATCACTACTCCCAAACTGTTCAAATTGCCACGTCCATCTGAACTAATTGTGATATACATTGTATGCCCAAACATAACTACAGGATAGTATAAACACAACTATAGCACAACCTGGTGTCAATAAACACTGCAGGACGGAAGGAGGGTGTTAATGTATGGTATTGATGGATGTGGACAAGTTTGATGGCTCTTTTCTAGCTGTAGAACTTAAAGATAAAGTGTAGTTCTGTTAAAGGTATTTCATTGTGAAAGATTGGTGTCATAACTTACATTGAGAACTGGTGTTTACCATGAGCTTTTGGAATCATTAAAATGACAAGAAATCGACTCAGTCTTGCTAAAAGTCACATACACTGCACACAGAAATGTATATGTGGGACAAACACAAAATTACACTGACTATATCTCTCAATTTTTTCCCCCTATCTTCTCATCTGTTCTACATTCCTCCACCTCCTGTTGTTTCATCTCCTATCCTGCGAGATCACCCCAAACGTGCACCATGCCATACACGAATGTTCAAATTTGATCTGCGTGCCTTTGGAGACCAATAATCTGCCATTTGCCGGCTTAATCAATACACCTTGAAGGGGCTTTAGAGTCTTGCTATTCCCTTCTCTTGTTTCGCCCTGATCAAATTCCCGGCCAGTTACGACTTATCTAATCCCACCGAACAATGCCTCGGAGGGCTCCCTCTCTGAGTGACTGATTAATGACGGCGATAATGGGGGAGAGGTGTATCTCTATGCAGGTTAATGAGGGGAGTGAGAGTTCAGGTGATACAGGATTAACCAATTTGCACTCTGTGGGAGGGGATCGCCTACTTTCTCTCCCTCCTTCCTAAGTTTCTGACTTCTTTCATGTTCTTTTGTAGTTATACTTTGGCTGTGAGCCAGAAGGGGTATTAAGTGATAAATTTTGAACAGAGTTCAAGATAAAGTTGAGTTCTGGTCATGCGGTAACATTGTGAAAGAAACTTACTCAAATCAATTAGGAAATTAAGGTTGATTACATAGTACATAAGAATTGGGATATACTGTAAGGTTTTGGAATCACCAAAACAAGAAGAAATTGACTCAATCCTGCTGAGAGTCACAGGCACTGCACACAGAAATGTGTACATGGGACTACATACACATGTTCGGCCCAAAGATTTCAGCAGTTTCTCATCATCTTTTAAATATGAGGGCATTTGAAGACAGATCCTTTTCAGGGGAATTTCTACTATCATGCTCTTCCCAACTGACATTAAAGGAATGAGAAAGCTCAAAAATTATTTTTTGACCTTTCCCAGAACTCAACCTTCCCCTTTAATACCCATCTGCCCGATGATTCTTCACGAAGTGTAAAACACATCACCAAAAATGCACAAGAATTCCCCAAAAGTCTGGTTTGATACTCATACAAAGCAACTTTTATGTCATATAACATTCCACAATGATCATTCTACTTTCCCCTTTGTCAAGAAAATATGCTTAGCTCTTATCAACATTTGAAGAGTGACATGAAAATGTTTGTACCAAGAACAATTAACCTTAATACACTTTCAGATTGTGCGCACCACGTTGCGAGTGCCAGTATGATTTTAAACATGCAAAACAGATGCGCGTACGCGTACAAATTGGGGGTCATTTCGGGGTTGTTTGTCCCATGAACTCATTAAGAACTGGCTTATTTAGATGAAACGTAAGTACAAAGCATTATCTTCTTGTTTTTGAAACTCAAAAGAAGAGGATGCAGAATAAAATGAAATATATTTCTTCTCCATTCTGTTATTTTTTAACAAATGCTATCTAATAATTTTTTAAATGTCAAAATCTTTTTGTGTTTCCCCTCTCTCCCTCCTTTCTCATTCCCCCTCTCTCTCTCCCTCTCTTTATATCTCTGTCTCCCTCTCTCTTTATCTCTCTCAAACACACACACACGAACATCCATATCCCCAACCTCATTAATTTAACTGAGCAATTTGGTAGTAAAAGGCAATATTAGAAAATGTCTACTTGTATGTGGCAAGGCTTTCCATCTCTACTTCTTCATATCACATCCATTATAAAAATGATCTAATACAAGGCATTCAACAACAAAAAATTATGATTCACAAAGTGACCTTCAGAGTATGAACATTCCATCCTATACTTGAATGTAACATTGGAGTTTGAGTGAGATCAGGAAGAGGATTTCAGGGGAAAGCTCGAACTTTGTAACGGGAGATCCTCTCAAAGAGCCGATTTTGTGCGGCCCGCTGTTGACTCACTGGTTCTCCCCAATCATTACTTTCAAGAGGCGGTTAATCTTCTTTCAAGCACCCTGAGTGCAATCGTAAATAAGTCTGTTATGGGTGTAAACATTCCCCCCTCCAACGCTTTCCCTTCTCCTGTTCTTTTGGTAAATACCAACGGGGCATCTCAACGCAGGAATTGAAAGGGTACATCTGACTGAAACTTAGGAGGTATTCAGTTTGGCATGACAAGATATGGGAGCTTCTTTCCCAATATGGCAATGCCACCGGCAAAATCAATTGCTCTTTTTGCCGGAGGACTTGAAAGTGATGGCGAAAATACGAGAGAGAATTTACCAATCATCGGAAGCGCTCAACACAGATTGCATCTCAATGTCTCATGAGCACTTTCAATAAAATGGGACAGATTTCATATTTCTAGTTCCCTTTAGAACTGTTCCTATTTTATATTGTACATGTATGTCCATGTAGGATGGAAAATGTTCAAAATGATGGAGGTCTATGTATACACGGGATCAAGAAAGACAAACGGAAAATAAGATTGCATATTTACCATCCACTTGTAGATGGAAGTTTGCCTGTCCTACATTATAGCATGGGCCAATAGACCGCTTCTGTAATGTATACAAATTTATGCACATATATTTTCTGAGCATCTAGTGACGAGCTATTCCATGAACCTGCTTTTTATAAATGAGCCTCAATGCTTGGAATCCAGTTTGCATACATTATTTGTAGCTATGTCCGGCAAGCTTTCAGTTTGTCAAGAACAACCTTTGTTTGAAAGGTATGCATAAAATTTGCATACATTACCGAAGCGGTCTAATGAAAATTGTGGAAAATTCATCAGCAGTAGAATAAGATATTACTTCACTATGGATAAACCCCTTACACCCAACAGGCCATAGACATAATACGTCTGAGGCATGACATAGAATATATTGCAACAATCGCTAACTTCGCATTTCATCTTTGTCATCATCCTCTTCACCATCATCATAATCAAAATGTTGCTGATTCCAGACACACATGTACTTGTATACGCACTAAGCATTATCATCATCATATGATCATCACCACCATCACCATCACCATCATCATCATCATCATCATCATCCTCCTCCTCATCACTGCATCATCAAAACCTCTATTAAAGTTTTGCTGATGCTAGATACACATACTTGTACACTTAATTACTGGACTCCACTTCTACAAATAACAATTTATTCATAAATAGCCATGATAGCAGCGTCACCATAATAACAACAGCAGCCTCCACTTTATAGGATTTTGCATTCCCCAAAACTTAGCAGTAAACCATGAACTTTCAGTAATGGAAACGCACCCAACCAACATCTGCACACACACACACACACACAAACACATGCATCCTGACTCGTCACTGACCTTCAAATGATCCTCCTGCGCTGAGAAACTTTCAAAGGCAGCTCCCGTTAGTTCGGGCACCTTCAGTTTGCCCTGTTCATCAACCACCCTATCACACAGTGCATTGGCCTCTGACAGCAGTGGGCTGAAGTCAGCCGGCGGCTCGGAGCTGCTCTCCTGCTGTATGGTGGTCTCTTCGAATCTGATCCAAAAGGAAAAAAAAAAGGAAATGGGGCAGAGTTAGAAAGGGAATGGTAAGAAATTGTTAATGAATAAGGAACGAAGGGGGAAAATGAGCAAATGGGCCCCAAGTGGTAGAAATGAGAGCTAGATTCATGAATTTTATACGATGGGGTAAATCCCACTTGAATTGAAAGAGAGAGAGATTGGAATGATATCTATCAATGTGAAAATGACATCTCTCAGAATGACATATCCATTAGACCTGATAGAAAACCACAGGATTGAATAGGGGTACGTAAATTGATTTCACTCTACATGGTTATGCAAAACATAGTTGTTGCTACCAAACAATAATCATACTTTATGTGTACTAACTCCAAACAAATATTATTTTATTACTTGTTTGACAAACGTATATAGAAAGCGAGTTTCAAAAAAGATATATTTATAAAAAAAAAAGAACTACAATACAACAGCTTGATGTCCAGGTAGAGCAAACATAAACAATTTTGGGCAAAACAAAACAAAAGAAGTATCGTACCTAAGATTGGTCTGACATAGCAGCTCCTAAACCTGTTCACACAAGTACATGCGTATGTGTCCCACGTGAGCAAAAAATGTATGTTTTAAATGAAAACAATGCATCTTGATAGTATGTCGTTGCAGACAAGAATTTATTCTTTTAATAGACTTTGGGAAAATAATATTTACATGTACAAGAAGAGCCATGTGAAAAATTAACAATTAATTTCATAAATTTTGAGACACAGGCATTGCCATGTTTTCACTGCATAGTAATATCAATTCTTATATATATATGCTTTTATATAATATTTCACTAATTGATCATTACATACTTGTATAGTACAGCATATTTCACTCTATCAGTCATTATATTTATACTTGTAAATGATATTTCACTATATCAATCATCATGTTTATGATTGGAGACTATATTTTATAGTTTTACTATTAGCTTATAAACTAAAAAATCCCTAAAAAATCCCTCCTTGGACCTAAAATCAACCAAACTAGATACAACCTAACCCCTACCATAAAAACAACAAACAACAACATACACAAAAGTTTAAATATGAACTATACAAACAATTGCCACAAATTGGGCAGCAAAAAAATGTGTCACATGTATAGTGTAAGTATTGACATCATTATAAGAAATATCTCCCTTGGTGTGCTCCAGCATTTTAATTAGACAATTCCCCATTTCTTTCCTAATAGCATCATTTCTGTGCAATCATCTCTCAAAGTCTCAAGTGAAATATACAGAATAAAAAGGAACAGGAGGTAAGTACACTTTCTGCCTCCAGACATCGTCTTATTTTCCATCTGTGTCTTTCCTTTGGGAACAACACTTAAAACCCATCCAATTTTTGCTTCTTTTTCTCCTCTATATTTTCAAGATTCTGTCCTTTTTCCATGTTTAATTTTGCAAGAATACATGAGAGACTTATGCTAAAGCCACCAAAGTTAAAAACATGTGGAGTTTAACCCAGAGACTGCCATAAGAGATATCTTTTAAGAAGAATTTCATAATAATATTTTGATTTTAAAAAGAAAATAATAAAATGCTTTTATTCGAGCATCCAGGAATTACATTTTCACAATCAAACTCTTACCGATATTTACAAATCAATTGAAGTTTTGTAAAAGCATTCAAAAAGTTGACTTTTGTTAAAAAATTTGGTTAATCAAATTGTTCATGAAAATATCTTTGCAATGATATCTGTTGCATACATTTCCATTCAGTCTGCATAATCATGATAAAAATATATTGCGTACAAGAAAATCGGGTAAGGGATAGAAGCAAAAATATATTTCCAGAAATTTTATACCTGAAATGTGATTTAGGGAATCCCATTGGCCCTCCTGCAGGATAACAGGATGGGCAGGTCCCTGGAATATAACAATTTTACAATTTTAAGCCTTAAAGACTGTTTTTCATGTTTATTTCTACAGGGGGGGGGGGGGGGGGGGGGTGGCAGCTGTTTTACCCTTCCTGGATGCACCTAGGATTGTACCCATCTTCAAGCGAAGACAAATTAAAGAAGGAACTTGTTCTTACTTGTAAGTCGTCTTGACTTCCGTGACTGTCCTCTCCACAAATACCTCCTCTCGCACAGGTTTCCTGAATTGGGCAAATCGTTGCTCGATTTCACGCCACTGCGTGTTCATGCGTAGCATCACAGGCTCCGCAACCTGTCTGGCGCCCTCTGCGTTCAGCTGCTGGGCATCCTGGTTCAGTTTCTGAAGCTCTTGTCTCTTCTGCTCAATCTGGCCTTGAATTGCCTGCACGGGATTAAGATGAAAGAAGGACAAAATTTGAGAAAATGGTGAGAGAGAAGTTTGTGAATTCTATCATGTGTGAAACATGTTCTGCACAAGCTTTGATGAGCATGTGTGCATTGTACTGTTAATACATATAAACTAAATCAATGTGTTGTACATGTTATACAGTGCAGACATCTTCCTCAGATATGAATACATACTCTGTTACTACACATAGTTGACTCTACCAATGTGCTCTCTTTCTCTCTCTCCATCTTGGTTTCTATTTTTGTCAATCTACTGTTTCACCTTCTCTTTTTTTCCTCTCCTTCTTAATGTCCTAATCTTTCTTTCCACCCCCCTTCTCTCTCTCTCTTTCCCTCCTACTATCTCCTTCTCTGTCAATTTGACGATTTCCTCTTAATGTATACCTGCCTCTTATTATCCCCTCGAACATGTACGCTAAACATTCCTCTGTTTTTCTTGTTTTTCTCTTCTCTGTACAACTCTCTTGGCATTGGTTTTATTTCAAACACAAATATCAAGTACCCTTACAGGCCCCTTTTACATCAAATTTAAACTAAATGATGCAACAAAGTTTACGAACATGTATCACAAATTTTTACATAGAACTAACGCCTTTCTGATTCTCACCAGTCCTTGGCTAAATAGCTTATCAATTATGACAAAAGGGGCATTCACACTGTACCTAGAGCATTAGTAAGACTTAAATATCGATATTTGAATCAAGATTAGAATCTCACTAATTTCATGTGTGAATCCAATGATCTCACTATCAATTAGTAACATTTTTCAAAAAATTCTCACTAATGCGGCCGAGCGCTGTGCGTGTGAACAATTGCAGATTTAAATATTGATAATTTATATCCCACAAGACACCACGGGATCCTGCAGTAGAATCGCGCACGCCAAATCAAGACGGAGTCATCGGACTCTGGTTTCTATTCGGGCATGCGCAATGCGGGTCTAATAATGTTGATATTATTCGCTAGAGATTTATTTTTCCGAAGTGTGAATGGTCGCAGTAAAAGCGAGATTCTGATCGTGTGTGAATGCCCCTATTGAGAGACTGAAAAAGGACAGAGATAGAGTGGGAGATGATGAAATAAGAAAATATTTCCCGTTCAAATCAACCGGAACCTCCCGTCTCTGAGAAACGATTCAATGTCATCTCTTTTTAAAAACTCAGCCCCGAGGATGATCGAGATGAATGTTCAGTCATTGTCACCAAACATGTCCACCGAGATGAAGAGACCGGAGACGAGAGGAAGGATGGGAGGAGGAGGAGGAGGAGGAGGGATGGGTTGGTGGAATGATGTGTGCTTCAGGAAACACACACACATCAATTTACAAAAACAAACTCTATTTCAAGACCCTGCTTTCCATTCAACTCTTGTTCATTGCTTGAAACTAGGTGGTGAATTATCAAATTTTAAATACAAGAGTGAAACAAAAAATAGTAGGCCCAAAACAACTTATTTCTATGATGCAAAGTAGAATTGTTCTAGGTGTTTGATGGTGCTTTTGATGATAGATTATTATTTCAGGGAAGTTAGTATGGGCAGGAAAAGGAAATGCTTTGGCATGGACAATTACACCGTAATACTTTATAGTGAAACGGAGTGGCATGAAAAGACCCGCTCTATGGTGCAATGGCATGTGGTTACCTTAACCCCTACCATGCCGTGGGTGGCAAATCCTGCCCCAAAATTTAAATCTTGAACATTTCTTTTTGGCTCAGAATGGCTTGAACATTCTTCCTCATACAGAAACATGTGCCTTAAATATAATGTTTATTCCAATGCAATATATCCTTGCCTACTTTACTCCAGAAAAAAACCTCATTGAAAGTAAATATTTAACTCTTGAAAGTTTATTTTTGACAATTGCTCAAAATTCTGGTGGCATGGAAGGGGTTAATGCAATACAATTATAATTTTCATCAATGTGCATTTTGTGTTCTGGACGCGTCTTTTCGGGCTACTACATTTCCGTATTAAAAGCTACCTTATGGATTCACATTTTGGCATCATATATTGAGCATTTATCTTGCTGCTTCATGTCTAAAGCACTATTATACATGTAGCAAGAGCTATTTGCTAAACTATAGAAATGTAATCCCAAAAGTTAATAACTACAGTGCGACTTTTGGTGTATTCAAAAATAACGTGCTGCTTCAAAGCCCTGGTCCTTTCACACATTCACAATTCTAAAACGCATGCCTAGTACTGGAAATAAGTCATCTGAATGAACTCCCATTTCATGAGATGCAACCAAATACAGAGCCTAGAGCTGTTTGTGAAGTATGTGCCATCATTAAAAACAAACATGTGTTGAGGGGTGATGGAGAGATTATCCTCCTGTTTAGATAATAGGACACGAATGAGAAATCTGTGCTGGAGGCAATGAAATGTACCAGGATACCATCGTTTAATCACCACTATCAGAAATTCCTGTTTTATGTGCAAGATGTTTCTTTTTCTTGCTTTCCTTTGGTTTATCATTATGGTGCTATAAAACATAGTGAAATGTAGAAGGAATGATCAGCAATGACCATGAGGAAACAAACTTACATCAAACAGTGTGTCATACTGTCGTATTAAAAAGATAATAATATTCATGAAAGGTTTCCCGTGATTATGATTAGGAAGGAAACAAATTTACTGATTTCCTAGGGCTTGACATTAAAATGGGTCCATAGCACAAAGACTAAAATAAATTCTCCCTGGACCCTAAAATTTCAGAATGGAGACAGGGGCTTTGTGCAAATGGACCACATGAAAGTAAACAATCTTTCTTAGTTTGATGGAATTAAGGTGTTTATGATTTAATCAGTTACGCTTAGAAATGTCCCCTCCCAGTAAACTGAACTGAGATTTTTAGACAGCCATTAACTCTACATACAGTACAGTGTTATTAGTAAACCCTAAACTGCCACATTATAGAGGATATGAAACATATACAGTGTACATGTGACAAAATCCGACTGGGGCAGTCCAGTGTTTGCTCCATAATCCACCAAAGCCAGGGAAAGAGTTATTGACCTTTTGGCAGTCAGCAATAAGGATATCACCTATTGAGAAATTCATCTGACCATTAATTTACCTTGTTGATTGTCGGTGAAGGAGATGTTTCTGAAACGCTGTTTTGGATCCAGAAGAAAGCGACGCAGGAACACCACGCTAGGAGATAAGCCAGAATCTCAACCTCAATCTCCAACATGATCAGAGCGAGATTGCGGGCAGACATAACAACGAGGGCGCAATATCATAGGCAGATATCCTCAAGGGTGCAAGTTTGTTCTTTCATTCATTCCAGGTCTTAGTTTGATTCCAAATTAACAAATCCTAGATGTTCTCCACTTGATGCAGATGTAACTCACTGAGTATGTATATTCCAAGATAGATTTGTTTTCTTTCCAGTTTTTCTTTATGTCGCTAATGATAGAGACATTATCTATAATATTGTCATTCCTGGTTTTGGAAAACATACATGTTTACAGCAATGCTAGCACCTTACCCCATCAAAGCTTCTTTTTTCTTGCAACAACCTTAAAATTAATTTTAAAGGCAGAAATGCTTGGCCTCCATAATGTCTTTAAAAGTTCAGTTTAGCAGATAGCAAATGTAATGACTATCTGAAGGAAAAATCTGCAAACAGGCTCATTTACTTAACTCTTGGCATATGAATTTAATGGCTACCCATTAGACACATGTTGTATAGGGATATCAGCTTCAGAAGTTGCATCCTGTGTTCTATGCCAGCGAATGGGTTTGTTGATATTTCAGTTGATAGGTACTGACAAGAGTATGTAGATGGTCCTTTTCAGGGTCAGTGTCAACAAGGCAAAGAATAATCCATCTGCGGTGTTGAGCCCACACACAAATCAACCACACAATTTAACCTGCTGTGAATGGACAGGTCTTTCCATATGATGGGTTGTGCTAAATAACTAAACAGAAGTGCATTTAGTCCAAAACCTCAAATCACTCAACATCAACCATCCAAAGATTGCCAGCTCAATATGCTGGTAGGATCTTAAATTAAGAGTTGAAATTAAATTATTCAAAGTTTCTATATCCATATGGCAATTTCTATAACTCCAAGATATGCCGCACAATGTGTCCTCCTATTTGTATCCACAAGATCTGCAATAGCAGAACTGTTAATACACCTATAACACAGCGACTGATGAAAGACATCAATTTTCCAGTTCTACATGGTTTAGGAACGTGACAAAATAGAGCTGTCACTGAGGTTTCCCATTTATCAAGAGTTCCTCAAAAGGATAAGTTTGTCAAATTCTTTCAAAAGAGGCCAACTATATAATTTCCAGGTGAAGATGTCCCGACTTCCAATGACTCAATGTGAAAATCGCATTCAAGTTCTACATGTAGCAGGACAGTTGGTAAATGTCAAATGAGAGGTTTCGCAGGAAGAGTAACTACTTCTTGCTTTGTCAAGAAGATTTGGTGAAAATCCAATTAGATACTGTGGCTGAACAATAAGATATCCCCAAAATATATTCCAATAATGTTCAGTTGTAACGTGTTGCATATCTCCACAGATAGGAATGATAGAAGATAATCCAGGGCTTAACCGACTTATTCATCCTGAATGTGAGAGATAGAGGAGCAATCCTCACTCATCAAACAATTCTTTAATGGGTTCAGTCTTGTGGAAGGGAGGGAGAAAGAGAGAGAGATCAATTAGGTCTCCGATGAGCACTGGGTTTTCCCTAGAGAACAATTATCCCAACCCTCCCAAACAATTAAACCTCACATGCAAACAACTGAGAAAAGTCCAGTCCGGATCATTGCACTTCATCAAAGTCCAATTAAGTGGCAACTTCTGCAAACACTCCTCACTGATACTCCTTTAGATTTTGACTATCCGATCCAGTTTACTGCTCTTCTGTAAAGTCCAATACGCCTACTTCCGTTGACAATGTTCCATGGTGATTCGCAGTCTTACAGACTCGTTCCAATCTAATGTTTGGTAGATTTTTCCACAATTTGACAAGTACAACACCTTTCCACTGTGTACATGTATTAAAATGGGATACAGCCTCATTTTGTATATATCATCAAAATGTGATTCACAAGCTTGCAGAACATTCCCACATTTCTTAAAAGTCTTGCTTCATTCCAGCTTTAGAAACACTTATCTGTTCTGCAAAGTGTATGCTTTTGATGGGAAACAGCCATATTCCCTGTCTGTTCTACAGTACTTCAATTGACTTGTATTTTTTCTCCTAATTAGCATTTAAATGTCTGTGCAGAGTTCCTATTCCGTAAGGTTATCGCATCAGTTCCATCCGGATGGTGACAGCATGCAGAATATCCATGGAGAGGGGGTGTAGAGGCAGTATGGCTTTTCAAATTGGGCTGGCACGTTTGGCCTACCTAATAAGAAAACCAGTCATAATATGTCAGTCAGAGAATTGAAGACTTGTCTGGCATTCTTCTCGTGTCACCGAATAAGCGTCTCTATAGTGAGGGTATAAACAGTAGACAGTCGTTCATAATGTAAAAGGCTGGCACGGCTGCTGCCATGAACATTCATGCTCTATGGAAACTGTCCAACATATCAAAAGCAGGTTTCTCATCAACCATCTTGTTTTCCATAGATATTTTTCATCACAGGACTGATCAGAATTTGAGTGAGCTAGGTCCTTGAAAGAGGTTTCAGCATTTCCCTGTGCTCCAATATTGACGGCAGTAAATTCAACGAATGTACCTCTTGTACTTCATACAACCCATTTTACCATCCTTTACAGTAATGTTCATTAGTGATTCCATAATCATTGCTTCTGTTTGAAAGCATCTCTTTCTGACAGTATAGCAAATTTAAAAAAAAAATGTCATCCAAATGTAACATCGTAACCCCTGCAGTACTTCCTTTGTCATTTCTTTCAATGAATCTTTTATAATATCTGATGCTCCATTGAAGCTGAATGACCCAATACAAGACTCGGTCAGTTTATCGCCAATCTTCTTCAGTGCTCTCCATAAAAGAATTCCAATGATATGGTTTGAAAATATAGATTTGAGAGTGCATAAAGCACAAGGAAAATGAAGCAAAGATCAAACAAAGAATATCCACAATTCAGGAGTGGATAAAACGTGGATAGTCCAGATGATCTGAACATGCTTTTTCTCATTTCTTTTGATAACATCTGTTTCTTCCAATATCAAAGCAATGGTCACCAAAGGATTGCTCAATTGAATGACAGAGAAAAGAAGGAAAGAAATACATAAACAGTGCTGCTAAAGTATGACTACTACTGCCTTGTACTGGCTTTACAAAACGTAAAATCCAAGGCTCAACATTATGGCAATGGTTCGTCTGATCTGAACATGCTTTTCTTCATTCCTTCTGACTGTCAATTGCATGACAGAGTGAGAGGGAAAAAATTTAGTATGTTTGCTTTAACGATCTCCCAGTGGTGTCATATGAAGTTGTCTTTCCACAACCTAACAGCAAGTCATTCACCACGAACTCTCAATCAATTGCAAACCTTTTGGGGCTCTGTTCCAGCATGGGACATTAAAACTGGTATCCAATACGCATTCCTATTAAAGGGAATGATGGGAAGATGAACATGTACAATGTATTTCCATTTTTGCCTTGATCATTCCTCAGAGTTGGAAAATAAGCACCTCTTCAAGTTCCATTCATTAACTCTCACCACCTCGAAACAAGTCCTGAACTGACGTTACCACATGAAATGGACTACAGTGGGCAAGGGGTTAAATAGATACGCCCCATGACCTCAAGTCTTTATGGTCCATTTCTCATGACGTAGTCCTCAAGCTCTACATTTAAACAGCATGAAACTTCCTGTGGCTGATGCCTGGCAGATAGAATGTTAACATCCAGAGAGAATTGACATTTCACTAGTATGCTCAAGGAAGTACGCTGGAGTAGAGTTTCATAACTTCATGTACCGAACCAGCCAGACAAACAAACGCAAGAGAGCTACATAAATTATTTTACAGTCTTTCCGAATGAAGCGATCATACACGGCAGGGAGAGATATGTTCTCGAGATTGCCCGAAGGAAAAAATAAATTACTAGACTATTGGGGGTGTTGTTGTTTTTCGAGGAGAGGGGGATAGACGCCTCGGGAGGCACAGCCGATGCCTGTTTTTCACCTCCTGGCGCACCCTATAATGGTAGCAAACTAATTGAAACATAATTTGATAAAAAATAGTGAAACCTAATCAAGATATGATGCAAAAAACAGTGTGCATGAAAATAAAACACCCTATCGTCCCGCTTAAGGGCAATACCGCGGGAATATACTTTCCTCTTTCTCCTGTCTCTCCTCAATTTTTTTCTATGTGTTTCATTTTTAAAGGACCAGTTGAAAGAAACCTTAAATTGGATGACTTCTAGAGAGCCTTGAACAAACTCCTGGAGTAATTTCCAGAACCAGCCGCCTGGCGTTTGTTTGCTGGTCATCGAGTGGCTCGCTTGAGTTACTGTTGACTAAGCTATACTTGGGAATCGCGTGTCACGCAGCTTGGATGCCTCGAGACGACGAAGGTTGAAGTATTTTTGCTTCCTGTTTCAAATTGGCAAAGCAGATCAGGTCAAAAGTACAACTATCACTGACCTAGCCCGCAGTTTGTTATTACGTGTATGTCAGGGGACTGAAATCATCATAAGATATGAAGTTAGAGGTACATAACTGAACCGGAATACTACAAAATCAATTAGCCTATTCGCTCTTCATGGAATAAACTAAAATATATCTAAGAGTGGTACCACCCAGATTGTGGACAATAAGAGTACTGGTACATCTAAGACTGTCACACACAAACAAGTATCCAATAAAGACATTTGTGTTAATCCAAAATAAAATTCCAAGGAGGGCAAATTTACGCTCCGGGCCCGGGCAGTAAGATCCCGCCAACTCCAGCGTGATGGGTCTTAGTCAACAGTGCAAGGACCAGTGGAGCATGTCAACTTTCTGGTTGACTATCAAACTGTCTGGAATATGTGTGGGTACACGCAACAAGGACAGCTGGTTCACTATACATTGTAGGTCAAACTGTGTGTGCGTGTTTTTGGCAGAAGGGCGTTACTGATCAGTTTTGGATAGTGTATTAAAGCACTGAAAGTTTCAAGTTTATTGAATTTCAGTGACCTACATGGGTCAGAGAGAACGTGGTTAATAATATAATGTACATGTACATACAGCATGGGTAGGGATTTACCTGTATTTTTAGGAGTGAAGTGGTAGGGACATATGTATGTTTGTTTCTGTGCATTTCCTCCCCCTTCTCTCTCTCTTTCTCTCTTGCTCTCTGTCCTGCTGCTGTTTAACCATTCCCCCTCTCCCTCTCTTCCCTTACTGTTTCACCTCATTGGAATCTGTTCAGTATCTTATTTATAATATACATTACTAATGAGAAGGAATTCACAGTATTCTCCCGACTCTCACTCTGCATCACTAGCTTCCCCTACATTTATTCTGACTGGAAGACAGTCACATAAGACCCTTTTCCACGGAGAAGGTCTGATTTTCTCTAAACTCGATTGGGACTGATTGTTTTGAGAGCAAAGGGAATGGAAAGGTAAATGGGTCAGTGACTCTCAAGACGTCAACAGAGGGAGATGTCCATCACTCCCGGGTATGTCCTCACAAAGAAGGGGTTTGGATGTAGGGCGGGTGGGGGGGGGGGGGGGGGTCAGGGAATACTCTGATGTTGATATACATGTAGTTCCTATATCCCTTCATCAACATGAACACACCTAGGGGGAAGTGCATCACTACCATGTATGTCCTCACGAAGGAGGGGTTTGGATAGGCAGGCAATATGTTGCAGGACAGGGCAGGAATAACCCTTTCAGAACAGGTATTATTTCAGTGCTAAATTGATATTTGTTCTTCAAATTGGCAACAATAATATTTTTCTTTTAGTTCTAACAAGGTGTAATATCTTTGAAAAACAATATACATGATTAGAAATTTTGTTGAAAAGTTCAATAAATTGAACAAATTTTGATGAAAAAACAATGATTTAGAACCTCTCATGTTTTGCCAATTTTAGGATTTTAAAGCTTATTCTCGTTTTTAAAAATCCTCCATCAAACGCAATATGGTCATATGCAACAAAAATGGACATAGTAGTGTGTGCAGAGATCTTTGTACTTTCTGCTTATGCATCTGGTATATTTTTTAGAGCTCTGAATCAAAAGTTATTGGGCCAAGCCACAAAATGTGGTCAATTGTCTTGAAAGGTTTAATGCTTGCTTTAGGAAAACTGACAGACATTGATATAATGTAGTTCTAATATTCTTTCATTGGAATTGATATCAACAGGGTCGGGGGGGGGGGGGGGGGGGGGTGTCCATCAACCACAAGTATGTCGTCAGAATGAAGGGGTTCGAATGTAGGGGGGGGCAGGGACTATGTTGATGAAGGATAAGGCAAGTTGTCTCTGCATTCTACATAATCAAGACAGCCCTATGTAAAAACAAATTTATTAATTGTAATAAATAAAACTACTACTTACTTTCATAGCAGATTACGCTTTAACCTACGTGATGTAATGTGCAATTAAACATTTGTAGCGTGCAATTTTTAATGCAAGATGTATATGACACTCAACAACTTTTATAGGCACAAGTTCAGTCTGATAAATCCATGTACATCTACTTCGATAAAAGACATTACTTTGGTTTATGTACATGTAGCTCTGCAAAGTAATAAATCAACGCTAGCAGAGTTTATCTTTATACCGCTGTATATATAAGTAAAGGTTAAGGAAACAGCTAAAACTAAAGTAGCACATGAAATATTGATATCATCTATCATAATTCCAATGGAACTGCATTTCAAATGATTGCTGTCCCTGAGGCAAATTCCAGCATGTGTTGTGAGTGTGTCAGAGGCAAAGGTTTTTTTTTTTTGGGGGGGGGGGGGGAGGAGGGCGGGGATGTGATGTGCTTCACAAGTGAAATGAAAAGAGATAAATAGGGCAGGAGACAGACATGGACAGAGAAACAGATAACAAACAGAGACTGATAGGTGGGAAAGAGAGAGAGAGATAGAGGAGAGAGAGAGAGAAATAGAGGAGAGAGAGAGAGAAATAGAGGAGAGAGAGAGATAGAGGAGAGAGAGAGAGAGAAAGAGGAGAGAGAGAGAGAGAAAGAGGAGAGAGAGGGGGGGGGGGGGGGGGAGGAGAGAGCTAGGACGGGAGGGGGTGGAGAGAGAGGGGGAGAGATTATATTTCAAAAGCGAAAAAGGGAAAGAGAAAGGAATCTTGAGATAGGAAAAGTGTGAAAGAGAAGAAATTGAAAGAAAGAAACAAGAAAAACCACAGCAAATTCTTTTTTCTGTATTTGTTCTATAATATGAATAAAGGAGCAATGAGTACTCAAGTTTTCAAATACTTCTCACACAGCTTACATAGAAAAGGGCACCCATCTTAAATATACTAAAGACTCATAAAATTGGACTCATCAATTTAACATACATGTCATCCTGCCTATCTGCACAAACCCAACATTAAGGTGGATTTAATATCGGGGGTACTCGATTTTCGGAAGGTTTGTTTTTCCAAAGGTTCACAATTCTGAAACACAAATTTCCCAGGCTCATAATTCCAAAATTGAAATAGGGTTCATAATTCCGAAGGTTCGTAATTCCCAAAATGCAATCCCTACGTAACTATTCGGAATTACAAACCTTCGGAAATATGAACCCTTTTTCATTTTTGGAATTCTGAACCCTATTTCATTTTCAGAATTACGAACCGTCGGAGTAACGAACCTTCAGAAAAATGAACCTTCGGAAAAATGAACCTTCAGAAAATGACATGTAACCTTAATATCACCTCTCCAGGGTGTGAAATGGCTTTTAATGTCTAGACATTACTAGCAACCTAGATGTCAAGAAATTCTAGATCATAATACCTTCGAGCTAAATTCTGAGAAGATATGTGCAAAGAACACATCCAGAATTGAAAAATTAATTATTCCACTAAAAAATAAAAAGACCTTTTTCATAAAACTTGTTATCAGTAACAACTGCCACATTTCTATGACAAATTTGCTCTCAGCCAATCAGATGCAAGGATTTCAGTAGCTTATAACAATTATTGTAACTTGTTATTGATAACAAATTTTATGAAACAGGGCCCTGATGATGAGAGCCAGAAAGGTGTGATCACTATGCACAGTGCTCTTTATAAACATCCTTCCACCTCCCAATATTCATATTCAACGATTCCATTAAAAAAATCAATTTGATACATGTATATACGACAAATTATCTAATAGTTTAAATATCTGGCAACCTACCAGAAAGGATTAATGGCTATGGGCTTTCTTAACAAACTCATATTTTGTTGAAAATATGGGCTATGCTTTTATTACCAAATATGACTTGTTTTTGCAGTAAATTGTGATAATTATGAAAAACAAAATGGTAATGGTTTATTTCAGGAATGCTTCAATATAGAATATACAAATGTTGCATTTGTGCACAACTGATATTGTAATCACTTGCTTTCTCATTTAATAATGAAACTGTTATTGGATTCTTCAATATAAATTAATATGCAACCAACAAAATAATTAGTCATATACATGTAAGTTCCAAATACTGTATAAACCCAAAGTTTTGCATGTACAGATAACAGGGACATATGCATTTTTGAATTTGTTGCTTTCGATTTAATTTACACATGCATGTTTGCACATGCATTGCCAACTCATTTTCGAGTGTAGTTAAGTTTGCAAAATACGCGAAAATAAACCCTTACCAATATAACTGCCTTTAAAGACACAAAATACTTTCGCAACTGTGTAAACATGTCATTGGTCATCCACCAATAGTGGTTACCAGAATGGTCATTGAACTGACCGTTTACAAGCAGCTGGCTTCAGACCGGTCATCACACAGCTCTCTTACAAGAACCCCCTGGGGTGGAGATGATATAAATAACATTTGGGGCTTACTGGCCTACAGTGTATTTATACATATACATGTACCTAAGGGAGATGGTGAGATTAGCAGTGACAAATGTCTTGGCACTGGCCTAGCTTTACAGACTTATACAGGGTAGGTCATTTTTAGCTTTGGTAACAATGCTGAAAGACACAGCTTATAATCATTTTGAATAACCAATCAAGGAGAGTAGATAAAATAGATAAAATGTACAGATGAGTAATGAAAGTAAATACAATAATGATGAAATTAAAAAAAAACTTGCTGAAAAGTCACTTAGTTTTTACATTCACTAACACAGATATGGACTTACAGGACTAAATTTAAGACTGATCAGAACAATGAATTTAAGATCCTGATCTTTCTAAGTTATAATTTATCTAGTGTAGTTATTTCAAACTGAATGTATTTTAACTACTCACTTCTCAAGACTCATATTTCTATTCAATATGAAAAAGAAAGAAAGAAGAATGGCATAATTAATCATCATGTATATTTTAGTCTGAACTATTTGGTAAAACATTTTGTTGGATTCCGGAAGATTTCAACTTTTTTTTTTTTTTTTTTTTTTTTTTTTTTGGGGGGGGGGGGGGGGTAAATCAATCTATTGTCTGTTGAGAGGCACAAAGGTCTTAATGCTTTATCTGTTTTAAAAGGATTTATCTGTTCCAAAGCATATGATGTAATGCCTTTCTGTCTCCAAATCAGATATGTTCACATCTTAGGTAGATAGTTTTTTTTTTATAGTAGAAACAGCACTGACAAAGATCCTGGCCTGGGCCAGGTACTGTACTCTTTCAAAAAAGTTTTCAAATTTTCACTCCCCTAGGAGTACCAACAGAGGTCACTTATTTAGTAATGAATACAATTTTTTTAGAATGCTCTTTAAAAAGATGAGTGAATTTTCACTCTATTTTCACATTTCTCTCCTCCATGGAGTGACCTTAGTGATCACTCTGCTTTTTGATAGAGAGAAAGAGAGCATACTGTAAAAATGTTATTAAGGGAAATATTCTTTTCATATATATAATTTCTAAAAAAAATAAAATATGGCAATATCAGAAAATTACCATTATTGCCAATTTGATGAAGAAAAGTTGATCATTTAGTACTATAAAATTCCTTTCCTGAAAGGATTACATGGATTTAAATCTAATGACAAATTTCTTTATTCATCATTGCGAGTACATTGTACGTATGATCTAAAAGGCAATTATGACTCACAGGTCTATATTGTATTCATAATGTAGCGGGGAAGATGGGACACCTAGTTAATACCATTTTTTGCAAATTGCGGATTTTATACTTTCTCACTATATCTGTAAGTATGAAAAGTATAAGAAGCAACAAGAAACAACAAGAAAGGCTAAACTTCAGCTTCTCATGCAACAAGCTAATCGTGCCTGATAAATATAATGCATTCAACAGTACGAACAGAAAAACATACATCAATGTTACATGATGCATCATTGTCATTCAATACTACGCAACCACATGATCTAAAACATGCCCTACTTTTCTTACCCCAGTAATATCAGAAACCCAACCCATAGTTGCTGCAATCTTCTTCTAATACCCACCCACTCACAAGGTGCATTCACACTAGCAGAACATGTATCCCCATGAAATTTTCAAATTTCTGGGCGCATATTGTGTGAATGTTCTTCTGGGAGGAAACGTACTATAATTATCCATGAATGACAATTAAAAAAAAAAATCATTAGGTATTTATTTGATTACATATCTTCATTTTCCAAAACATTTTGTGTACATATATGATCAGATCCCCCATCCAGTGTTAAGAGTACCTTAAATTACAAGTACAGGGGAGCATTTTATCAAGTGTTTTGTCAGTGATTTTTACCGACAACTGTTATAAGCTACTGAAATCCTTGCATCTGATTGGCTGAGAGCAGATTTGTCGGTAAAAATCACTGACAAAACGCCTAATGAAATGCTCCCCTGGTATATATTTAAAGTTATACATACATGGGACCTGGCCTCGTGGAGAAAGCTGCTTGTCCTCATTACAAGAACAAGCAGACACCAAGATATTGTGGATCAGAAACTGTGTTTGTTTCATTTACATATTCCATCAACAATTATTTCTCTTGATCAATGTGAAGTAAAGCATTGAGCCCTTCATGTTTATTCAAGTGACTGACAGGCTGTCAGTTTCCAAGTTGCAGACACAAATGTGCATGAAGTGGACGTTGTATGCACTATTGAAAAAATTGCCTGAAAAATTACTTCCCGAAGATTATGTTCTCAAATGTTATTTTCTCGAAGATTCATGTGCAAGCAGACAACATTTTGCATGCTATTGTCCCATTTGTTGGGACCCGTATGAAACTGAAACCAAGCATCTCTCAACACAGCCCATACTTTGTCTTTTCATGTCATAAATTTTCATGACGCCTAGCTGCGGAATCGTAGTCACACGCTCATCCTTGCAAGGAGAACAAAAATCCATGTTAATGTTTCTGCTCTTCTTCTGAGAAGGTTACTTCTTATCTGCGTCTAGTGAAGGGATTTCATATTTGAAGGATGGATCTTTGACAGATTACATTTTGAAGCAAATGTATGGTACACATATATATTCCTTCCTACATTTTCAAGAACAATCTGTTTTTTCAATTTCTTTCTCATCTGCTGATTGCTCACTTTTCGAAAGTGCATTCACTCATCAGGATACAGGCAGACATTTCCACACTTTCCTGTTGTTTTGTATTCTGTTTCTCTAGTCTTCCATTTCTTGTTTTATTTCTTTCTAACATTGTTTGGGGCTTTTATTTTGCAGCAAGCCTTTTATTCGAAGAAAATGACTAAAATTGCTCCTCGTTGTATGCTTCTTTGCCATGTCTACTGCAGGCTATTAAGGATACAATATTATTATTATAATTGCAAAAGAAATGTAAACAATTATTAAAGGGAGAAAATGAAAAATTTGAATGCACTCATGCTCTTTTTCACAAGGCATCACACACACTACGCTATCAGACAATATAAGATGTCATGTATGTACTGCATGAATGCAGGTGAGAAAGAAAGGTTCTATAACAACATTATCAACCAGACCCTGACTTCACAGCTACATGTACTTATAGTGATCCCAGAAGCTCTGGGGACAATTGTTCTGCAGTCAATATATAAAACCATCCAAATTATTGCCTTCAACCCTGGACACAACACTTCACACTCTAGCATAGCCAAGGGGGGGGGGGGGGGGGGGGGGGGGGGGGGGGGAAGCAGTCCACAAGGCTGACAGCTCTGCATTTGTGTGCTCCTCTTTTACAAAATCCTGGCTATGCCACTGACACTACAGGTACATGTATATCTAATTTTGACACTGACCCTCATTCTAACTGAAAACCAAAATGCAACCCAAGCCCTAACCCTGACTCTAAAAACTAGTGTTGAAGGTGTATCTTTCATTTAAAACAAAAAAGCTGCATCAAATTTCCTTTCACTGAGGAGACACAATCGTCCAACAGCATTTCTGAACCAGCCCCCCTCCTTTTCTCTGCTGTATTGATGTATGAGGTCATCTTTTCACAGGCAATTAAGGTGACATGTGAATGCACACATCAGCTTGACAGGCTGGCCTAGTATCGAGGGAGCTCAATTAGGCTTCCTTTGTTCAATCACTAATTGTGATCATCTATATTGTATCTGCTAATTAAGT
The DNA here is from genome assembly GCA_025617745.1 of Heliocidaris erythrogramma. NCBI lineage: Eukaryota > Metazoa > Echinodermata > Echinoidea > Camarodonta > Echinometridae > Heliocidaris > Heliocidaris erythrogramma. The sequence continues at coordinate 23,321,369 of CM046858.1, forward strand.
TGTGAAATTGTTTTCCAAATCAAGGGTAAATTCATAACGAATATTGCTCATTTAAAAGCTACATGAATAGATACAGAGTGCGTTAATATAGCCACAATTTTATAGTGCTTTTGACCTAGTTTATCTACAATGGAGTTGAGCAAAAATTTTAAATAAAATGCAACTGAACAGAACAGAAACATTTTGTAGACAGGCAACTCTGTTCATCATAGCAGTAGTTGACTACAAAGTACTGAAATTTTTTAGTGCAAATGCAGACAGTCATTATTTCACTCGGTAAAAAAGTTATTTTAATGTATTTCAAGTGTAAAAGATATTGCTAAATTAGAAAAATCTTTAGCAGAGCTTCTGAGGTTGTATACTGCAACTATCATCCCAAAAGCATGCATGAAATAAACAGACATCATTAAATTTGTCACTGGTGTGAACGCATCCATGTGTACTAGCTACCTGCCGATATTGACATCACACGATTGTCATCCAATTAAGTTGACAGGTGTGTCAACACCACCTGAGAATGTCTAAGATACTTGACCCTGTTCATATAGGCCATGTCTCAGCTCACAGGTTCCATGCAAGTGTGAGGTGCATGGAAATCAGCTTCTCAGAGCTACATGTAGAAGGACGTTAACCCATATCAGGTAAACAGTGAGTTAATGCCCTATTGGCTCTCTCAAGAGAAGAAATGAGGGCAGTGTAGGGTGCATGGAAATCATCTGTTGAGAGCCAGAAGGACGTTAACTCAATATGATATAATGCCTTTCTGGCTCTTAACGGAAAAAAATAAGGACAGTGGGAATTTATTCTTAGTTTAGCGTCCTTTTAGAGTTCGGTAATCCAAGGTGTGTTTAACCTTGTTGATTTCTAGAGTTGCATTTAATCACAATTTTTTTCACAACAGACTAGTCTCACACTGAACCTATAAGTCGTCATTCTGACTTCTGTGTGTTTTTACAGGCTAAAGGAATACACATACTGTAATGCTATAAAACCATTGGGTGAAGCGTCGTCTTTGTAGTTAGTCCCTTATACTATAGTCACACCAACAAGATGGACGCTAGACCAACAACAGACTGAAAAGAAATTACACTGCCACCAATGGCCGAGAATTGGTCGGTTTGGGAGTCGGTGTGGGGTTAGTTTCTCCAACAGGCTGGTCTCACACTAATCCTACAAGTCATCACTAACGTCCTTTGGCAAGACATTAATCTACATTTGCCACACTCGACCCAGGTGTAGTAAGTGGGTACCTGGTAGGATTTATTCCTTGAATGCACCATTCAGACTTCTGTGTGCAAGAGGCTTTTTAAAAGAAATACACATACTGGACATGCTATAAAACCGTTGGTTGAAGCATCCTATTGTACAATGTTGCTAGTCCCTTATACTACAGTTATTACACCAACAAGACCCGACGCCAGACCAACAACAGACCGAACAAAAACTTACATTGCCACGAATGGCCAAGATTCGGTAGGTTTGGAGTTGGTGTGGGGTCAGTTTGGCGGTGTGACTGTGGTATTACAGATGATAGAAGTTCAGAGACATGTCTGTAAGGCTATTGATCAAGCATGGCATAAATGTCAAACTCTTCTATAGGAGCATTTGTCTGGAAGTTTGTGAACTGACAGGCGAGATAAATAACTTTATGATCAATCATTCACACACGTCACTGATATCATTCTTCTGGGATGACAGATTACGATCTCTTTGGGATTTATGATTTGGAGTTAAACATGTATAGGTACATGTAATTTGTAACCCACGGAGTAGAACTACATTTTGAGTAATCCTACGTGTAGCTTAGATTTATTCTGAATAATTAATCATGTGGGGAAAAGGGCATTATTAGGTTGCTGGGCAAGAAATATCATCTATAATTCACAAAAAAAAAACAACAGAATGCAAATGAATAAAACTAAAATGCAGTTACACATCTAAGGTGATTACAGATTTAGGTCATATCAGGGAAAAACAAACAATTAAATGATTGTTGGGTGGATGGAAACGGTGACCCCACATTTGTTCCAGTAATGTTTGCTCTGGGTTGCAATTTGACAAAGACATACGGTTAGGGTTAGTGTTCCAGAGGGGTTTTGGGTTGAGTTTAATAGGGTTAATGGTTAGTGTTTGGTTCAAGGTTGAATATACATTTAGGAATTCCAAAAGTGTAGGAAATGGACCACGGTGCAATTATCATACGTGTAGCATGTGCCATAGAACAGTAGAAAGAACATACTTGCCAACTTTCCACAGCAAAAAATAGAAATCTCGCAAATGGAAATGAGGAATACAATGTATTTTGTATGCATTTTACACACAGGTTTTCAGAAAAAGAGAGGAATTTATCTAGGGTTGAAAACATTAGTGTGACGGTCAACAAAATAGGAATCATTCCTCCAAAATAGGAGCTGTTGGCAGCTAAGGAAAGAAGTTGAAAGAGAAGTAGGTGTCAAGTCGCACACCTGCTGGAATACATACACCCAGTCACTCACTTTGCATCTCCAAACTCAGTCAGCCTTGTCAAGATCAGGCACAAGACTTTACAAGGGGATAAACCGAGGTTTCCAATTACTGATAGTCACGTTTTTTTGAGATTGATGCAAATCTACAGCAAGACATGTCTAGATGTATATTTCATGTTCAGAATTTGAGAGAGAGAAGAGAGTTGAAGGGCATGTACAATATTGGCAAGTGCCTCAACAACAAGGAAATTCAGTATGACCCCTTCATCTTTTGGGTATGGACAATTTACGACAGAACAAAAGCAAAACAAAATGAAATGAAAACCAGTGTCAAAATACTGGACAAATATAATCACTGAAGTGAAGCTAAGGAAACAAAATAATTTACAATCATTACTTATAAATAATTTCTCAGTTTGTACCGAAAATTTGAAGCTTTGATTTGGGGATTATTAATCCTCTAATCTTATTCTTTTTCTACTTCTCCTCCCCCTGTATCTTCTCCTGTAGTCCTTCTTGTAACTTTCCCTCAATTTTTTTTTTTTGTATTATATATCATCATGTAGGACTTTGCAATGAATGCATATTAATTGATTAAAAAAAGTTGAACAGAAGAAAGTAATCTACAGGAATATTCATATATTCACCTCATCCCCAATACCACTGTTGTCAAACAGATACAGCAGTGGCGGATCCAGGCAGGGGCGCCAAGGGCGTGCACCTCCTTTAATTTTGCCGTTTTGAGATTTTTACCATGGGAGGGATACCCCCTCCCACACCCTCCGCTCCCTCGCCGCTGGCACCCCCTCTATTTCAAATTCCTGGATCTGCCACTGTAAAGTCTGTTCATAAAGTCATTATTATGACCAATAGTAGTCAAATCTGGAATTTCTTGAAATTCATAATATTTGAAAAGCTGAAAATTCATGAACACTTATAATAGGCTGAATGATCATTCTGACAGGTTGGTCTAAGTGGCAAGCTTTAACTGCTTAAAATCATGTTTTCTGGTTTTTAGCTCAACAGATGAAAGAAACATGCAATATGTGACTTGCTTTCCTCTATCAGCAGGGGGCATTACATTTAATCAGGGAAGCTGTTATGGTTTGGTAAGCATGCAGACGTGATAAGCATGCCATTTGTGACTTGGCTTCTTCTGTCAACAGGGGGCAGTATTCATGATGCATGACAGACACCAAGAGTTCTCCTGAAAGATTAAAATGTCTCATCATCACGGGAGCATCACACCTTCCGATACATTCAATAAGGGAAAATGTGACGGCGACACGCATCAGAACGACTAGACAGGAACAAGCATGAATTGGATGGAAGTGTTGATTGCCTCGACTTTATGCAGTTCTCAGCACGCCAAGGCTCTTGAAGGACATGAATGTGAAGCTATTGGTTGCCAATTTAATGGCTGATATAGACATGTAGTAGTCTCATCTGGAATTATCGATTTCAAGCAATGCAGAAGTCTTGCCTCTGTGCAATCGTCTATGATAAGGCACGGTTCTATTTTACCTTTTCATCAATAAGGTGGCATTTATCAAATACATGTAGATGTAGATTAGCTACATGTATATTACCTAAATATCACTTTAGTATAAATAATATACAATAATATAAAAATAATTATTATTCCTAATCTCCTTCAATCATCTTATAAACAACCCTCTACATAATTTATGCAACCAGCTTTCTACTGACATTCACTGATGCTTTCTTCTATCATTCCATCTCTGTGTCTTCCTTCATCTTAACCTCATCCCCCATCCAATTGTTCATCTGTTCATCCATACCTTCCATCCATATTATTTATCTTTATCAATTCCTCCTCTCACTTCATATTACCATCTGTCAAAACCTCATAGATGCATTATATTTTTAACTTCTAATTTTTTATTCCATTATTCGTCTGCTCATCCACACTTTCTATCCATTTCTCCTTTTTTTCTTTTTCATTCAGCCACATTACAAAATCATCCACTCACACATTAATATCCTACCTTCATCCTCTCCTCCTTCTCCAACCCTTCTATCCTTCTTACCTTCTCTCCACCTCTGTTTTCCTCTAATATTCAAACACTTTTTCAGTGAGCCTGCATACACAGCACCATCCATCCTTATAATACACTTGATAGTACCTTCATCTTCTCTTCATTCTCCATCCCATCTTTCATCTGTTCATCAAATTCTTCCATCCATCTCTCAAAATTCTCTCCCTCTCCATCTCATTTCTCTTTTACAATCTCTTCAACTCCATTGTCACACATACAATATTGAATTATTATCCTACCTTCATCTTCTCCTCATCTTCCATTCCATCCTTAATCTGCTCATCAATTCCTTCCATCCATCTCTCCATCTCGTCCGTCTGGCTTTTGAACTGATACCACTGTGGCACCACAACCTGGAGGGTGTCCTTCCTCTTCTCCGCATCCCTCTTCAGTGTGGACCAGCGCCCTTTCAGACTGGTGATCTTTAGCTCTAGCTGCTGGGCCTGGGCTGGATCCTGGGCCTGTGTCATCAGGAGGAGCTGTTCTCCCTGCTGGATCAGGGACTCCACGTCTGGCTCCAGGTTCTCCAGGGCTTCATCTGTGTCCTGACCACCCAAACAAAATAATGATAAGAATGATATTTTTTTATGGTACATATCATATTTGCAATGATATTTCTACAATATACATGTATGCACTTCCAAAGTGCTTGATAAATCAGTAAATATATACAGATGTGAAGATCAGGGGAACGTTTCATTAAAGGAAGTTATCAGATATTTTATCCGACAACTGTTATAAGCTACTGAAATCCTTGCAACTGATTGGCTGAGAGCAAGTTTGTCGGATAAAATATCTGACAAGTCCTTTCATGAAACGCTCCGTTTAGCTTGGGCAAGCTGAAAAAAAATCTCTTTTTAGTTATTTTTTTTATAGCATATAAAAATATTTTTTTCTCAATAGTTTGCCTCCACTCCAAAGTTAAATAACTTTTTTTAAAGGCAAAAGTAAGCATATCTTTATACACTTTTAATAAAAATTTCTGAGTAATGTGTGCTAGGATCTTGTAATGTTTATTATCTTATTCTACCTTTTCTATTGAGAATTTTTAACTGAATTCTCACCAGTTCTTTTTTACATTGATACACAGTAAGTTCTACATTTTCAGATTCATTTCGTGGGGGGAACACCTCAAGCCTAGAAGAAGTGACAAACCCTACCTTTACATTGGCTTCAACATCCATATCAAAGTCCTTATCCCTAAGCTGCCCATCCCTTGTCAGCCTGTGGTCGCAGAGGTCGATGGCAATGTTGGTCTGCTCCAGGATGTCATTGAACTCCTGTAGGTAGCCTGAGGCGTTGATGTCCATGTTGGTTGATGATGTCAATGGTTGCTTTGATACTGTATCCTGGTCCTTCATGCGTTGAAACATGTTCTCCAGGTTGACAGGGGCACTTTCAACAGCTTCAACTTCCTGCTTCTCTATCTGTTCATCCACCTAGGGAAAATATCATGAAGGTTATATTGGTTATAATCACGTTAAGTACAGTTTCAGTTTCATTATAAGTCAACCAGTTGTTAAGAGGCCATTCTTAGATAACTCTCCAGGAATTAAAAATAACTTTACCCTTTCAAAGCCACAGAAAGCAGATCCTGTATAACACAATTACTGGGCATGAGTTTGTTAAGGCTTCCATTGTACTTCAGATATCCTATTTCAAACCTGGATGATTATTATCTCTGTCACTTCATGTATCATTTTAGTAGGGGTCACTTTCAGGAAATTGTCAAAAACAAGAGGGTTCAACTTTTGAGGTGAAATATGTCAAGCCCTGCCTAAACTAAAACAGTACTTTCATGGGAAACATGACGGTACAGAAGGTTCCATAACCTACCTCCATCCTGTCACTTGGGGGGGCTGCCTGTTCCAGCTTTGTCAATTGTTCCGGTACCGACTGCACCACATTCACTCGCTCTTCCTGGAGCGGTGCTTCATTGATGATCACATCTGCATTGTTGTTGTTGAGGTTAGCAGCTGGTGTTGATGAGACGCTGAAGGCTTTGGAGTCTACGATGGTCTCCTCCTGCTGTTGCTGAAGGAGTCTCTCCTGGAGCTCTTGTTGCTGTTGCTCCTTCTGCTCCGCCTCCGCTTGGGCCCGGATCCGGGCTTCTTCCTCCAGCTCCAGTGCTATCTGCTTCTGCTTTACTTGTTGTTCCTGAATGGGGCAATAAAACAATTCAAAGGGATTTCCTACAAACAAAACAAATAGCGTTGTCCAAGGTCATACTTGGGGGGGGGGGGAATGGGTTCTACTTTTCTCTCCTATCAAAGACTTCAACGCTCCTACACCATTCACATGATCATCCCTTAAAACTTCGGCTACAGCCTACAAGACCGACAATTTCCGTCTTGAGGGACTTCTAACAATTTTCCCCTCTAATTTGTTTGTCTCATGGACCTTTTGAAACTTGCTACCTATTGAAATTTCCTGATGCATTTGTTTTTATTTTTCTTGTTCGCCATCAGGCTGTTGGTGTACTAAAATGTAGGTCTCATGGGCTGTTGATCTGCTGGATGTCCCCTATTAAATCACCCAAATACCCTGAGACTCACCTTAATTCCTTTACAGACTTGTTCCCACTTCTGGTTGAGAGCGATGAGGTCTGGTTCGGTAGATCGGCGACAGTCTCCGCCAAGTTTCATCAACTCCAGAGCTTGATCTCTCACCTCCTCTACACGATGGGTCAGGTCATCTACCTCGTCTTGCAACCTCTGATGGATGAATGGATGGACGGATGGACGGATAGATGGATGGAAAACAAAGAACCAAAGGATGAGTGTAAGTCAAGCATTTATTGTCCATATGGTGATCAGCCACATGCTTCACCGGCAATTGCTCCGAGGTTTATTTCGTCCATGATATAGGGTTAGGGTTGCAAGGGAGCTTAAGGTTAGGTTTATGGTTAGGGTTAGTGTTAGGTGAAGTGTAATGTCCAGGGCTGCAGTTAGGACTTTGGCTGCAGAATAATTGTCGCCTAAGCATGTGTTGTAGAACCTGTCCATATACATTAGCAAAATCTTCTTCCTCTGGATCTTGCAGTATAGAATAATGAAGCGATACAAAATAAATAAATAAATAAAGTCACAATTGGGTGGAAACGCAGTATTGATAAAAGTGGAACCATAAAAAACATAGGTAGAAAAGAAAGGCCATGTTACAAAGCAACATTAAAAGATTACATGTGATTCCATTCTCTGATATCGCGGACTTGTATCAAAACTTTCAATAATCTATCTCGCTGTCAAAGTGCCCAGTGAAAACCCTACTTCATTGAAAGGCTGATGAAAGACAAATATACAAATGAAATCACAAGTAACAAATTTCCCATGAAGGCATACATGTACAAGTCAACAAAAAAAAGGTTGGTCCTCACCAACAGTGTCAGCGCTAGAAGTACTATAAAACCTTTCCTACAAAGTTACAAGAAACTCAACTCCTTTTCAATTCCTGCACAGACTGTCAACTTCCCAAACTAAACATTTCTCAGGGACTTTTCCTAAACAATCGATGAGGAGGAGGAGGAGGAAAGTGCATTCTGGAACAGAAGTCCTCAGGGTATTCAGTAACCATGGCAACCGTGATATGGAATGCAGTAGGGGGTTCAAGGTCAATATTAGGGTCTGAAGTTCAGACTTTATTCCCATCTGACACTGAAACAAAACTCAATACTGTTTACAGTGCATGGGATGATATCCTCTGCATAGATGCAAAGGGTCGTAAGTGCTGGAGTGCATCTATTTCACATAGATGACAGAGGGGTAGTAAAGGTTACAAATCGCACAGCCAAGGGTGTACAATACACAGATAGGAACAGGATGATGGGGTATATCATGAAACTGAAATTTAGAAGCAGATAAGTATGGACCCCTGCAACAGTCTTCACGGCAAAGTATTCAAATTTGCTTAAAACTCTGGCAGCTTATTGTGCATCATGTGCAGGTTGCATGTACTTCTAAACTGGTTCTGAAGTTATATGTACATGTCTTGTCTTTATTTGTGAGACTTTTCCTTTCTTGCTAGAGAATTGTATTTAACTTGGGAAAAACATTTTTCTACATTCACAATATTTCAGCTAATGATGCTATTGCAAGATTATGGGCTGCTCTTCGTAATGAGGAGTACAAAAATAAAGTTTAAATAAATTTTTAGAATATTTTGTGCAGATTTTCTGACGTTAAATTGCTGTTTTATTACTAGGTGAGTTACTGCCTTTTGTCATGAAGCAAGCTTGTAGTAGTGAGATTTGTTATCTTGCCCTTGTAATCATCTGCCTGGTTCATATAATGTAGATCATGTTCAGCTGTATGGAGATGGGCTTATTTCATCATCGGTACAGGAGAATAGCATGTATGTGTATGGCCCTGTGATCATAATGGGGAACTGGAAAAAAAATCACTCTTCAAGTATTTTTTAAAAATAAATGAATCTAAACATCCAAATATACATAGAAATACATGGCCATATGATAATGGGGAAAAATTATCCATTTACATGTATAAGTTCTTGTCTAAATGAATTTAAACATACAGTGTGCACAAATGTCCCCCCCCCTGCTCTTTCTCTCTCTCTTTCTCTCTAAATACATGTATCTCAAATTTACTGTTCCATCTGTGCTTCCATAGCCCTTGTAAACAGATCACCCATCTTTTTAATCTGGTTCCTTTTTTTAATTCCCATATTTCAGGAATTCATGATATAGAACTAAGTCGGCTTTGACAGACACAAATGTTGTAATAATTCATATTGATGTGCGATTTCTACTTTAAAGAGCTCCAGAATATTTCAAAACAATTACATTTGACTGTGTGCGTCTTCTAGAGAGAGAAAAAAAGATCTATTTATAAGCAAATCCATCTCCTTGCAATTACCTGTGACTGTTAACACCGCTGCCATCAACCCTTAATCCCAATTACTTTCTCTATGGATATAACACTATTAAAGATAAAGTTGAGTTCTGGCCATGGTATTACATTGTGAAAGAAACTGTCTCAAAGCAATCGGGAAAGGTTGATCATGTCTACATAAGAATTGGAGTATACTTACTGTGAGGTCTTGGAATAAGCAAAATGTTAGGAAATTGGCTGAAAAGCACATGCACTGCACTCAGAAATGGGTATATGGGACTGTACACAGATTTGGCATGACTGTTTGGCCCAAACATTTAAGCTATTTCTTGTCATATTTCGAATATGAAGGCATTTGAAGAACAATCCTTTTCAGGGGACTTTTCTACTATGATGTCCTTCCCAACTGACATAAAAGGAATGAGAAAGCTCACATATAATTTTTCACCTTTCCCAGAACTCCGACCATCTCTTTAACTTTGACCTAGTTTTGGAATCATTCTTCACGCCTTGATGGACAACATGATGCATTTCATCATCAAATCAATTTGGAGAGCAGGTTATTTGCACTGAACTAGAACTGGTGTTGAGTTATTGCAAACAGCTCCCCGGGACATTAGACCTACATGTATTTCCCTCTCTCTTTTCTTCTCGAGGAGGAAAGAGAGAGAAATGTGAGTTGCAACTGCAAGATTTGCTGCACACATTTCTAACCCAATTTGAAGTCTTGTATTATGGGGGGGGGGGGGGGGCGTTTCATCAAATGCCTTGTCAGTGATCTTTACTGACAAATTTGCTCTCGGCCAATCAGATGCAAGGATTTCAGTAGCTTATAACAGTTGTCAGTAAAAAATCACTGACAAAACGCTTGATGAAATGCTCCCCAGGACGTATGCCTTCATTTTCACCAAAATATGAAACTGCTATTCAAAAGGAAGCATTCATAATTTTACAAAAGTAAACTGAAGGCTGAACATTTCGTCAAAACCATGCCTATTTGGAAGAGACTGTCAAACCAGAAATGTTCGCGTGCCTGAAACTTTCGCGAAATTCACGAGTGGTCAAGATTCGCGAAAGTTTCATGCCCCGAAATAATAAAATCACTTGAAACAACATAAACTTATTGTAATTCACGAAAGTTTATGGCTGCAAAATCGGCTGTCATTAACAAGTCATGAAATTTTTATGTCGTGAAAGTTTCTGCTTTTACTACAGTACCCCCACAGTGTACTTCTAGTCTCCAGAGTCCAATTTGACTAAAAAACCCTGTCTTATTTATATTTTTTACCCACAAGAAACCCTACCCCAGAACTTCATCATTTCCTCCCACTTTTCCTGAGCTCGCATCAAAACAAAACTAGTTTGAGTTCATTGCCAATGGGGGCATGCATTTCCTAAGTCACAGGGATAACAGGCCCCAAATCCTCATACAAATATACCTCCATCACCTTTGACCTTTGACCTAACAAAATCTCTCAAATATGTCATCTATACCTGAGGGGGCAATAAACTGAGAGGCCTTGAACAGGGGTTCATAATCATGGCCAATATTTGGTGAGAAGATTTACCCCTTTCACAAATTGGAGTCGACTTTAGGGAGATCATGCAAAAGAAATGATTTAGGATGTCCAATTAATTTCAGATTTTTATGGATGATGAATCATTTATGGAAACAATGGCTCTCTATTCATTGCTTTGATCTTGATTTTTCAATTTTTTTTTCTATGAAAGAATATTTTACTCTTTAAAACCATTTTGAAGCAATAGAGCAGTATGGCATTTCTATATATTGTCAGATAAGCAGCAAACAATATCTGGTATCATTATAACATGATCAGATTAAAACGAGAAACAAATTGATTAAAAACAATCCAACAAAATGCCAAGATATATCTGAATTTGGGAAAGGGATCGTTAGAGGAACGAATGAATTATAAATAATACAACAGCAATGAATTAGCATGAACATGAACTAGAACCTTTAAACAACACTCTGTTATATCAGCCGGTGCCAATCAATCAATCAACTACATGTATTAATCACTTTTTATTCTTAGACTTAGCACTCTCTAAAACTGTAAGCCTAAATTTAACTCATGCATACATGTATGCTTTAATCGTGAACAAAGCAAAGATGTACAAATATTCTGTTTGGATCATTTTTTTTTTTGAACAACAAACTGTGAATCTTGTTTGAATTTGTCAATGTGCAGTCATCAAATGAAAATAAATAAACATATTTGATAAAACAAAACATATAATTAAATCTAGGAAACATGTACAGTAAGTTACCAGAAACTTTCAAGTATTGTTAATAATGGCAATGCCATTTTCAAGGTTTGATAACTATGGAAATCTGTTCCACTCAAAGAAGTTTGGGAAGTTCGGCCATTTAGTTTACAGTAAACATACATGAATAGAAACAAACAAAAATATTACCAAATGTACTATAATCACTCTGAACACAAGACACATGCAAAAATGGTAAACAGTTAGTCCATTTATTTCATTTCTTTAATAACATCAACAACAGCAACAAAAAATACAAGCAATAGAAATAAATACTAGTAAACATTGGAAAGACAGATTCTCTGCTTACCTGATAGGCCTGCCGTTCCTGCTCACTGACTAACTCCTCTCTGCCAAGCTTCTGGGACTCTTCCAGCTTTCCCTGAGCCTCCCCCAGCCACTCCTTGACCCCAGAGAGGTCACCGCGGAAAGTCATCAACTGGTCCTGATAGGTCTGGTAGAGAGAGATTGGAGAAAAATGAAAATATTTTGAGGGGGAAAGAACTTTGGTTGCTCAAGTTCTACATTTTTTATATATTTAGAAATCCAATGGTGAAGCAAACATAAAACACCACATGAACATTACAATTAAGATATACATGAAGATAGATACAATACAAATACAGGAAAAGACAATTCATCAAGAAATAGCAGGAGAAAGAGAAAAGGAGAGTTGGAGAGAAATGACAGGTAAAAATAGAGGGATCAAGAGGAAAAAAAAGAGCGAGAGAGGGAGAAAGAGAGAAAGAAAGAGAGAAAGAAAGAAAGAGAGAGAGAGAGAGAGAAGGAGAGATTGAAAGAAAGAGAGAGAGAGAAGAGAGAGAGAGAAAGAGAGAAAGAGAAAGAAAGAGAGAAAGAGAGAGAAAGAGAGAACAAAAAAAGAAAGAGAAAGCTAGAGAGAAAGGGGAGGGGAGGGAGAGAAAGAGAGAGGGGGAGAGAAGACTAAAGAGAAGAAAAGAAGCAGAGAAAGAAAGAGAGACAGAGAGAGATACATATAGAGAGAAAGAGAATGATAAAGATGGAAAATAAGGATGGAAGGAGCAGAGAGCGCAAGCACTTTGGGGATGCAGTAAAATTATCCATACATTTGATTTTAAATTGTTCAAAATACATAAAATTTAAATATTGAAAAATTAGAAAAGGGTAGAAAAGGAGAGATGATACAGGAATAAGGCAAGAGAGAGGGGAGAAATGCAAACTAGAAAGGAAATGCAGATAAAGGAGAGAAAAAGTAAAAAAAAAAGACAGACAGAAAGATTGATGCAAGAGAAAATGAGAGGGAGAGAGAAAGAAATGAATTTTTGATTTTAATGCCAGAGTCCAAAGCATGCATAAATCTCTCTCTTTTCGTTCAAACATGGTATGTGACCTGTAAACAGATCCTGATGTGCAATCACTCAACTTGCTAAACCATCCACAGTTTCACTTACAGTTACAATTTTGTTCATCAATCAATCATTCTACTTTTTTTTTTTCAAGGCATATACATCATACATGTACTTCACTCCTGGATTACGATCTGATTGTCAGGACACTGCCACAACCTTTATAGTAAAAATGGTGTCAAGTTCATTATCAATTTCATTTTTATATACTCATGTACATGTAGGCCCTATTCTGGTGGGAGGCGGGGCTTGGAAACAACAACAATAACAACAACAACAAATCACTTTGATGCCATAAAACTAAGCAGCATGGACTGTAGATGATAGGAGTGATGTCTAAAATTTAATGTGAATTTTCATTTCATTTCATTTATTTTTCTTCACATTAAAAAACACAAAAATATACATTGTCATATATATCAGCTCAATTACACAAGTGAAATTTGGAATATATGTACATATATATATATATATATATATATATATATTAATATAAAATCTATAAAACCTAATGATGTTGAAAATTATCCCTACATAATATTTCACTCTTTTCTGATCACCATCCATCTACACCAGTACATATTTCTCCTTCAACACTATGTGTCTGGAGTACATTGCATGACTGAGAAATGTCCAACAGATGACTCGCACAAGCTAGGAAGATGGACTTTTCACTAAACAAAAATACATAATGGTTGACACTATCTCACATGGCAACTGTTTAGTCTAGATGTATGAGTTATCTACCAGTGTGTATATTGGGCTCCAAAAAATGGCATTATTCCAAGCAATGGGAGTCATATGTGTGTTATGGCAATTCAAATCTGAGTTTTCATACATCTTTCAGCCCAATTTCATCACTATCATCTTCCTCATAATTTGTATGCTCATCATAAACAACATTGTCATTGTCATCATCATCATCATCATCAGTAGCAGCAGGATCATTCATCATTATTATCAACATCATCCTCATAACCAGCAGCATCATCAGCATCATCTGAAAATTTATCATTTTCATCTCAACTATCTGGAAATCATCAACAATATCATCATCACCAGCAGGAGCAGAAGGAGCATTATCATCACAAAACCATCACTCTCATCTCATCATCCCTGAATCATCACTATTACCACTACAAGTACTGTACCATCACCATCTACTATCATCCTTATCACTTCCTTATCATCATCAAATACCATCATTATCACCATCATCACCACAATAATCATCATTACCAACATAATACTCATTAAGCATCATCATATTAAATCTGGAGAGAGTGACTTGATTTGGTGAACAAGTTAGTGTGCTAGAACGCTTTAAAAAAGGTAATCTATCCACAATTACTCTGTCCCTTGGACAGGACTGGATGCCTTAGGTCCCCCAAATCACTTAAAACCACAACAAACATATTTGCTTTCTTAGTAGTTGCATGTAGTTAAACAACCCATTAATCAATCATCATCATCATCATCATCACGAAAACTAGGATACGGGATATTTCGTATCTTACCTGAATATGTGATCTTCTCTGTGCCAGCTTCTGCTCCAACTCTCCGGCCTCATGCTGCAACGCCTCGGCGTCAACCTTCATCGCATCAAGCCCGCCCTCTGGAGACAGCTTCGTGAGCTGCTCCGATAGTATCAAGGCATCACTCAGCGCCCTCTTGTGTTTGACGATGTCCTGGTCCATCAGCTGAAGGCGTTTGTAAGTGGGTGAGATGTGGTACATTTGAAGAATGAGGGGAATGATAATTGAGGAGATTAAATCGAGATTTGTAAGATGTTTACGGAAACTTTTCCATATTGGTCTATACTGTTTACAAACCCATCAAACAACAATGCTAATAAAGATATGAGAAAACTTTTCAATGGAATATACACTTACACCCTAGTACCGAGTGCCAGACACATTGGGTACAACTTCATGTACATAATAATGTGTGTCAGATTATGTTAAATATTAAATCTCAAGTTTAAATTTATTTATTAGCCTACATGTACATGTACATGTATGCTTGACAGGTAATTTGTTGTCTAAATTTTCTATTTTGAATATCAGTTTATAAAGGTATTCATTAACTTAAAAAAAAATAGACGTTCAAAAATCAATCTAAAAGGTCCTACATGTCGGAAACAAGATTCCCGAATTTGGGTGGAGACAATCTCACAAAACTGCCTGAAAATCAATTACACTACATGTAATTAATGATGCCTAAGATTTTGGAGTTATTAATATGTTGTAACAAATAGAAATTCAACTTCCTTTTTTTATAAATAAGAATATTGATCATAATTATTAAAACTTTCAGGGATGTCTTGTATTTTTTCTTACAATTAACTACTTTCACATGGGTGTTAAGAAGTTGAAAAATTTCTTTAATATCAAAAAAATACTTCTTTTATCAATCAGTGTGGTGCGCTCTGTTTAAAAGTTACCATGATAGAGAATAAAATGACACATAAAATGGTGCAAGGTGGAATCTGGCATTGTGTTCCATATGTTTGATTATCTTTAACTAGGTGAAGCATTAGAATTAACTAAAACATGTTAGTCCCCTTTTTATTCAACATAGAATTTGAGTGCAGATACATTAATATGTTGAAACTATTATCAAAAACTATATTACTTTAACATGTACATATACTTTAGATAACTACTCCTTCTACTATTGCAAAAACTATATTTACATGATCTTTTTGCATAATAAAATAAATATGCTTATAGACATAAACCCTTTGATAGTAAAAGTATAGAGAAGTGAAAAAAAAGTATAATAAAAGCTAAAATATACTTTGAGGATGATAATAAAAAATGATAAAAATTAATATATAGCAAAAAAAAAAGGTCATTGTGATTAAACATCATGCATATCCTATAATACTTATATTGGATACTGGATATTGAAACCAACAAGTTTCAATAAGTTACAAACCCATTTTACCAGTGTATCACATATTCTGAAGAATCACAAACTTGACAAACATTGCGACATAGTTTAGTACAAATTAAAGTGAGTGATAGATAGAAACAACAAGAGCATATCTTCTGTTGGAGCCAGATAGGAGTTAACGCCCTTCTGGCTCCAAACAGACGATATGTGAGAGAGAGAGCGAGCAAGCGAGAGAGAGAGAGAGAGAGAGAGAGAGAGCAAGGGGGGGGGGGGAAGACAGGGGGAAGAGAGAATGACAGCAACACAGAAACTAAGTAAGAGTGGGTGAGAGAGATAAAGAGATAATGAGAGAGAGAGAGAGAGATGGAGAAAGGAAGAAAAAGAGAGACAAGAAAATATAAAGCTAAAAGAAATAGTGAGAGCAAGAGAGAGATGAGAGATGAGAGAAATAAGGGAGAGCAAAACAGAGCCACAGAGAGAGAGTCAGACAGCAGTTAAAGAGAAAGAGAAAGAGATTCAGGGAATAAAAGGAAGAAGGAAAAGAGATAGAGTAAGAGAGATAGAGGGAGAGGGAGAGAGGGGAGAGAGGGAGAGAGAGAGAGAGAGAGAGAGAGAGATAGAGAGTTAAACACACACCTTACACCACTCCTGTTCTTCGTTAAGACTTTGGGGTGCGTGGCCCGGTTTATCGCCAGCCGAGCGCTTGTCGATGGCGATACCTGCCTCCTGGAGCCACTCGCGGTGTATCGTCAGTTCTTTCTTCAGCTTACGTGAGATTTTGAGTGCCCTATCTAGCTTGCTCTATAGTGGGTGAATAGTGAGGAAACACACACACACAAACACACACACATAGAGTGAAGACTAGTATTAAGGCAGTATCACGTTAGGTGCATTGCCTAGAATACCACTTTCATATTCACGGCCTATGTGGGTTGAGTCAAGACTCGGTCCATAATCGAACGCTCATGTGAAACATATTCAATTTTTTTCGCTCTGCACTCTTCAAACTACTTTGCAAAGTAGGAGCACATCTACACTGGAAGTGGGTTATTCATAGCAAGGAAATATATTGGCAAAAATCAGTCCGGACCAAAAAATCTGTCTGGACCAATATATCTAAAATATAAATATTTCCTTATTTATACATGTACTTCTATACACTGAATGTTTAATGATAGTACAGCAGGAAAACTAAAAAAATTGTGAAAATTATACAATTGCTGACCGCATGGATTGGTGCAGTTAACAATAAAACAAATTATTAATTGCTGATATCAGCTGTTGCATGAAATGCAAACAATTTTAGGATAAGACTGAGGATTTCTCCCCCAACACTATTTACTCAACATAGGCTGTGAGTATGAAAACAGTAATATAAAATAATGTACCTAAACCTGTAGTTGGTAGGCCAAAATTTATGATGATGGTTTAAACCTTAACCAATCACTATGGGCAGCAGTAAAGGCCATAAAATGTGACGAACAAAAATAATTTGTTCTCCGTTTTTCCAACATACATGTATAGGCTAAGGTATTTGTTCTTGCACATATACATGTACTTCTAATTTTAACACTTTTCGCTGCCCATAATAAACGTTCATGAATTTGGACCAATAAGTTACTATTGATCTTCTTTAATATTACGATTATTTTGCTCATGAATGAATTCTGAAAAATTTGTCACAAATGACTCATTCTGTTTGTTCATTAAGAGTGTGTCATTTGGATGACACACCCAGAGTTTCGACAAGCTTCATAAACAAAAGTCTTGTCTACATTTACAGATCTAGCATCTACATGGAGGAGGGTATTGCTTAGAATATCAAATATTGTTATTTTTTAGTGGTAAATAAGCAGTAATTGTTTTATAGTCTAAACATGATTTCCTAAATCAGCAATTACAGATTTTCCATCTACCCACAAATTAGGAATGTGCATACAAAAGTTATAAAATGATAAATTTACAACACAAGATTAATAGACATGTATATTTTCACTGTGTCTTTGTTTATAAAACTGCAAAGCTGTGAGAGATACATTTACATCAGAATTTTTTTTTTGGCACATGAAATGTTAGTATAGTGCAATACTGTCCCAGATTAATGTATTCTTTCAAAGCTCCTACATGTGCAAAACCCATTGCAGAATTACACCCTTGCAGAATACATTTCCCGCTCGATATTTTACAATGTCATGTAGCCATATAATAGCAAACAATATATAGGATCCATGTATACATTTTTCAGTAAATAATTTGTATACATGTAAATGCATTATCATTTCAGATAAAAGGATTTGTTTCACGTTCATTTTTGATGCTATATTATTCCCTTAAAGCAAGACTTGTCTTTAAGACATACAGATCTATCAGTAACAAAATTTTCAAAACCTATGACATTTGGTTTAATACAAGGTCAAAAATATCAAAAGAAACCTAAGACATAAAAAACGAAGCAACTACTTCTGCTCCTGTACATTGGCAAATTGATGACTGACCTTTCCATCTGTGACCTTTGCCCCGAGGTCATTGTACTGCTTTTTAAGTTGGTTGAGTCGTTCAGTGAGTTGAAGCTGAGCCTCTCCCCTCTCCCTCTCAACGAGGGCTCGTCCTGTTTTGATCACATACTCCACCTCTGGTTTTACCTCACTCATTGTCTTGTAGAAACCCTGGAAAGTGAACAAGAAAATGAATGGTAAATCTCTTTATACTGACTTCAGTTATTTCTTGTCATACATGTATTTCCAATATGAGGGTATTCCTTTTCAGGGGACATTTCTACTATGATGTCCTTCTAAACTGACATAAAAAGGAACGAGAAAGCTCACAAATTATATTTCACCTTTCCCTGAACTCAACATGCTCTTCAACTGAGGTTATTTACAATAAAACCATAAACAGCGAAAATTTGTGTTTTCTTCATAAGAAACGGAAAAACAACTTGGAATGCAATTTGGCAGAAATTCATTCATAATGCAATCTATATACTAAATACATAATTTGAGTTTTAACCATATGCAGACAAAAATTGGTATCTTCATGTAGATGCAGATTGACAAGACAGTAGAAGCAGCAAAGTTCCAGTCTACGAGGCTAAATAGGAAATCTGAGTATATTCAAAACTTTTACAGAAGAAAATAGAGACAGAAACGAAACTTAACATAAAACAATATACCATTGAAACAGCAAGGCTTATACATATAAGAGTAGTCCATGATGTTTTTTTCGCAACTGCAGATTTGGACCCCTGACTCACCATGCAGGCATCAAGCTGGGTCTGTATGACCTCTGGTTCTCCATTGCGCAGTTCCAGGACCCCAATACCTTCCATGACTGAGTCCAAGATCTCCTTGACGTGGGCCATCTTGGGCTCAAAGTCGGCCGGCTTCTGGAACCTACGGAACTTCCCATGGACGTCATCCAGGTTTTTCTACAATGGAGAAGTGAAATCCAGTTAACAATTTGTGCACAGTAAAGTTGGGATAAAAAAAAAATAATTGACTTTTCAGAATAATCCTCTTTTATCAAACTGTATCAGATATATATACAAGTATCTCTTTCATTCTTTCTTTCTTTCTTTTTCTTTCTCTCTCTCTCTCTGTCAGTCAGTCGTAGTTTGTACATATCATTTCTCTTCCTCTCTACCTTCTTCCACAGCATTCTTCTTTCTCTCTTAACTCTTTGTTTGCCACATAAATATTCTTCTATCGGATTTGTGCGTAGAGTCTGTGCACAACGGCATAGTAAGAGTTAATCTGTCTCTTTTCCTGTCTCTGTCCGTCATCTGTTTTCCTTAACATCCATCAGTACCGTAACTCTTTGTGTTGATGGTAATAAATCTGTCTCTTTCTCTTTCTGTCTCTCTCTCTGTCCCCTCCCCCATTATTTAACACTATTCCTCACCCTGAGTATCTCCACTTGTTGTTGTAGTCTCTGATTAGCTGATGAAGCTGTCTGTTCCATCAGGGCTCTAGCTCTTGTGTTGATATTGATGAAATCAGTCTCCCTCATATCAAGCTCAACCTTCCATTGCTGAGGCAAAGAAATGAAAATTAGTCAGACATGTTATGCTCACAGAAAATAAGAGAGATGGTGGGAGAAAGAGAAAGAGAGGAGGATAGGAGGGGAAGAGAGAGAGAGAGGGAAGGGGGGCAGACACAATAACAGAGGGAAAGAGTTAGAGGCACAGGGAGTAAGAAAGACGGACAGGTGGAGAGAGACGGGGGAGGAGAGAGAGAGAGAGGGATAGAGAAAAGCACTATAAAGGGAAATAGAGAAAGAGAGAGAGAGAGAGAGAGAGAAAGGGATAGAGTAAGAGGCCAAAACAGAAACGGAGAAAAAGACTCATGGGAATAGGATAACATAGAATAAAATAGCTAGAATAAGAAAAGTGTAAAGTGGTTTATTAACAAAATGTTACAGATATTTTACGATATTTGAAAGTGATCTAAAATTCATTCTCTGTTATTTTAACAGTAGTGATTCACATCTTGTCTTACCTCATACTCATCAGGCAGATCTATGGCTGAGAGACGAGCGGTCAAGCGAGCATTGAGGGTCCGGTCAGCTGAGGAGATCCAATTCTGGAGGGTCAGCATGTCCTTCTCAAGCCGCTGGAGGAGCTGGACGTTGTTCTCCAGCTTCTCTTGTCTAGTCTTGGCCTGAAGGTCAGTAAAGATTAACGTACACTTATTACTACTTATTATTTACATGTAGATGTTTATGCGTCACCAGTGCCTGGGAGGGAAAAAGCAAACTGAATCACTAGAAGCCTCAGGTCTCTTGTCTCAGTATAACTGATTGGGATGTGCAGGTGTACCACTACACCAAGGTTTCCCCCTACTCCTTCATGAAGCATGGCTTAAGAATGTGTATAGGTGACGACTCTCCTACACAAGGGGCATCCATTTAATGTACTATCTGAGGGACAGACCATTTACCAATGTAACCTAGCCTGTGTCTGTAGAATGGGGCAGGGGCATGTTAACACACAACAAAGGCTTTAGTCAGTTGCCAGGGTAGAAAAATAGGATACACAAAAAATAATGAATTTGATATTACTTTATGTCTTACTGGCCACCTCTATTTATGACAGGAGTACAGCTTACGTGTGAAAGTGCTCAGATATCTCACCGTAAGACATCATGAAAGTGTTTTCTTACCTGTTGAGAGATGTCCTCAGTCTTCTCCTTGAATTGTTTGACTTCTCTCTCAATTGTCACAGTCATGATTCCCTGGGCGATCAGATTGTCAGCCAGCTCTGTGATCAGGTCCTTGTTGTCTCCAACATGCTTCATCACTGTTGATTCCAGAGCCTGGAGGATAGAAAATTGAGTGTGAAATACATTATAATTGGTCATAATCATCGTCTTCATCATCATCATCATCACCATCGTCATCACCGCATCACCGCATCATCATAATCATCATCAAAACCAACATCATCATCATCATCATCATCACCAACATCACCACCAACAACAATATCATTATCATCATCATCATTATCATCACCACTATCATCATCATCATCATCATCATCATCATCATCATCATCACCATCCTTATCATCATCCTTGTCATCACAATCAATATTTCTTTTGTCAGACTCACATCTATTTCTTCTGAGATCTCCTCAGCATCCAGACTGCTTGATGGGTTACCAAGTTTCTTCTCAAAACCATCCATCCAGATCACTTCCTCCGTCAGCATCTGCTTCAGCTTCTTCCAGCTCCCAGAGGCATCTGACAGAATCTACATCAAGGAACAAGGAGGGAATAAGATTGGTTATTTCATTGAATACATGATCATCCAATCTCAAAGACCGCCAAAATATTACTTATAGTTATTAGGATGCTAATAATTTGTTTGCTTGAGAGTGTTAAAGAGAGTTTAAGCGACTCAACAAAGCAAAGGACTGAAGAGAAAAAACAATCCTGGTAGTTGACAGTTATAGATATTGAAATGACAAACTGAACTTACTCTTATACTGCAGGGGGGGGGGGAGGACATTATCTTTGCTATGCAGTGGTAGAATATCTAGGCCATAATAGAAAGTGTTAAACATAGGCCCAGTCACAGTGGACCCCTCTCAGCTTATTTGAATTTGTTGTTTTTTAGGGCTTAATCAATTGATCCATGTATTTTTTTTTCTTCAGTTGCTTTATTTTCTGATAAAAATAATGTACATGTATATGAAAAGGATATTCCACTTGTACGGCACGACTGGTATTAAACGACATATGACAATGTGACAAAAAGGGGCGCAAGTTGCGCGAAAATTTTAGTATTTCTGCTCATGCATTACATATTCTTCAGAGCTCTGGATCAAAAGTTAATGAGCAAAGTAAATAAATGTGGAATATTGTCCTGAATGGATGAAGATGTTTCAACACCCGGGGAACAAACATGGAAGTGGATCGCATCCAAAGAACAACTGACTGTGAAGATGCTGTATTGAGATTTAGAAAATTCTTAGACCGACCTTGTGTTTGGCAGTGACCTGTGCTTTCATCACCGTCCACCTCTCCACCATGGTCTTGACCTCTGAACTCTGGGTGACCTTCTCTGCGACCTCCTGGATCTTAGTGACAACCTTCTCCTTGGCTTCCAGCTCCTCCAAGGCACTCTACAGGAAAAAAAAGACAAAAGGAGTTTGAGTATCAAGATCTCTTCGAAAGCTCCTACAGGTCTTTAAGCCAAATTATCAAAGTAACAACAAAGATTGAAACAATAGATTTCAATGTGAACCTGCATTTATCACATTTTAAATCATATAACCTGTTATAAAAGTTCTTATATAACATCAATAACTTTACTTTAACCATAAGATTTTAAGAAATCTAAACATTTCTTTTCATAACCTGGAAAGCATAAGTTTTAAACTGTCGTACCCTCCTGCGGTATTATCTACCATTTTCTGGAAGCCAATGGCAATTCACAAGTCGCCTATTGCAAGTCTGTATCTAGTCACAAGTCCTTTTAGTCCAGTTGAAACCCATACATGTACATCTAGCTCAGCTAAACTCACCACAAAAAAGTCAGAAGTCTCTTTGTACGAGTCATTTGTACAAGTCATTAGCCTTTTTACAGAGCAAAGTCAAGTCACAGGTAACAGGAACTCTCGTTAGTTTCTTGTAGAGTCACTATTCACAAGTTACGAAAGTAGTGACACTAGTCTATGTTTAGTTAATAAGTCTGCCTTCGCCATACACACATATCTCAATAGAATGCACCAATAGTTTTTCTCCTACAAGCCGCTTTTTGTTACTTTCTAGTCCGCCAACAACTCTGCTTTTGACCAGGCAGCAATTCCCCTTGACATACCGAGTATTTCTTCAGCTGTGTCTGGATCTCAGCAGGATCTTGGATGGAGAACTTCTTGCCAGGAATAAGGTCTCCCTCACACCGGTCCAGACAGCTCCCTAAGTCTTGCAAATCAGCTGGAAAAATAGCAACACCAACAATAATTCATAAGAATCAGACTTGCATTAAAAGTCCTTCGACCAAAAACCCACATACTGTAATAAGATTGGCCTGTGTTTTAAGTTTACAGACTGTTTTCTTAGAGAATAAATTTTCTAGATTCATGTTCTGTGACATGATTGTCCATATCCTAAATAAATGTCTTTTTCCTCTGAAGTCTTGCATATCAGTTGGGGAAACATTCACAGAAATATAAACAATATTGCAAGTCATGAGAATCACTCTTTCATCGGAAGTCTTTCAACCAAAATCCCAAATGTAGTGATAAGATCAGCCTGATAATAAATATACAATTTTGTTCCGTGTTAGAGAGAATAATTTTCTTTATTCCATGCTCCATGCCCATACAAGATAAGACTTTAAGCACCACCTTTCCCAAACTAAGCACTGTGACAGGGTGCATGTCCATTTCAAAATGCCACCTTTAACTTCACAAGAATGTACTACCCTTAATCCAGATAGATCTCAGTCCAATAACTCAAGCTCAATACACAATGGGTTAACAGGTGGCATAAATGTAATAAAATAAATGTATTCTAGTAGATCTAACTCTGTATCTCTCTCTGCACCTCCGGGGGGTGGGGGGGGGGGGCATTTCATAAAGTGTCTTGTCCATGATTTTTTACCGACAAATTTGCTCTCAGCCAATCAGATGCAAGGATTTCAGTAGCTTATAACAGTTATTGCAACTTGTCATTGATGACAAGTTTTATGAAACAGGGCCCAGTTCAGCTTATCTGGGGAGCATATTATCAAGTGTCTTGTCCATTATTTTAGCGACAAATATGCTCTCAGCCAATCAGATGCAAGGATTTCAATAGCTTATGACAGTTGTCAGTAAAAATCACTAACAAAACACTTGATGATACGCTCCCCAGAACATTCCCCCATACCTTTGAGAGTTTGACATCTTTGGTAAGCTTCGGTGAGGTTTGTTCGATGGTCGGCGGCGAGACCCGTGACTTTCTTCCATCGCTGGTGTAGGTCATCAAGCTCTCCTCGAGTGCGTGATGAGAAGGCTGGGTCCCCATCCCGGATGAGACGTTCACCCGTCTCCAGGATGTTGTCCATGTTGGACTGCAAGGTTTTAATGTCGTCTTCAAGGCACTGGTTTGGAAAAAAAACATGAAGGAAAATAGGAGAGGAATAGTTTAAAAAGGGAAAAAAGGATGAGGAAGAAAAAGAAAAGCATGAAGATGAGGATGAAGACAATAAGCACAGTAAGAGAGAGAGAAGAAGAGGAAGAGGAAGAGGAAAGGGAAGAGGAAAGGGAAGAGGAAGGGATAGAGGAAGAAGGAGGAGATGGAGAAAATTGTCAATATTCAGTTTTATTATTCATACATATATTTACCAAACCAATGCATAGAATTTCAAGTCTTGTCTTAGGGGGTGTTGCAAGAAAGTTGCAATCAATTGCAAATTGTAAAGCAAATTAGAACAAGCATTCTGAATGGTTCAGGGTCTGCCCATTCAAGAAGATGCGCTTGCAACAATGATTTTGATTGGTCAGTACCGATCAGTTGCAACTTGCAATCAATCGCAACTTTCTTGCAACACCCCATTAGTATGCCTTCCCATAAAAAATGCAATGTTTAGATACATGGTAAAAATAATACAGACACTAACCAATCAAATCAAATTCAAGATAAGTTTGCACTGGATTACAAGTGCATGTATAATTCCACTAGCATTACCTTGCTCTGGTCTAGTTGGTCCTTGAGTACATCCATATCACCAAGGGCAACCTCTTCCGCTGAGAAGAACACATCAAGGTCATCCATCCAACTCGTTAGTCCACTCACCTCATCCTAGAAGAACCATAGCAGACAGATTATTGAGCATTAGAAAGTAGTGAGGTATCTAGCCAGTAATACAGCACACATAAAATTTTCAGGTAATTTGAACTTCGGGATCAGTTTCACAAGTTAACAGAATTCCCAGCCATTTTTTCATCTGGCTGAAACAATCAATAATAATTTTTTAGTGGAAGAACCGGATTCAGGAGGATTTTAAAAATATAAAATAACAAGGTTTATCCTTTCCAAAACATTACAAATCTTCATTCAAGATGGCCTTAATTCTTAAAGTGCTTCATGGAGAAAAAAAATCCTGCTCAAACTTTGTAAATAAATAAACGAACAAAACTTTTCCTTTCACTTTGCAAGACTTGAAACACAACATTTTCACTCTGAGATGAGTGGAAACTAATGAGTAGGACTACACCTACCAGCCACAGTCTAAGCTCATTAATGGACCTATCCAGCAGAGCCTTCCTGTCCTCGCATAGCCTGGTCACATCATCCCAGTTTCTATTCAGTTGAGTTACGTCCTTCTGAATGTTTTCAGCTTGCTTGGAGGTCCTGGCCGCAACAACCAGCTCCTTGCCAGTCCTGTTGACATAGTCGTAGCTGGAGCGCTGTTCCCCTATTGTTGTTTCGACCTCCTGCAATTATGGAATGGCAAATGGAAAGAAGAAATGAAGATTAATAATAATAATAATACCACTGTTCTTGTATAGCGCATATCACATTATGATATAACGTCCCTATGTGCTTCCAAAGGGTTTGGATATTATTAACCTGGCTTTAGCTCCGGCAGCCGTAATCAGCGCACAGTGCATTTCAAGGAATAAATCCTGCCAGGTACCCATTTAACACCTGGGAGGAGAGTGGCAAATGTGGATTAATGTCTTGCCAAAAGACGCTAGTGCCGGGCTGAAATTCGAACCCTCAACCCTTGGATTGAGAGTCAAGTGAATGAACCACTATACCACTATATCTACAATATACCTCTTTACCACTGTTTTCATATTGAACAAATGGTAACAATATTTCGTTTGATAGAATTTCACTGAATAAAAGGGGGAAGATGTGGACAAGCACTCGGGTAATCAAAAAGACATTTTGTTTTAGAAGTATGCATAAAATTGGAATACATTTCTTAAAAATAGTCCGAATTATCTTTTCTAGCATATTTTGATATTCTTGATATCAATATTCATGAGGCAAGGCTTCATCAGAATTTCAATGAGTAGCATAGCTATAAAAATGTCCTGCCTGTACATGCATTTCCTCAATTTATATTCTATAGCAGTATCAACAAAGAGATATATGTACAAAATAATATTCTTGTATACAGAACATTGTTTATAGTAAGATAACCTTTTAAGAAGGAACCATAATTCAAATCTTGAGTCACAATATATATTTCTTTCATATATCTCTGTACATATTGTTGCACAGGATCTGTTGATCTTTTCTACCTTGTATCTCTGCAGTTGATCCTCCAGCTCATCCAGATCCGACACAAAGATCTCCTCTTCCTTCAAGGCTTCCTGTACACTGGCCAGCCACTGGGTGAGTGCCTTCAGCGCTTCAAGATACCGGGCCGGAGGAGCGCTGTTCATCGCTTCTGTCAGAAGCTTCTCTCGCTCGTCCAGACGTTCGCGGATGGTGTCCCAGAGACGCCTGAACTCCTTGAGGTCACGGTTGGTCGATCGGGACAGGGTAGAATCAAAGGTCACAAGGGCAGCGGCAGTTGTGGATAGACGTTCCATGTGGCTAGCATTGATTGCCAGTTCAGTCTGTTTGGCCTGTATGGATGATAAAACACACATTGAAGAGTTAACAATTACATAATCTGACAGAGGCTGCTTTCTTTTCATTTAAAGATGAAGTTTAATTGTTGTCATGCTATTAGATGGTGAAAGAAACTGTCTGGAAACAATTGGGAAAGGTAGATTATGTAGTACATTAAAATTGGTATATACTGTGAGGTTTTGGAATCACCAAAATGATAAGAAATTGATGAATCATGCACTGCCCACAGAAATATTTACATGTATGGGACAACACAATGTGCAATGAAAGTTTCAGCTATTTCTCATCATATTTCGAATACCAGGGCACTGAAAGACCAATCCTTTTCAGGGGACATTTCTACTATGATGTTCTTACAAAACTGACATAAAAAGAATGAAAAAGCTCACAAATTATTTTGTGAGCTTTCCTAGAACTCAACCTTCTCTTTAAATTATAAAAAGACAGCTAAAGAACCTTGAGCCTTACCCTGCACTGGTCTAGCTGCATCTTGATTCTCTGAAGGTCCTCGGCCACCGGTCCTAGGTCCTCATCGAGCCAGTGCTGGATTGGCTCAACTGCCTTCTGCAGTCGTTTCAGCTCCGTCTCAAACTCCTGATGCTTCACGGCTTGGTCCAACTTGCGCTTCCGATCCTCCAGCATCAGGTGGACGTCGTTCCATCGATTCTGGAAGCTCTTCACCGAGTGCTGGATCTGCTCTGGTGAACCACCATCTTCTGGTCAAAAGAAAAACATTAAGAAAATCAGGGGACCCATCCTATTATGAGCGACCATTATTGAGAATTGATCGGAACTCGACGTGAGTTTGATATAAATCACAACTCTCAACATAAAGAGAAAGGCCACTGTAAATTTGAGATTGACGGGAGGACTAGCAAAAACATGACATGGTCCTGATCTACAACTAAAATGCATATTTGAAAATATTTTGTTTGAAATGTATTCTTTACTTCATTATACCATTAACCCATTCTGTTCCACTAGGTCTAAGAACAATTATCATCAATAACCAATCAAGATTCAAATTTGGAGATTGAACTCTTTATTTCATTGTTATATTTGGTTTTAAATATCTTCAACTGGAACAACCTTAACAATATGTGTACCTGTTTCTGTCTTAGCAAGAAACAAATAATATATTCAAGCCAAACTTGAAGCAGATAAGCTAAATTGTTGGGCAGGAGTTGCTGCTCATGACAGGCAAGGGGTTAAAATGTCAGGCACTTGAATGAATGAATAACCTTGAATACTGCTCCAGTATCTTACCTTCTTGGGTGAGATCTATCA
Source organism: Heliocidaris erythrogramma (assembly GCA_025617745.1). Classification (NCBI taxonomy): domain Eukaryota; kingdom Metazoa; phylum Echinodermata; class Echinoidea; order Camarodonta; family Echinometridae; genus Heliocidaris; species Heliocidaris erythrogramma. The sequence goes on from CM046858.1 coordinate 23,349,681, forward strand.
GCTTGTCAGCAAGCTCCGATACTGTCTTCACCCTATTCTTTCTCTCCTCCCAGTCATGGTCAAGGTTCTGTAAATAATGGATTTTAAGACACTCTGAAATCTACCACTTCTTTAGACATCTTCTTCTCCTCCTATTCCTTTTTTTCATTTCCCCATTCTCCTCATTTCTCACTTTAAATTTTCAAAATTTTACTTTCTTTTTCACCTCCCTCTCTTTCAAGCTCTCTCTACTTCCCTTCATTGCATCCTCCTTCCTACCTCCTCCTTCCCTCTCCTCTTTTCATCTCCCTCCTCACTCTTCTTCCCACTTCCCATAACCATCCCCCATCTATCGGATTAAATACACCATGTCTTTCTTTTTTCAATAACATAGGTCTGTATGGGTCTTTTTTACAAATAATGAAAATGCAGTCCAAAGGGTTACAAATATAATTAAATTTTTACCTATCAAACTTTTCAGAAACTGTTTCAGAAAATTAAAGATTCTCTACAGCAATTCCTACTGGCATATCAATATTCTTCATAATCTAGTTTGTTGACAATCTCCTACTTACCTCATAAATTTTCTTGCACACGTCCAAGTCGGGAGTCTCAGGTGTTGGCTCATCCTCCGACATGATCTTCTGCTCGGTGTCCTCCACCCATGCCACCAGACTGCCCAGCTCCCCGTCGAACCTCCGCCTCAACTCGCTGTCCTCGTTGGGCCTCTTCTTTGTCCCACCCATTGGAGGAGACAGTGAGGAGGCGGTGGAGGGAGAGGAGACGTGGACGGTCTGGTGGATGGTTTTGGTCACCAGGGTCTCCGTGACGACCGCATCGTTGTGCGAGTAGGTAGTGGTGGTGGTGGTGGAGTTGACCTCGTCGGTGACAGGGACGACGTTGAGGTTGAAGCCACTGTCAGCAACCTGTGTGGAGAGGTCAGCAACAGACAACCATCGCTCAAAGCAGTTACAACTGGTTTTCAGTTTTCTCTTTGATCTATACACTTACAGGGGTCAAGGGGCAAATGATCCTTAAGAATTAATAAGAACCAAACATTACAAAGAGTGATTCAGAAAGAGATTTTGTGAATCCTCAAAATGATCCCCTCACATAACAGTTGGTGTATCCTTCTGATGATCTTGAAGGAATTCTGAAAGAAGACTTTGGGTATTGTAAGCCAGAATCTTTTTAATCCGCATTGCTCACAAAATTCAGCTTTTGACTACTTACCAGCTTGGACTGGTTCTCCATCTGTTGGACGATACTGTCCCATCGCTGTGAGAACTCCTCTAGGGATGTCTGGATGTTTGACACTCCTGGATGGTCCTCTTCAAGGTGTTGTACAACGTTCTGAGCCAGTGTGTTCAGACGACCAAACTCACTGTGCTGCAGCTCAAGCTCCTGTTCTAGAGTCTGCATAAGATTAAATAATACAATACACTGATACTCGATGCCGCATTGTCCATCTAATTTGAGAATTTGAGGCACCAAAATTATATTCCCCTAACATTAGCCGAGCTGCTATAAAAAGGAACTTTCCTCCTACCTATATCCCTACATTTCATCTTTTTAATCGAGAGGATAATAAATGCTATCATTATAAACTTTACTGAATCATAATATACATGCACTTGATGAAATATAACATTTTCTCAATTTAAAATGCATTTCATTGCATAGGACTAAAGCAGCATTTCATCACCCTTGGTCTATCTTGATTTTCTGAGTTCACATATGGTCAAAGAAGATTTGAATAAGCTAAAAAGGCATCTACTGGTCAACTTCTTCATTGCTTGACATATTCTTTAATATATGGGACTAAAAGAAACAAACCTTGATCTTCTTGAGCATCTCAATAGCATCTGTGTCAGAGTGTGGTTGGGTCAGTCTCATGATGGCCAGAGAAGATTCCGCCTTGCTCAACCAGGCCTCAAACTGCCGCTGGGCGTCCGAGTAGCGCTGCCACTGAAGCTGAACGTCCTGCAGCACTGACCACTGCTGCTCTGTCCACTGACACACGCTGGCCCACCGCTCCCCAAGACTGGTCAGTTGCTCCTCTAAGACTGCGGTGGCTGCAATCAAAGGAATTGAGAATTGCTAAAGTTGGCATCATCGATTTGGTGACCCAACATTTGCTCTGGCAACATTTGCTCCGGGGTTCATGTCATCAAAGATATAGGGTTAGGGTTAGATATACATGTAGTGTTTAGGTCCAGGGTTAACATTTGGAATAAGATTAGTGTATGACATTGACCACAAAGTGATTGTCAACAAATCATGTGTCATAGAATCTATCCATCGAAAATGGACCTTCATCATGAAGCTTGTCAAGTTAAATTCGACTTAACCCTAATCCCATTGGGGAGGGGGGGCCTTTTTGGCCCCCCCTGTAGTTTTTTTCGCTGTGCTTCTAGACTGTTTGGAATTTCACGTTCAAACTTCATGACTTTTTTCTCTCAAGTCTCACGCATATTTTGATATATAATTCACCCCGGTTGGACATGTAGAACTGATTTTAGAGGTCGATAATTGCTTGACCGTCACAAACGGCAATTTTTGTACAGGTTTCTATGTAATTCATATATCCAATGCCAGATCTGTTATAATTGATATGATGAATTAGAATTTGGATTATTTCTTTGTTATTAGTTTATTTCATATACTTTTTTAAAAATCTTATTCTACTTGATATGTTTTACGTCTGTGCCAATTTTCAAGTCAATCGGTCTATTCGTTGCCGAGATCTGAGGGGGGGCCAAAAAGGCCCCCCCCCCCCCCCATGGACTCAAGTCCTCCAAATAACCCAATGGGATTAGGGTTAAGACCAAATTTAAACCCAGTGTTGGGTTTAAAGATAAAGTTGAGTTCTGGTCATGCAATTACATTGTGAAAGAAACTGTCTCAAAGCATTTGGGAAAGTTTGATCATTTCTACATAAGAATTGGTGTACACTGCAAGGTTTTGGAATCATCAAAATGATAAGAAATTTTGACCCAATCTCACTGAAAAACACATGCACTGCACACAGTAATTGGTATATGGGACTGCACAAAAATGAGGCGTGAATGTTCGGCCAGAACACTTCAGCTATTTCTTGTCATATTTTGATTATGAGGGCATTTGAAGAGCAACCCTTTTCAAGGGACATTTCTACTATGGCATTCATCCAAACTGACATAAAAGGAATGAGAGAAAGCTCACAAATTATTTTTCATTTTACCACGAACTGACACGTCTTTAAATTTTGGCAGAATACAGACCCACAAGTACATTAACTTACCGTTCTCTGGACTGCTCTCGTCGACCACTACCACCATGTGAGAAAGAGAATTAACCTGCCTCTGCTGCTTTTCAAGGTCCTCTTGAAGATCCTGCATTTAAAAACAAATCAGGGCCCGTTTCATAAAACGTGTTATCAATAACAAGTTGCAATAACTGTTATAAGCTACTGAAATCCTTGAATCTGATTGGCTGAGAGCAAATTTGTCATAGAAATTGGGCAGTTGTTATTGATAACAAGTTTTATGAAACAGGGCCCAGTTCAGACATGAGAAGATAATTTGGCGTAGAATGTAAAAAAAAAATTCTGTACTGGTCTTCACTGTTGTTATCTGTTTATTGTATTCCAAATCTTTTTTAATGATACCGACAATAGTAAGGAACAGCAGTATGAAAGGACCCTTAAGAACTGTGGGGTAAAGGGTTAATAATAATGTGTTTAGGAGTAAAATACTTATTAGAAAAAAGTAAAATTGCTCCGCTAAACGAATTCCTAACTTCCAACTCTGAAGGAAACCCTAAACATAACACCCAAACCTAACCTAAAATCCAGTTACACGTGTAAGCATAACTCTAACCCTATAACTTTGACGAAATAAAGTCTATAGCAATTGCCAACCCACCCTTAAATCATTGATCTGTTTATTCACAGCTTCCAAGCAGTCTCCAATGAAGCTCCTGTCATCGATGAATTGTTCCGTCTTTGTCAGCCAGTCTCGCAGGTCTTTTAGTTGTTTCTGTTGCAGCTGCATTAGTACTTCATGTAATCTTTGGCATAAGAAAATACAAGAACGGAGTTAGAATATTATGAAATTGAATAGCATAGAACAATTCATAGATACATCATCATGTCATGCACCCATATTTCACAATTACTGATCTGAACAATACTAAGTTTAGCTTAATGCTTGCCAGAAATAGGAGCTACATGTACCAAAAATGTGCATCATTCATACAAAAGTTAGCTACAGTACCATGTAATCACAATCACGTCATGTTTGCTTTCTTCCAAATTAATAATGGTCATACATGAAGCAGCCCAATAAAATCCTTATCAAGGTACAATCGATTCCTGCGACAAGACTGATATCATTTATTGATCTCCAAGTAACAACCACTAAGTTATGTTTTGGAGACAGAAATATTATGGTACATGTATATCTCATTCCTGTGAAATTACACAAAAAGTTGACAGCCCCATACAGTCACAATTGTATCGTCTTTAAATCATCTCACACACAAACACACACAAACACAAACACACCCACACACAAACACACAGCTTTACATGGCTTTACTTCCGAGGACAAGTATTGTTCCTCTATTGTTCCTCCGTCCTCGGACAGTCGACGGAATAGGGCACAAATTCATTGTTCAACGTTAGAGGACTATTGTCCGGCTTCCGAGGACCATTGTTCTCATGATTTTTTTTTTGTTCTCTGTCCGAAAATGTCCTCGGATATACGGCTAAACACGGCCACAAACACACACGCACACAAGAGTCCCACCCCATCATAATCATGTTACTACTCACAGTGACTGTCTTTCCATTGCTGATAACCTGAGTGCTTCCCAACGACTGTTGAGCAGTGTCATTTGCTCCCGTATCTCACTCTCCTCCTCCTCGTTGACCTTTGCTTCGATGATGAGGTGGTTCCCTTCCTGTAGGGCACTCCCAACACTGTTCTGATGGGTCATCAGTTCCACCATGAATTTCTGGAAAAGGACAAATAAGAATGTTCTTCTATTAATTTAATTTTACATTTTAATTTATGTTCCTAATTATATTGACCCTTTTCATACTATAAGCAGGAAAATCCTGTATAGGATTGAACAATGAAGTAAACTTGTAATAATATTCACTTCTGGTAAAGCACACATCAATTTATGACATACGTCTCAGTGAGCTTCCATGGGGCTTTGGATATTGACCCTATAAAGACTTTGTGGCAAAAATTATTTAAAAAATAATAGACTTAAAAAATAATCTCATCAAGTAAATTTATATTTTTTTTAAATAGCATAATGATGATTGACATTATTTTACTACATGTAGCAAAATTACAAATGCTTCATCTGCAAGAAATGTTCATGATATATGCAAATACAGGTAAGTTAAATCAAATTTAATTAATTCTTTTATGATCTGATGCATACATTACATCTTTTTGTACATGTATATTTATATTTTCTATCTCCTTCTTCTTCAACCAATAAGTCTATCCATACCTCTTGAACGTGGGACTGCTCCTTAACCTCATCAAATACTATCTGATAGATACAATTCTCACTTACGATGAACAGCTTCTCTCATTTTTCTTCAACCTATCAGCTCATTCTCATATCATGTACAAGGAACTGCTAATTCACTTTATCTGCTACTATCTGATACATGTACCAGGGGAGTGTTTCATCAAGTGTTTTGTCAGTGATTTTTACTGACAAATTTGCTCTCAGCCAATCAGACGCAAAGATTTCAGTAGCTTATAACAGTTGTCGGAAAAAAATCAATGACAAAACACTTGATGAAACGCTCCCCTGGACATGCAGATACATCTTGAATTTATATTTGCATGTTCTCTCATTCTTCTTTAGTTTATCCTCACCTCATGCACGTGGAACTGCTCCTTCACCTCATCCACGTTGCTGGAGACCTCCTCCTCATGCTCCAGGTGGCTCTCGGCATTGAGTAACCATGCCAACACCGTCTCCATGTTGCCCTGGTAACTCTCTATGTCTATCTCACTCATGTCGGATAATGACTGCAGGGGATGAAAATAGTAAGCAAAGATACACTGTAAGTACATATACATGGATAAGCTCACTCATTCATGCATTCACTCACTCACACTCAACTCACTCATTCACTCATTTGCTCACTCACAATAACTCCTTCTTTCACTCACTCACTCCATCACTTACTAATTCATTCACTCACTCACATATTCATTCATTCATTCATTCATTTATTCATTCATTCACACTCTTTCATTTATGCAATCATTCACTTATTAATTAACTCACTCATTCACTCACTCACTCACTCAATCACATCTCTCTCCAACTCACTCACTAACACACATTCTCTTTCCCACACACTAACTCACTCTTATGTTTCTTCTACTACATGTAGGTCTGGTGATGTGATCAGTCAGTCAGTCAGTCAGTTAGTCAGTCATTCATTCAGTCAGTCATTCATTCATTCATTCATTCATTCACACTCTTTAATTTATGCAATCATTCACTTATTAATTAACTCACTCATTCACTCACTCACTCACTCAATCACATCTCTCTCCAACTCACTCACTAAGTCAGTCAACTCACTCAAGTAGATTTAATGACACAGTGGTAAAACTGTCTTGTGAGGGATATTTGAGACCCTACTACATTATTAGTCTCTTGCATCTCTGCAATCAATCAATTAATCAATCAATCAATTAATCAATCAATCAACTCACTAGGTCTGGCGACGCAGTAGTAAAACTCTCCTGCGCTGAGCTGCGACTAAGATTGAGTGAGGTTTGAGACCCGACTACTCGGTCAGTCTCTCGTATCAAGGTGGTCTGGCTAGATAGTACTTTATAGAGGGAGGTTACGTACATCAACACAGACTTCTTGTCTGGTACACCTACGTTGATGTCTGAGAAAAACAAAGCATAAAAAGTGCATGTAGTCAACAAGAAATGTACAATATCATGACAAGAGATAAACAAGCAAGTAAGAACAATATTTCTAAGTGGGACAATGCAACCCTCATGTGACACACTTCTAGGAATGTTTTTAAGTCATATTTAAAAAAAACAATTTAGCTTGTAATACATACTCTATTTCACAGGATGACAAGCTCCCTTCATCTTTCTTTTCTTATTAGTTAGCCTCCATATGTTTGGTATTAAAAAATCATGTACCTGTACTCTTAATTGAGTTAAATTTTGTTTTTGATTCTGTAAAATTAATGTTAAATTTTGTTTTTCGATTCTGTCAAATCTAACGTGAAGGTGTGCTCTAGTCTTATTTTAGGACCCTGCTTTCTAAAACGTTATGGTATACACTATCTTTAATCAGCTTTTTGAAACAATAAGTTTGTAACTAACCCCCTGGATATGAGTCCATCGAGTATCTATGGTGAAATTGCTATGTGCTACTGTGAAGGCATGTTCTAGTCTTTCTTTGGGCTTTTCTTTCAATACTGTACTTTTAATATACCTTCTGAGTGAATAAAACTCTACTAACCTTCTGGATATAAGAGTCCATCTATGTTGAAATGGTTATGTGCTACTGTGAAGGCATGTTCTAGTCTTTCTTTGGGCTTTTCTTTCAATACTCTACCTTTAATATACCTTCTGAGTCAATAAAATTCTACTAACCTTCTGGATCTAAGAGTCTATCTATGTTGAAATGGCTATGCGCTACTGTGAAGGCATGTTCTAGTCTTGCTTCAGGCTCTTCCTTCAAAAGGTCATGATATACAAAAAGGTCAGGTCTGTATAAACAAGTTAGATAAAAAGAGGAGCAGAAATTAAACATACGTATCGGTTATCTTATCACATGCCTGCTATACGAGGATGTCAGGAGAAGAATTTGTGAGATAAAGCACACCGCAGAGAAGAATCAGTTACATGTAAACAATGTCTGCTAGAATCTGCTAGAAACTCTAAGGGTGGTAACTAAAATTTTAGATATCATTTGAGTTGCAGCCATTTTGGCTATCAGTAAACGATATATATGTACACAGATATTTCTGTGTACAGCTGTATCTTTTTCAAATCGTGATCAAGTTGCACCACATTTGGAAGATTGTTGAATAGTTTGACTGTTGCTCCACAATTTTAAACTGCAAAGAATTAAAAACTATCTCCAATTCCAATAACACTTTCTAATGGACAGATTATAGATACACATGCTAAAAAAGTGTTTCTTCCGTTACCAATGTATTATGGGAGATTAAATTGGGACAAAATTTCTGAAGCTTGAAACTTGTCATGAGCAAATATACAGATTTCTTACACATTCTATTATTATTGGCTTGTATATCTCCCACATAACACACACAAAAATGAAAATTTGTACAAATTAAAGTAATTGTCAAATATATTATGACAAGTACTGAAAGGTATAAGAGGTAATGATAACCATGCGGCCACGGTTGATTAATAGCACATAAGTCAAATTGTTAAAAAGGCAGAAAGCAATAAAGCAATTATGAGCTGAGAATTTTAACTTTTACCACATATTAAAGGGGAACAGTCACCCTAAAATAACTTGTATGTTATTAGAAGATTGCAATATTTCCTTACGGAAGTACTATTTGATGCTGTAGAATGTAGTATACCAGAAACCAAGACATACAGAGTAAAATGATTTCTGGTGTTTGATCCATTTTGAGCTCCAAATTACAAGTCTATTCTTTGGCTTTGATACTGACCTATATCTATGTAAGATGGCATTGAAGGCTAAACCATCTCTCCAGCTACTTGTGAAGTTTTTGACATCTACACTTTCATACCTGAAAAAGAATTGAAAATAAAGATAATCAGAGACATGCATAAATGTATGCTGTAAAATAACAAGAGGAATAAGTAGTTTAATACTACAAAATGAGAATACATAGAAAAATCAATTGATTAAGACAAAGATAATTACATTTACACCTCTATAGATCCTTACATGTATAACAAATAAATTGTTGCTATATTTGTGTGGTTATATGTTGATTTCTCATGAGATTGCTTAGTTTTTCTTGCAATTTGATCGATGACTTGGGTATATAGATTTTAAAGTCTCCGTTTCTATGACAGATTGTTTCAGTTTGTTGTTTCAGTTTGTTGTTTTTGCTGGATGCTGTCACTTCAAAATGTTGTTTGTTTGTTATTAGTTTGCTTTTAATTTTTGTTTTGTTTGGTGTTTGCTGAACTTTCAACAACCCTTGCATTGCCTTGTGTGCAAAGTTTTCTCATACTGCTGTTCCATATTTCATTTGATTCCAATGTTTTTGTCTGTCTGACTTTGTGGGCGGGCATGATGGTGGTGTTGTTTGTTTGTCTGTTTTTATGTTTTGTTTACATATTTACTTATAATAGTAATAATAGCTACATTTATATTGCGCACGTATCCATCCCAGAGGATGCTCAAGGCTGCCCAAAGGCGCTAAAAGCATTCAAGGAATAATTTCCTACCTGGTACCCATTTACTACACCTGGGTGGAGGGTGGCAATGTGTTATTTCTTTACTCCATGTTAGGAAGCTTAGCGAAACGTAAGGGCGCGTAACGATGCGGGAGAGATGCAAAGAGCAAAATTGCTACTTTGTCTGTGCATCTAAAATTACCATCAGAATTACCTGAATAACAGTTTTCATATTATTTTTCATAAAAGTGTGAACCGAGTATTAATTCTACATCCTACTATTTCAATTCTGCCTCCATATTCAGTTACCCTTGTGATGTTTCTTTACGCCATGTTACACAGTCCTTTCATACGGCTGTTTCCAAACTATTGGTTATTCATTTGTTTGTTTGTTTGTCTGTCTGTGTACATGTATGTCTGTTAAGTGCTTTTGTTTACAGATTTCCTCACCCATGTGTTGTTTCTTTACACCATGTTAATACAGTCCTTTCATACTGCTGTTCCATACTATTGTCAGTATCCTTTAAGACAGCTTTGGCCTGTAATAAACAGACAACAGTCAATATCAATAATTCATGCATTCATAAAAAGGACAATTACGATAACATTAACCCCTTCCATGCCACCAGATTTTTGAGCAATTGTCAAAAATGAACTTTCAATAGTTAAGTATTAACTTTCATTGAGCAAACTGGGCAAAGATATATTGCATAGGAATAAATATTATATTGAAGGCACATGTTTCTGTACGAGGAAGAATTTTCAAGCCATTCTGAGCCTAAACGAAATGTTCAACACTGAAATTTTTGGGTGGGATTTGCCGCCCACGGCATGGTAGGGGTTAATACACACAAAATATTCATAAATTACTTTCACTTCTTCCTTCATAAAAAAATAAAGTATTTTATTTATCATTCACTTATTTCTGTCTTCTTTATTCATAGTGGCACTAAAACAAAAATAGAAACAATGTTAATATCATAAAAAATTAAAGTAACTTGAAGTATTTGTGAATCAAATGAAGATGATAATGAATACAATAACAACGATAGAAATCATATTGTGTGTTGAGAGCCAGAAGGGCATTAACTCTGTGTTAAACGATATGAGTTAAGACCTCTCTGACTCTAAGCAGACAATATAATGAAAAAATGAACATAAGAGTGAAGTTTGTTACTACTAACCTCCCAGTGTGCTATGATGCTCCACACCAGACCAAGTGTTAACTTTGGGCTGCCATCGACGATATCGTTACTGCTAATATTCACCAATCGTACCTGAAGGTGACATAACAAGAATCATACTTTCATAATAATTTTCTCATCAGAAATCAATCTCTGATTTATTTTGAATGCTAACAAATAACTATTCAGAAAGATAATACAAAGTGATTGTGACATCATGGCCAAAGTAACAGTTCTGTCAACAACTCAAGCGGTAGTCTTATGGGGAAGCTTATGAGGAAAAAAAGATACTTGAAGCTAAGTGGAAGACAAGGGTGTCTTCCCTCAAAACAATTTTTTATCAGCTGACCAACTGAGATGAATACATGATGCAGAGAGAGAGAGAGGGAGAGATCGAGAGAGAGATCAGAGCAAAGATGAAAGGGAGATAACTTATGTTGACTGAACATGTAATTATAATTACAAAGATGATAGGAAAACGAAGAGCATTAATTTACTGTAGCATAAAAATGTAAAAGGGAGAACAAAGACAAATTTACTTTAACTCTTACTGTGCCAAGAGTTTAGCTCTCCTCAAAATTTTACGAAAATGTGATCAATGCTTTCTTTTCAAATGTCTCCACTTCATACCATCTATTATTTCACAAAATATTGTGTACAAAACTAGTAGAAAATTTATCACCATTTCTTATGATATGAAACATTATGAAACTTTACCCAACTTTAGGCATAAGAATGATTGAAAATTACATTTGAGTTTCTTTTGTCCATTATATTTTTGGTTTCTCATTTGTTTACTATTGTTTAATGTTGAAATAAGGTAATATCTTCTTTTTAAATCTGCAATTTTCTCTGAAAATTTCTATGGTAGCATATAACTATAATGATATATATAGAAATGTATGTTCAGTAGTGAACATTTTATCTACGAGTGAGCTTCACTTACCTATCCAATAACAAGTGCCATTATTCTTTGCCAGAAGAATTCCCTCGGCTATTAAAAAATTGACCTTTTGACCCTGGCAGCCCTGCTAGCCACCTGGGAAACCCCGCACACTCGCGCTATAAGAATCCCCACATGTTATAAAACATCCTCTTTCGGAGCCGGCATAGCAGATAAAATGCCGCAGAGTGGGGAAGGAGGGAGGGGTCCCATAGGTAAGTGAAGCTCACTCGTAGATAAAATGTTCACTACTGAACATACATATCTACTTCCTTTCGCTTCACTTACCTATCCAATAACAAGTGCCAGATTCCAACAGACAATATGGCGGAGGGACTGCGGCACAACATACGTACTCAACTTCAGGACGGAAGACAGACCCATGAACCACAAGAAGGTCTCTACCGAACCAACAAAACGTACGAAAAAAAAAAAAAAAAAAAAAAAAAAGGGGGCTACCAGGGCAGCGGAGAAGTCAAAGCACCAGTCACTTTCTATTAGGGCAGGAAAGGACAGCTGATGCAAAAGCAGCTTCCTTAGACATAACATCAGATAGGTAAAAGGAAGTGAAAGTATTGGGGTTATGCCAATAGGCCGCTTTCAAAATATCCTCGAGGGGAACCCCCTGGAACAGGGCCCAAGAGGAAGCCACCCCTCTCGTATCATGGGCACGAACCTGAGAGAGAAGGGTGGAATCTCCCCCAGACCTAATCGCTTGAACAATCCAGCGAGAAATGGTGTCTGGTGAAACAGCTCCATGAGGAGCAGGAATGCTGACAAAGAGTTGCTCCGATCTACGAATTGCCTGGGTTCGATGAATATACCACTTCAACGCCCTTACAGGGCACCACAACTTGTCTTGCTCAATCGATGAGAAAGACTTGAGCGAAGGAATGAACACTTCACCAGGGGACGAAGTCATAGTTTGATTTTTAGCCACAAACTTAGCGTGAGGGATAAGTCTAACACCATGTTTTTCCCAACGGATATGGCCAGGACTTACTGTCAATGCATGGAGGAAACTACGCCTCCTTCCAGAAGCTACTGCCAACAGAAATACAGTCTTCACTGTTAGGTTCATCAGAGAACTAGCGTCCATCGGTTCAAAGGGAGCTTTAGCTAAAGCACGCAACACCCGTGACAAACCCCAAGACGGGCTCAACCTAGCCTGAGGGGGTTTAGAAAGGAACAAAGATTTTACGAGCCTAGAGAGGTACTTGGAAGAGCTCAGCGTTTCTCCATCCTGAAATTTACCTTCATGGATGGCTGAAATAGCGGACCTGTAGCCTCGAATCGTAGATATGGCTAGGTTCTTATCAAACAGATGAATCAAAAAGTCTGCTATCTCCCCTAGAGGAGCAGAGGTCGGATCAACTTGGTGGTCGTTGCACCATCTGACGTAGTATTGTAGTCTAGAGTCATAAGTATTCCTCGTTGATTGTCTGAGGAATTTCGCTGAGAGATCGGCAGCTCTGCTAGAAAGGCCTGCCTGAGTCGCCATTGACCTGAAATGATCCATAACGTCAATTTTAGGCTGGGAAGATTTGGATGGTAGATCGTCGTCCCCGGTTGCCGCAGAAGATCTGCTTCGTCCGGGAGAACTACCGGGGGATGAATCAGGAGACTCGTCAGAGTCGGGAACCAAGGGCGTTTGGGCCACCAAGGGGCCACCAGCAAGAGGTTCGCTTCGTCCCTCATCACTTTCTGAAGCACCTTGGGAATCATTACAAAGGGGGGGAAAGCATAGCCCAGGATGTTTCTCCATGATATCGAAAGAGCATCCATGGCCAGGGCTGCCGGATCTTTGTGGTTCGTGCAATAAACCGGTAGTTGTGTATTCAGGGCCGACGCAAACAAGTCGACCTGTGGGGGACCGTACCTGCTGAATATGAGGTTCGCGACCACTGGGTCCAGTTGCCATTCCGATGGTAGGCAACTCCCCCTGGAGAGGAAATCCGCAATGTAGTTGTCCTTCCCGGGGATGTGAGACGCAATTAATCTGGTTTGGATGGAATCGCACCACTCCAGGATCTCTAAGGTCAAAATGCACAAACTTCTTGACCTTGTTCCCCCTTGCCTGTTTAGATAAGAGACCACCGTAAGATTGTCCGATCTTATCAACACCACCTGACCCTGAATCTTGTCCTTGAACCCGAGCAGGGCATAACGAACTGCCAGCATTTCCAGAATATTGATGTGGAAGGACTTTTCCTCTCCCTTCCAACAACCTTGAATCATCTCTGTACCCAACACTGCACCCCAACCCTGGTTCGATGCGTCTGTGTAAATAACCAGAGAAGGAGTTGGATTGACAAACTGTTTTCCTACCTGAAAATGATGGGGATTGAGCCAAACTCGGAGAGCTTCCGCCATCGAATCTGTCAGAAAGATGAGTTTGTGTACAGGATCCCTGTGGGGACGATATTGACTGAGGAGCCCCAATTGTATCATTCTCATCTTCCGTTGGCAATTGGGAACTGTGTCTAAAAGACTCGCTAGATACCCTAGGAACTGAAGCCAAATAAGGGCTGTCGACCTTGGTCTGTCGAGAATGGACAGTCCTACCTGCTTTATCCTGTCCACCCTGTGGGCGAGGGGACGAGCAAGCTGGTACCGGAGATCCAGCTTTGCGCCTAGAAATTCTGGATGTTGGGAAGGGGTTAGATGAGACTTCTCGAAATTTATTATAAACCCCAACCTTGTGACCAGTTCTATTGTCATGTCTATGTGACGACGTAGGTTGTGTTCGGAGTCCGCCACTAATAGCCAGTCGTCCAGATAAACAAATATTTTGATGCCTCTTTCTCGTAAGTGTGAGGCGATGACCTGCACGATACGCGTGAAAATGCGTGGGGCCGAGTTTAGTCCGAATGGTAGAGCCCGGTATTGATACACTTCGTTTCCTACGGCAAACCCGAACAGGTGTTGAGCCGAGTGAGCAATAGGGACGTGCAAGTAAGCGTCCTTTAAGTCCAATGTAGCAGCCCATTCGTTTGGTTTGAGGAGGGGAAGAATGGTGGCTAGGTTTTCCATTTTGAAGGTAGAGTTTGCTATGTACTGGTTTAGTCTTTTGAGATTTAGAACCATGCGGAAACCTCCAGTCCTTTTGGGGGTTAGGAACACTGGCGAGAGAATCACATTTCTCCCTTCGGGAACTCGTACTATGGCCTTCTTGCATAGTAGTGCATTTATTTCCTCTAGCAAGGCCTTTCTCTTTTGAGGATGAAGAGGTAATTTTGTTCTGTTGTGCAATTTTGGTAGAAATTCTAACCTTACGAGGGGAACATAGCCTTTCTGAATTATTGATAGAATCATTTTGTCTGATGTGACTTGTGTCCATTGGTGGGCAAATTTTTGCAGTCTGCCCCCGACTGGGGGATGCCCTGTTTTGGGGTATTGATAGTCAGGAATGATAGGGGTAGTCCCGCGGGACCTGGTTCTTGTTGGTGGGGCCCAAGTTTTGGCCCCGGGATTTATCGGTCTGCCTTCTGGCAAATCCCCTTTTTCCCCCTCTGGGGGCCTCGTAAGAGCGACCGAACACTTGATCGGGTGGGGGAGGTCTCGAGAAGTCCCTAGACTTTCTATCATCTCGAAAGGGACCCGACTGAAATTGTTTGTCCCGAGGCGACTGGCGGGAATGACGGTCATCTTTGGTGAGTTTATACACCGTTTTGGCGGCTGTGCTCGAGGCCGAAATGTTTTCGTCCAGGACGGCCTGGAGTCTGCCCGAGAAAATATCCGGTCCAGAAAGGGGAAGCTCTCTTAGAGCCTTATCCGCTTCTTTCTCAAGCTTAAGATGTTCTAACACTCTATCTCGGCGATGGTTAGTGCAAAGTAGGGCCGTACGAGAAGCCTGTTCAAACTGCATATCAGAAGTGCGAAGCAGCAAATCTGAGATCTTCTTTCGGTCTTCTGCCGAAATAGCTAGGCGGTCTGATTCGCGCAGAGCCGTAATCAAATAACTCTGGTACGCAGCCAGACGCATAGAAGAGCGAGCTGCCCTATCAATGAATGTCAGACGATCTTCTGACTTTTTGAACGAGCGATTCCTCATTGGATTGAATTTGCTCTTCCGAGAGCGGGCGTCTACCACGCGAAAAGCAGACTCGGGTATACGCGGAGTGCTAAAAATTTTTTCATAATCTCCGCTGTCGAATCTATAGCCCGCTTGCACCTCCTTGCGGTACGGACGGAGATGGTAAGAACGGCCAGCTAAGTTATTATAACATGATGAGAAGGGGGCATCCAGTTTCACCGCACTTCCCTTCTGAGCAGGAGACTTCAACTCTGAGTCTATGCAAAATATAGGCTGTGTTTCGTTATCCTCACCACGAGAGGTCGACTGAGACTTTAGTTGAGGGCAGTATTTTATTACCAAGTCGGCCGCTGATAAAATCTCTTTGTTGGGAGTCCGCTGCTCGTATTCGGTTGGGGTGGATTCTTGTGACTGAGAACTTCTAACACTCCCAAAATTCTCCGATCTAGCGGACACAGAATACAGGGAAAAGCTTTCCCCCTCATCGCCCCATTTATTCGCACGTGATGCCAATTGGGGCTGATGATAACCAAGCTCCTCATCAGACACTTCGGTTAAATGAATAGAAGCGGGAGCAGGATGTGACCGACCCCCAAGATCAGCCGATTCACGGTAACGGGGCTTATCGGTACGACGAGAGCAATCCCGAGATTTCCTGGCGGGGAGGGAGTCTTCCCTACCACCAGCGGGAACCGTCCCCTGCCGAGCGGGGAGGTCCTCCCGTTCCGGCGAGTCTGGCGGGGGGCGCGAGACGGTATGCGGTGCTGAAGAGCTACGGGGACCTGTCGAATCACCCGCGATTGCGGGTAGGGTCTGCGTAGCTGAAAAAACATAAGAGTTCCCCGAACCTGTCGTATCCCCTGCCCGAGCAGGGAGGGTTCCGGAGAATTGTTGAGCGAAAGCTGACATGGCCTGAAAAAAGAAGTTGCAGGCCTCCGCGGAATCAGGAAGAGACGAGCTCGGGGCCCCGAGAGCGGGACCCACGCCCGGTACTACACGTTGCGGAGCTCCCGATGGGAGCTCGGGTTCTAACGATTGACGTCCCGTAACTCGGGACTGAGCCTCAGAGCCGGAGGGGGTGTTGTTATCACCCACGACCTCGGACTGCTGAACACTAGCCTTAGCTATGGAGGTGGTTATTTTTTTAGAACCATCAACCTCGAGCAGGCTATCGGACTTATGTTTGGAGGTGGTAGACAGTTTACCATCGACCTCGCTTTTGTTTTTGGGTTTAGCCCCCGTTTTAGTCTTTTTCGGAGGGGGAACCTTCGGAGGGTTAGCGCCGGGCTGGGACGGCCGCTTTCTCCCTCCACTGCTGCTGTTCGACCGCGGCGCCGAACGGGAAGAAGAGGAGGCTTGATCGAGCGCCTCGGCTAAAGTTAGGTTTTCTTTCGTCATAATTACGACTAAGAAGAAAACTAGAAACAAGAAAGGTCTACTTAGCTGAAATTACGAAGGATTTCTTGCAAAGGTAGTGTAAATAATCCTTGTAACAGTCCAATAAATTCCAGAAAAAACTCGCGAGGGAATCACTGTAATGAACGTGAAGGCACGTCGGCAAAGAAAGAGGATGTTTTATAACATGTGGGGATTCTTATAGCGCGAGTGTGCGGGGTTTCCCAGGTGGCTAGCAGGGCTGCCAGGGTCAAAAGGTCAATTTTTTAATAGCCGAGGGAATTCTTCTGGCAAAGAATAATGGCACTTGTTATTGGATAGGTAAGTGAAGCGAAAGGAAGTAGATTGCTTGATCCACGCTCAAAATTTTGATATACATTGACCACCATATACCTTTCCCGTGGTCGAGCAATTGGTGAATGAAAATGACAAGTCTATCTGTCACATACATGTATATGTGACATCGGCACTGAAAGAGTTAAAAGAGTTGAAAGAGTAATTAAAATATATAGGAAACAGAGATGTCAGTCAATACAGAAGAGAAAATCGTCTGTTGAGAGCCGTAAGGGCGTTAACTCACATACTTTAACACATAGTTAATGCCTTCTTGCTCTCAACAGACAAATAATAGGGGATAGGCAAAGAGGACAATGATGAAAGAGGATGATAGGAGTTCCTGTAGGCAATGAGTAGGGAGAGAATGAAGAAAATGGGAAGAGAGAGGGAGAAAAGAGAGTTAGGGTAAGTGAGAGAGTGAGAGACCGAGGGTGAAAGAGCGAGAGAGTAAGGGTGAGAGAAAGGAAGAAAGAGATACAGAAAGTGAGGGAGGGAGGGAAGAGAGAGAGAGAGATAGGGAGAGAGATAGGGAGAGAGATAGGGAGAGAGATAGGGAGAGAGATAGGGAGAGAGAGAGGAAGAGGAGAGACAGACAGAGGGAGTAAAGGTGAGAAAGTGAGAGAGTGAGGGAGAGAGGGTGAGAGAAAGGAAGAGGGAGAGAGGAAGAAAGAGAAACGGAAAGTAACAGAGATTGAGAGTGAGACAGATAGGGAGAGAGAGAGGAAGAGAGAGAGAGGAAGAGAGAGAGAGGAAGAGAGAGAGGAAGAGAGAGAGAGACAGAGGAAGAGAGGAAGAGAGAGAGAGAGAGAGACAGAGACAGAGGCAAGCAAGAGAGCAAGATAGCTGAAGTAATGATGTGGCCTGCCCAATCTCAGCATGATGGATTATAGAAGGGTAGAGAATGGGTCTATGTTTACTAAACATTGCATCAAAGCGTGACATTAATCATGATGGTGATGGCGACAGACAGAACTGATGGCTACGTTGTCACTACCGCAACAAAGCTTAAATTGTATTCACACTGCATCCAACTTTTCGAAAACTAAAATGTTGAACCGAGTTTTCTGGAAGTCACATTGTGTGGACATTCCCACCAACATCTCTGTTAAAATCAGATGTTTCTGAGAACTTGGTGTTTATTGACACAAATCCGGATATTCCTGCATATACAGAAGTACTGTATAAACCTCCAGTATTTGTTCATCATCATGTCCTTTTCAATGTTCCTGTTGTTCCACAATTTTTGATAATTGTGGAAGATGCAGTGTTCTTTGCAGATCATCTTCTAGAAAGAACAGGTCTAAAAGATGCTGAACCTTTAGTGTGGATGAGCTCATAATGCCCTTCATCTATCCTCTACTTTACACGCTGTTATTTTCGCGTGATTAAATTTTTGTGCTGAGCGACCCAAAAACATATTCGCGGGTTCTTGAATTCACGCTGCACAATTACTCACTCGCAAAAATGCAAGATTTGATTTGATATTTCAATGCATGACAATCTTTTTTTTTTATTTCACACACCGCGATCTATCCAGTCAAATGCATTAGGCACGCAAGTCTACACACCAGTGCAGCTCCATTTATTGTTTCACACACGCGCGGTCCATTCAAATGCATATTACAGACACAACTACACACACACACTCTAAAATGAATTGGATTCAAATCAGATGAAGCGCGCAATGCAGCGCACATCCAAAACAAGCATAAGAAATCATGCTATTTTTGCGTGTTCTAGAATTCGCGCCCGCCGTAAATAGCGCAAAATCCGTGAAAATTAATGTACCGCAAATATATCTGCCTTTACAGTATCCGTCTCCATTCCTCTTCTTTAATGCAGTCATCTACTATGACATACACAAATTTCAAAGACTCTTCTGTAATCCTGATTGAAATTACATAAAATCATAATGATTTGCTACCTTTTAAGCCTCACAAAAGGCCCCATTTTACACATTTTTTATTTCTTGATACAACCATACAACATGCAATTAGTTTCATCTATCTGATATACACAAGGAGAATTCCACTTAGGCTCCTTGAAAGAAGTATATGGAGGATCAATTTCAACCAAGAATGATTTGTCAAAGTTCAATTGCTCTACACCAGAAATACGCAATTTTCAAGAGCACATCAAATATGACCAGCTATGCACTACAATTCGTCACTGGTTTCGCGAACCAACGTATCTCCTGTACTTTAGCCTGAGAACGAAACCAGCAACGAAATAAACGGGAGAGGTTTACATTTTACAAATTTGGGATAAAATAATCCCAAAGTACCTCCCCCCACCCCTCTCAAAAAAAAAAAAATTAAATTAAGTCTTCCCTCCTCTATCCCATTTCATCCTAGTAAAAAAGAAAATTAATCATCAATGCCTCCTGAACAGCAGTTAATCTGGTTACCATCCATGTAATTAAATCACGTGAGCTATGAGTGGAAACAGGGCCTATGAATAGTGAAAACAGGGTTGATGGCTTGCCACATGTGGCGACAGATTCGTCTTCATCATGGAGCCTTTTGTGTACACTGGATGAATCCAAATTAAGAAAGTCTATCTGATTGGTTACATGTATGCACGAAATCAGAAGAGGGCAAAGTTGCTGTAGGGATAGAATTTGACTTGTTGATATATTCTGATCGAACTAAAAATAGATGATGCCTGTCCGAACAGTGGATTCATCCTCAGTATAATTTAATAATGCAGTAGACTGTAAATATCCTTTCTTTCAAAACACTTTGGAGTACAGTAGGCAGTCGAAACTGATCAAAGTTTTTACACAAATACTGTAGTTGGTATTTTCAAAGAAATAAATCTATGTATGCGTTTCTTCTTGAATTGAAAATAGGTCCATAAATTGGTAAAATTGGTAATGTTTCATAATGTTTCTACTAAAGATGAATGATGAGGGAAAGATTATCGTTAAAAGCTTGTCTCACAACATTTAATATTTGATAAATATTCAAAACTTGTTGGCACTGTATAGGTTCACTCAAGGCCTACTGGAAGAAAATCAAAAGACCATGTAATAAAATGGTACGAGTCAAAATGATAAAGAAGTACAATGTGATACTCATTATCTTTTGGATGTCTACTAAAATCTGAAATGTTGTACTTTATATACTTGAGTGTAAAAAAAAATATAGAGATTTTTGTTTTTCAACAGAGCTCTGCTATAGACTTTCTTTTAAACGATTTTGAAAATCAGTTTTCCAGAGATCAGTCACTCTGTTCTTGTTTTTCTTTTTTCTTCTTTCTGCTGATTAGCATTATGAGACAGTAGAGTACATTTTTTTTCCTTGAAATGTGTTATGGCCATTACTGCAAATTAAAAAATTGATAATTTTCCAAATTTCTTTAAAATACTCACTAAAACACAAAGACGTGATATTCATTTGCCCCTTGCCATCACAAAATCCCACAATTGAGACATGATAAGCACTGACCAGTTGCATTATTTATCATTCATTGCATTCATAGTCTTTGCATGGGACCTCCTTTAGCGACCCTCACTTGCAAACCATCGTTATTTTGACATAAAGCTCTATTGCCTCCAGAGCGGAGAGCAAGCGAGCAAACGTTTTCATATGAAACGGCTCGTGGGTAAAACTGTCCGCGTGTTGATACAAGACATAAAAATCCGCGCTAGTATAAATATCCCTTTCCACTATCGCGGGTGACCAGCATATCATTGGCTTATCACGACCGAAAACGTCAGCCTGAAGATATCATTTTATGACCAACCTTATATAAACAACAATTTCTCGATAAGCCTTATCAGCATGTATTATTACATGATGTACCAGTGTGGATTGTAATCGTACAACTTACATTGTCTTAACGGACTGCAATAGACCATTCATTGTCAAGACAGAAGTCACTGCCATTTTCTCTTTCTTGTTCTCTCTCTCTTTGTCTCCCTCTACACGCATTTCAGTTTATACGCCTTTCTTTCCATATCTCTATCTTTCTCTCTCCCTCTCTCTCTACATGCATTTCAGTTTATACGCCTATCTTTCCATATCTCTATCTTTCTCTCTCTCTCTCTCTCTACATGCATTTCAGTTTATATGCCCTTTATTTCCATATCTCTATCTTTCTCTCTCTCTCTCTCTCTCTACATGCATTTCAGTTTATACGCCTTTCTTTCCATATCTCTATCTTTCTCTCTCCCTCTCTCTCTACATGCATTTCAGTTTATACGCCTATCTTTCCATATCTCTATCTTTCTCTCTCTCTCTCTACATGCATTTCAGTTTATATGCCTTTATTTCCATATCTCTATCTAGCTTTCTCCTTTCTCTCTCTCTCTCTCTCTACATGCATTGTTTATACGCCTTTCTTTCCATATACCTTTCTCTCTCTGTCTCTCTCTCTCTCTCTACATGCATTTCAGTTTATATGCCTTTATTTCCATATTTCTGTCTAGCTTTCTCCTTTCTCTCTCTCTCTCTCTCTACATGCATTGTTTATACGCCTTTCTTTCCATATACCTTTCTCTCTCTTTCTCTCTCTGTCTCTCTCTGTCTCTCTACATGCATTTCAGTTTATACGCCTTTCTTTACATATCTCTTTGTATCTTCTCTCTTTCTCGCTATCTCTATATATATCTGTCTCTCAATCTACATGTACATGTATCTCTATAATCTTTTTCTCCATCTCCCTACCTAAATCATTCCATGTCTCTATCCATCTGTCTCTTAATCTTTCTCTCACTCTTCTTCCCACAGAATAAGAACAAACGACTTCAAGATAAATGCATTCAATTGAAGCTAGTGAAACACACCTTTTATGGTCTCCTGGAGCTATAGCCAGACAGCATTAGGAAGCGGAACAGGAGGAATGAGAGAAGCGGCGGAGTTTTATATATCCATGCTCCCAGGAGAGCGTGGGAATCGAGTTCACGTTTTTTCAAAGCTATCCCGCAAGATTAGATGCGATTTGGGAACGGACTGAGCCGGGCTTCTGGACGACTGCATGAAAAGCAGCATGTTTTAATAGCCCAGATGTGATATTTACATTCTCTTACACCGGATGAATCCAGGGAGAAAACTGTTACCTCTGTATTTTTAAGTAGACAACCCTAAAGGGCATGATTTAACTTGTTTCTCAAGAATTAGGCCACAGAATAACTCCAGAAAAACAGTTTAATCTCTACCTTGTGTCTGCTCGGAGCAATATCTAAAATATTCATGATCTCGCTTGCTCAGCTTACGGGAATGCAGATTAGGGGCTAAACAATCAAAACTTCGAGAGAATTAATCAGGACACCCTAAAAGTCCTATGCTTTGTGATGAACAAGGGTTTTTCACTTCAGCAAAATTTGCAATTTTCTTGCGACAGCTCTTTAAATGTGAAAGTTCACTGATTTTTCTTCAACATAATACCCAACCTCGCCATATGCAGGAAATAAGAGGGGTGTGGATGATTTTTTTTTTTAGTTGTTGTTGAAAATAACAAGGTCAATCATTCAAACGTAGCCATAAGCAATGACCTAAAAAATATGTTACAAATTGGCTAAAATAAATGCTATGTTTCAAAATATGATGCCTGCACTGCAAATCTTAGTTTTGAATTTGTCTCCAATTTCCTATTCAAACTAAAATCTATTTAACACACACTTTGCTCTTACAGTAAGTTTAAAACAGCTTGTCGGCTTCATATGACCTTTAAATCATAAAGATAATACCCACGTTACATCAATTGTGATGGATCATGAAAAATAAAATGATCATGAAAAGAATTTTTTATTTTTTATTTTTTATTTTTTTTGGGGGGGGGCAATAATTCAGAGTAGACTATCAATATCTTTACTAAAATATGAGCCAAAATAGGTAAGTGAAACCTGATTAATTAGAAGAGTTTTGACAACAGATGGTTGGTGTTTGGATGATCAACCTATTCAATACAGCATTACGAACATGCATGTACATGCATGTACATGAATGTACAAAGATGTGACTTTTACCTTGTTCTGATGTAATACTTGTAAAGCTCTGTTGACGTTGTTCAGTTGGTGCACTCGCATAAAACCTCGCTCTCGTTTCTACGAACAAATTAAAAAGAAAGATAACAGAAAATAAACAACATGGCCATAAATGTATATCTAAAACAAGGGCAAGACCCAGATAATTATAATTATACCAAATATCTAACAAAGACATTTCTTTAAAAATTTCATGTTGATTACCTCTTGGGTTGAAAGGGTTTTTACACCAAGGCGCCACGCTATGTTTTTCGTAGGGGGTCTGGATTGACAATATTAGTGTCGAGCATTGGGGGAAATATGCAGGAAAATTCTTTTCATGGGGGGGGGGGGACATAACAATAGGTCCCTCCCCCAATGAACAGAATTGCCTAACACATCTCTGCCACTGGTGTCAAGCCCTGATTATATTCTGGAATCAGGGCCATTTTGTAAAAACAATAAGGGTAAGGGGTAGTTTTGTACCTGGGTTTTAGGTTAGGTATAGGGTTAGCGTTAGGTAGAGTTTTTGATCCAGGGTCGAAGTTAAGAATTTGGGTACTGTAGAATATTGGCCGCAGAGCAATTGCTGCTGGAGCAAGTGTCATACAACCGGTCCAGACAGCAAACTCTGGATTAAACAGTTTCCAGACCACTGTCGACTCAACCACAACATTTCTGCCCCACTACATCAAGGTGATGCCATAACCATGGTTTGATTAACTGATTGACTGACCTCACTACCTCACTGACTGACTGACTGACTGATTAAATTGATTGATCAATTGATTAATTGATTGATTTTATTCACCAACAATAACAATGTGTGTACAAAACATGTCTTTACAATATATGTAAAGAAATATTAC
Organism: Heliocidaris erythrogramma; assembly: GCA_025617745.1. Taxonomy (NCBI): domain Eukaryota; kingdom Metazoa; phylum Echinodermata; class Echinoidea; order Camarodonta; family Echinometridae; genus Heliocidaris; species Heliocidaris erythrogramma. The sequence goes on from CM046858.1 coordinate 23,373,801, forward strand.
AGAATTGAAACATATGATAAATGTTTGTCAATGGGATTAGAAAATAGCATGTGCTATTAGAAACCAGCTTGGCCTCTCTACAAAGGTATACTAGTGGCTTGAGTATTTGTATATCAGTCCAAGAATGTTTGATTCCAAGTTTTCAACCTGTTTTGGGGGAAGGACAATGAAGGTTCTGGTGTAGTAACTTCACATCTACTGAAGATATTGTCCGTTTAGAGCCAGAATGCCTTTCCATGAGCTATATATAACACCCTTCTGGCTCCCAACAGAGGATATTTCTATCTATACCTCTTTATTTTTGTCCTTTTCTTTTCGCTCCTCCTCCTCCTCCTCCTTCTTCTTCTCTTTCTCCGTCTTTTCCTCCTCCTTCTCTCTCTCTCTCTCCCTCCCTCCCTCTCCCTCTCTTTCTTCTTCTTCATCTTCCTCTTCTTCATCTTCCTCCTCCTCCTCCTCTTCTTCTTCTTCTCCTCCTCCTCCTTCTCTCTCTCTCTCTCTCTCTCTTTCTCCCCTTCCTTCCCCTCCTCCCCCTGCCCCTCCCTCTGATGTCAAATGGTTTTATCTGTGCAGGTTGTTACTACATATAATTAAATATATAGCATGGAAACATAACACCAATGATCAAAAGACTCTGGTGTACTTCAAGAATTATATCTTGATCGGATGAGGGAAATCAATTTTCTTAAAGGATACAAGCAGTTCAGTTTGATACAATTTTTTTTCTTTGCTAACTCTGGGTCAATATGTTAATCCTTGGGTATTCCAACTGCACCTGTTTTTTGTGCATGAATGACAAATCCCTGAATAAATCTCTACATTGCAAATAGTGTTTAATCTTTATCCAATGTGAATTCTGAATGGACAAACATTGCAGTGCCTTAGTTCAAGATCAGCTCACTTTAGAGTAACTATAACATTCTATAAAGGAATGAAAATCTTGAGAAATATAGTCTCGGTTAAAATTCCCCAAGCTCCTTTTTTTTCTCTCTCTCTCTCCCTCCCTCCCTCTCTCTCATGTTCCCCATCTCTCTGTTTTCTTTATAACACTAAAACTGTTTTAATTCTCACGCTTCTCTTTCTTTCTTTCTCTCTCTCTCTCATCTCCAATTTCTGCTTCCCCCTCTTCTTTGTCCAACTTCTGCATCTTTCAGTTCCTGTCTGTCCGTTTCTCATCAAATGTGTCTCATTTTTTCAATTTCTAAATTTCAATTCCTCACTCCATGGAAGTAATAAATCAGTATTTCTCTTTCTCCCCCTCTCTCTCCCTCCTTTCTCTCCTCACATTGACACGGCCCTGTTCACATATCTTTAGAAGAATTTTTTTTTCTCTCAATAATATATCGTCTGTTTGGAGCCAGAAGTGCCTTAACTCATATACTTTAACACAGAGTTAACGCCCTTCTGGCTCTCAACAGACGATATAGAGTGGACGTAATGAGCAGAAAATGCATGGGAATACCCTTACTATTTATATGGCAGGCCCTCATGGCTTTGTGGCCAATATGATAATTCACTGATTATTCAGAAACATCCTGCATGACAATATGGAATTTATGAGATGATTCACTAATCTCAGTACTACAGATTTCTCTGCACCCTACCTACAGGAAAACTACTTTCTTGGGGATAATGTAAATATTCTGGACATTGAATGTAGCTGAAGGTCAAGCCAAAAATAGTATGCCGGGACCCTGACTGGAAGAAAAGAAATCCATCTTGAGCGGAAACGGTCAGGTGGCTACAGATATGCACCTGTTTCTTACTAACAAGTATGAAAGTTGGATTCACACCAAAAGATAAAATATTTTGCAGTGTGCCAATTCCTTCCACAGTTCACATGAAGCATAGAAGTGCACTATTTAATCTGTAAGATAAATTTTATTCATAAACTGTGGATGTGTGGACAGTGTTCCAAGACAATTTAGGAGAAGGCGCCACAAGTTTGGTGGGTGGAAAATGTGAATATTTGAACGTCAATGCATGTATCACATTTACACGCAAGCAGTGAACAGAATAAATATGCTCATTAAAAAATATTGCGCTTCGAATGGGTATATCGAATTACCACTACAGAAATGTTTTTAGCCTGTCATGATTCAAGCATTAATGTTTGAAGTTATAATATGTGATTGATTGGCTGAAGTGCTTTGTTTTTTTTCTTCGCACGGGATGGATTTTCTACTGGAAAAAAGCACTTCATATACCAATATTTTCTTAGTGAGAATCAAGTAGTGATGTTTGTAACTCATATATGATTCCAATGTGTGCTTTTCTTTTTCTCACCTGCTATTTCACATCAGATGGATTTCCTACTTCAAAACATGACTATTTCATAGTGAGAATGAAATAGTGACACACTATCTGCCTACCGTGTGAACAGCCATATTGATCAAAATTTATAGTATGCTTCTCTTCTTCTCACCTCCAATTTCACATTAGATCTCTTCCCCACTGCAGAAATGAGTCCTAATTCATAAAATACCACTATTTCATAGTGAGAATGAAATAATGACACACTATCTGCCTACAGTGTGAATAGCCCTATTGATCAGAATTTATAGTATGCTTCTCTTCTTCTTCTCACCTGCCATTTTACATTAGAGTGCTTTCCTACTGTAGAAATGAGTCCTGCTTCATAAAATACCAGTACTTCATAGCGAGAATGAAAGTGTGATATACATTTATCTATCTCACTATTTGCTTGAAATATATGATTAGCTCAACTGACTTGAGTGTATATATAAATTTCTCCCTCTCACCTGCCATTTCACATTGGACAGATTTTCTACAGCACAAAATGATTCCTACTTCAAAACATAGTAGTTCATAGTGAGAAAGAAATAGTAATTTGTCAACGTTGCTATTTGCCTGCAGTCAAAATAGCCCTATTGACTGGCTTTCATATTATGCTTACTGCCTTTAACCTGCTGTTTGACTGAAAATCTATTTCCTACGGCAAAAAAATGATCCTCACTTCAAAATATACCACTATTTCATAGCGAGAATGAAATAGTAATGTATACCTCACTATTTCCAAGTGTGAATAGCTTCATTGATTAGCATCTACAGTATGCCAATCTCTATCTCACCTGCATTTTTATATCAGATTGATTTCTGACTGTAAAAATTACTCCTACTTCAAAAAACCCTATTTCACAGAGAGAATGAAATAATAATATATAACTCACTATTTGCTTCCAGTGTGAATAGCCCTATTGATCGTCATTTATAGTATGCTTTTCTTCCTCTCACCTGCCATTTCACATTAAGATGGATTTCTGTGCAAGCACATAGTATGCTCAGGTGATTTGTGTAATTTGAGAATGACGGAGGAGAAGTGCTGCAACAATTTTCACAACATATCTACATTTTTGCACGGCATTTTCAGGTGGCAATCATATCACGCCCACGACAGGAAGAGCTAATTTGATTTTCCATAATGTGAATGACGTTAAAATGCAATCAATAGTGCGGATTAATCAAAAGTGTGCACTATTCATATAAGGCAACTGATGTAAATGTATCAACATCATTTCACATATCGAAAGAGCTTGCTGGGTGTCAAAAATGGTTAGAGCATGAGGCACAATAGATAAATCATATCAACCATTAAATCCCCCCCTGCCTATATTGCAAAGTTAAATGTACTTTTCAGTATTCTATCAAAATGTAATGCGATGGATAGGTCCATGAGGAGCATCCAACTGTTGATCCAGCTTGGTGCTTATATCCTTGGACAAGGTGTTTAACCCAAATTTTGTTCCTCTTGACCAAGATGTATTTAAATGGGAACCTGGACATGTTGGGTTAATAATAGCAATAATTGCAGGGCTTTCAAAAACAGCAATAAATATACTGATGAGGCTACCCGGGGTAAATAAGACCATATCATCATCATCATGATCATCATCATGATCATCACCCTCATCATCATTACTTTTATTATCAATAAAAAACAATCACAAATCACTGATACATAACATGTTTTACATGTACCTAAAGAGCTTCTACTCTCTAAGACATACATGTGAGAATAATCTGACAGAAACCAAACGGAACAGAGAGTTCAGAAAGAGGACGGAGGAGGAATAATTTCAGGCTAAAACGTGACATATGTTGGTGTTAACCCCATCTCTGTGCGCATGGGACTAATCTGATTGATGAAGAAATGTTCAAACATCAGAAGGGACAGATCCTAACCAGCTTTACCAAAACCAGCTGGGAATGCCGGATGACAGATGGAATTTGAGATGGGGATGAAGGAGGAGAGGAGACGGAGGTTGGGAATGAAGGGAGAAGGAAGAGGAGCAAGGAGGGAGGGGTATTAGGGAAAATGATAGAAGAGTTAGAAAAATTGTATAATTTTTGAAAGTTAAGACTTTTATTTGGACAGTGGAGAGAAGAATCTGAAGGAGAGATACATGTAATTTGGTGGAAGATCAGGAATGCTTGATGACAGATGGAATCGAAGATGAAGATGAGGGAGGAGAGGATGCAGGGCTTGGAGATGAAGGAGAGAGGGAAGAAGAATTGGGGAAGAATTGAGGAATAGTGGAGGAAGAATGGAAAGTTCATACAATTGACAGAAAAGAGATAAGTCTTTACAAAATGGATGAAATACGATGGAGTTAAAGCTAGAAAGTTGGAGGGAAGGCGGCGGCATCGAGAAATATAGGAAGAGATGGAGAGGGGTAACAAGGGGGAGAGGGGGGAGAGGGAGGGAGGGAGAGGGAGGGAGAGGGAGGGAGAGGGAGGGAGAGGGAGGGAGGGAGAGGGAGGGAGAGGGAGAGGGAGAGGGAGGGAGAGGGAGGAGGAGAGGGAGGGAGAGGGAGGAGGAGAGGGAGGGGGAGAGGAGATCAATCTACATTGTATGGGATACACAATATCCCCTTTATATAAAAAAAAATAAGGAGATATGTTTTACAAGACATTTAAAAATAGTATTACTCCATTTCTAATGGACCTTACAAAGAGTAGGAAGTGGTACAAAATTTTGAAGATAAAATATAAGAACTTTAAAACTCCAGCTGACAGGGAGTAGAAAATTCCAACTTGTAGAATGAATGACTGGATCCTTAAAAATTGCAACAGGATAGCACATTTTGTATAAGTAAATTGTAACTAAAATGCCACATGTATACACCCTTTTACAATGTTTTGTAATAAAGGTTTTCAAACAAAATGAAGTTCAAAGAATTCACCTCCTAAATCTCAATTAGATCTAGGAGCAGAAATAACATTTCAAAAATAAATTGTTACACTGAACTTGGAAGTTCCTAGATGGCCTGGCCCTCAAGGTGAAACATCCCACCTATAGCAGAATAGTAGTTAAAAGATGTGTATAGACCATGTTCTGTAAAAGAGTTTCCAACAAAGATAAAGTTCATATTATTCTATTCACCTCTTCAACAGAATTAATCTACATGTAGGAGGAGAAAGAACATTAAAAAAAAAATTTTAACACTGAACTTGAAGTTCCTAGATGGCCTTGCCCTCAAGGTGCACCATCCCACCCAGTCCGCATACACAGAACAGAGAACTAGAGAAGGAAACTCAACCTGACCTCCCAAATAAATTGATAATTTGAAACAGCACATGGTGGAAGCCATCAGAAGACAGCCGTGACAGAAACTGATCTGAGAGAAATACCCTCAGATTACGGGTGTCAGACCCCATTTGCTCCAACCAGATGGCCGTTGTAGCATCCTCGTGGGTACTGGAGAATACCAAGACAGCATTAAAAGAGCCACAATCTACAAAGTCAACAAAATGTCACACATCTGACCAGGATATGTGGACACAAAGACAGTTGAGCTAACCATATATTTCAAGCAAATAGTGAGATAGATACATGTATATCACACTTTCATTCTCACTATGAATCAGTTTTTCTATGATAGAAATTAATCTTTATCATTATTGGTTCTGGGAAAAGGATCGCTTTGGGGGAGAAACTTGCTCTGGCTAAAATTAATTCTGCATTGTTCATCATGAAGTGGATGGGATGTTAGGACCAGAAAAAATATGAATAAATTAACAAAAACTTGCTGGAAATCAAATTTACTAAAAAGCACAAATCTAATTTGCACAGTATAGAAACCACATGTAAAGAAGATGGGACCAAACTATTAATTTTGGCTATTATACATTTTTTTTACCAATGTTGTTTGGCTTTTATAAATTTTCTACCAAAGTCATTTTGCACATTAATATGTAGTCTTGAACATTCAGTGCAAGTTTCATTCCGTGAGAATTCGTTTGCCGTTACTACCAGAACTCAAGACAAAATTTAAAACGAACAAAAGTTCTTACACGAAATCTAAGAGGAGAATTATCTATGCAAAAAAAGTAGACTGTGGAGCCATACGTCCATACATGTATGATTCATACCAATTTGACCCATGTAAGATCTCATATAGGTTATGATAGTTGTATACATGTAGGCCTACAATCATTGATCCAACAATTGACTCTAATCATTCAGAGGCCAAACAGTATAACAGGCTCTCCATGGTAACTTACCAAAGATGAGAAAATTCTTCAAATAACTTATAAAAAATTCTCATTCACAGTTGAGCATGAAAAGTTCAGGCAAATCTACGTGCATTTGTTAGAAATGTGTGAAATGACAACTCAAAGGCATCAATATTCTGTCTACATGTAGATTATTCTCCCTAGTAAATCAGAAAGGTGTATTACAATGCCAATATAAGTGCCATAAAATGCAAAATATAACACACAGAAAGATTTGTCTCTTTTTAAAATACAATAGAGCTGTACAGTGTACATGATTTTGGTTGAAAAACAGATACATGTAGATGTACAATTATGCACGTTTATGCACAAGCCAACCTAATTATCAGAGATGCGGGGCGGAATTTTAAACTGATTTGAAATTTAAAGGTATTGGGCATTTTAGCCAAATACGGGGTTGAAGTTTTAAACTGAATTTTTACTGTAAATCTTAAATGCATGCAGAAGACTTCTAAAACGTTACTGGACACACAGATAAAGTTATTCCACTAAGTACACTTCATGAACATTTCACCTTGATTCTTTTCAACTTGTGAACATGTGAATTTTTCAATTTGTCCATGTATCTTTTCCCCTGATACTGCTAACACACATAAGAATATATTTTATTCATGGCATGGTGCTTTGTAAGATGGTATACTAATAGAAAATGTGGTTTGAGACTAGCGTTCCATGCATGCTGCATTATACTTTCATAGGCCTGATGCATTTAAAGCTTACCTTGAGCTTAGGCAATTGAATACACTTTCTAGAGAAAACTACCTCAAGGTAATTTTTCATTGCTTATCATGCAACTAATGGATTTTCTGTACAAGCAAAATAATTTGTTTAAAAACTAACAAATGTTGGTATGCTAGATATCAAAACTCACTGAAAAGCAAATTTCACAAATTGCATCAATGTTGGAACCTAATTTTTGCACATACATGCAATCGGCAGGATGAATGATTTTCATAGCTATCATTGCTTATTCCCTAAAAAATTAATTGGTAGATATCATTTGTCTGTTTTAAACATACAATGTAAGTTTGGTTTGAATCTGTGAGAAACTATTTTCCAGCATTCCCAAAACTTCAATTTACCTTTAAGGTAAGTTTCAGGTCATCATCCATGCTTGATAGACCAGGGTGAATTGAAACAAGTCTGGCGTGATTTGGTTGATGGAGTATGAAGTGATGCTAATAGGATACAGACTGCCTGCTTGGATCTACAGGTAATCATCAATATACATGTGATGGGAATTCAGGTTCATTTATTCATGAGTTAGAGCAGGCTTGTTCAGTTACTATCAGCAAGGGGGTAAACACATCTACATGTGCTGGTATATACAAGTACATGTACGTTGGTTTGACGGTATATATTACCACACTGCTAATGCTATGGTCACAACTGATCACGCATGTTTTTGCACGTACTGCGATCGGCCGTGGGCCAACTCCTGCGATCCGTACGTCCTTCGTTTGTCATGGTCACAACCGGCCATGCACCTCCTGCATCTCCTCTTGTGCGCCTTGCACCCTCCTCATACACATACGCCCTCTTACCTGCAAGAACACTTGAGGAGAACGTACAGCCCCGGTACAGGTCCTGCACAATTGACGTGCGATATGATACGGCTCCTTATGGAGCCACAGGCTTTGTGAGACCTCTGCAAGAAGCCTGTGTGATATTCACAAGAAGCCCTTGCAGAGTTTGTTGGACATGTCCAACAGCCTTTTTGCTTGTCCTGCATGCCCCTGCGTGCTTGGAAAAAAATGTACAGACCCGTGCCAGCGACGCAAGTATTTTCTGCGAAATCTGTCGCAGACCACAAGCATGGAGGTGCACGACCGATTGTGACCAACCCTTTAGCGCTTTAGTCGGTCACACTGTAACTGGTAGGGCGCTATACAAGGAACAGCTATTATTATTATTACTATTTAGAAAGCATAGATATGCTTGTAAGGAAAAAACTAGGGGACTGACAGCTTTAAGTCCTCTCCGAAAGACTTGGTAATGAGGATTAATGCCTAACCAAAGGGCACCAGCGCATCCACTTGGTTTTGAACCCAGGTACTCCCAGTTACGAGACCAACAGATATTGAGGATAAACCCTACAGTGTTTGAAATATAATTACACACATGCACCTTGTCCAATGGCAGAAAAATTACTTTTTTATTCATGAGAGCTTTTTAAAAATCCTTCTGGAGTGAGTGATTTACATTTTCTCAATCGTTCCCGAGCTTATTTTTAATATTCCAGAGATTTCTACAGCTTTCTAAAGCTAAATTGCTTTCCACTCCTGTAAATTTTTCAATCACTGTCAAAGGTAAGAAGGCAAAGGACTTGGTGCATAACGTTATATAATTCTATGAGGAACTGGTATTTAACCTAATGTGAAATAATGGTCACATTTAAAGCCCAATCCTTATCATTACCATTATTATAAAATTGCACAATACCGATGTGTTGGATACCGATGTGTTGACTCAGTCAGTAGAGCGTCCGCCTCACAATCGGCAGGTCGTGGGTTCGAACCTCGGCCGCGTCATACCAAAAGACGTTGAAATGGGACGTTGAGATGGGAGTTGCTGCTACCTTGTTTGGCGTTCAATAATTGAAAGGATATAGAGCAACGTCGATCTGGCGCTGCACAGTGGCTGCCGGGCCCACGATCAATTGGGCAAAAAGAATTTCCATTTCGGTTAATAAAATTTGGAGTGGATTAAAAAAAAAAAAAATTGTATTATACAGTTATTCTTATGTCATGTATATACTGTACATGTACTGTATTTATTTTTGCTTGCCAGTGGAGGCCAATTCTCTTTTTTAAATAGATGGATCCACATAATAAGCTAGATCTGAATTATCACAGCATTACTGTTCCCAGCACAAACATGATTTTGATCAACAAGTAACTCCCTCAATGTACATGTATACATGTAGCACACAATAATGCACATGATCAGGTGTGAGCAGGATTGTTAAGCAGGTCTGCACTCTCAATGCATCAAGAAATGCATCCATGTTAATGAATGATTGCACCAAGACGGAGCTCAGGGAAAAAACAGGAACTGTTGTGTATTCTGAAGATGTTTGCTGCCCAAAGGCAATGTATTCCTTATCTGTTCCAGACACAGGTGTGCTCTCCATCATACAAACACCGGGGATGGGATTGAGCAGGAGTGGAGTGGAGGGGAGGGGAGTGGAGGGGAGTGGAGGGGAGTGGAGTGGAGGGGAGTGGAGTGGAGGGGAGTGGAGTGGAGGGGAGGGGAGTGGAGTGGAGGGGAGTGGAGGGGAGTGGAGGGGAGTGGAGGGGAGTGGAGGGGAGTGGAGGGGAGTGGAGGGAAGGGGAGGGGAGTGGAGGGAAGGGGAGGGGAGTGGATGGAAGGGGAGGGAAGGGGAGGGGAGTGGAGGGGAGTGGAGGGGAGTGGAGGGGAGTGGAGGGAAGGGGAGGGGAGTGGAGGGAAGGGGAGGGGAGGGGAGGGGAGTGGAGGGGAGTGGAGGGGAGTGGAGGGGAGTGGAGGGGAGTGGAGGGGAGTGGAGGGAAGGGGAGGGGAGTGGAGGAAAGGGGAGTGGAGGGAGGGGAGTGGAGGGGAGGGAGGGGAGTGGAGGGAAGGGAAGGGGAGGGGAGTGGAGGGAAGGGGAGGGGAGTGGAGGGAAGGAAGGGGAGGGGAGTGGAGGGAAGGGGAGGGGAGTGGAGGGAAGGGGAGGGGAGTGGAGGGAAGGGGAGGGGAGTGGAGGGAAGGGGAGGGGAGTGGAGGGAAGGGGAGGGGAGGGAAGGGAAGGGAAGGGGAGGGAAGGTAAGGGGAGGGAAGGGAAGGGGAGGGAAGGTAAGGGGAGGGAAGGGAGGGGAGTGGAGGAGCGTAGGGGGTTGTAGGGGGTTGAGGGGAGTAAAGGGGGGGGGGGGAGGGATACACTCTTGCATCATCCACTCTCATCTGATACTATCCCTAAATTAAAGGTTGAAGACATTTCAAGTACTCTCTTTAAAAAGAAAGTGAGTATCACTGTTGTGACTCCCCAGGGGAGTGAAAATATAGTAATATAATATATAGTAAAAATTCACTCTTTTCTTCTTAGAGAGCACTCTTAAATAACTTGGCAGTTACTCCTGAACAAGTGATCACTGACATTACTCCCGGGGGAGCGAAAATAGAGCAGAAATTCACTCTTTTTTTTGACAGAGATAGCATTGAAATTCAGTTTTTCAAAGGGTTCCAAGGTGCCAGAGTTCTTGGACCAAACTACTTTTAAGTGGGATTGTTGTAAAAAAATGGCACTTTTAGCAAAATTTTCATCTGTGATGCCAAATTTTCACATCTCTTATGAAATCTAAAGCTTGTTTTGAAATTCCAAATGATTGAAAGGGAAGCCAATTTATCTAACATTTGAAACATTTGAAAATGTGAAATTATCAGACAAGACTATGTTGTTCTCATATGAATCGAAAAGGAGTAATGAGAAGGCAACACAAAATGTCTATCTCCTACTCTGAGACGGTATTTCATTGATTCTCATTTAAATAAGTAACCGTGACAAACAAATTTTATCACTTTTCAGTACACCTAGTGATACTCTCCACAATAAATCATAAAGCAATCCGTCCAGTTTAATCACTTATCTTTAAAGGCCTTCCAACTTCTTGGAAAATATTGAAAATGTCTGTCTGTGACGTGTATTGATTACACTCATAATTACACTTCACTTATATATGTACCATGATGAATATTGAAAATACTTTCTCCTAAAAAAAAAATAGAACAAATACGTAAAAAACACACACAAAACAAAATCAAATTTGTACAAACAGGCAGAAATCCCTGAAGTTAGAGGTGGTGAAAATAGAGTGAGGAATGTTGACAAAGCCGAATCTATTTATGTCTCAAGGGCTAAATGTCAAGGCCGCTCTTACATGGCATGAATAAATCATGTCTCCTTCTAGGACCCCCAACAAATAACAAGTGCCAATGGGTGTGATTTCGTTATCCCAAATTCAACAACACGCATCTCACTTCTTGTTGGGGGAACAGAAAGAAAAAAAGCATCCATGGGCAAGTCCAATGGGCAAGTCCAAGTTTCTTTGTCCCGTATATCGGACCATATATCGTCGCTGAATTCACGAAGTGGCACAACCTCCCGCAGATTTTTCATAACGCATTCCGAGAAAAACGTGATTCAAATATTTGCATATTGAAAACAGCAAATTTGACTTGTTGATACGAGTTAAATTTGATAAATCATATATATTAAGAACAAGAAGAATCTTACATCAACTTTGAAAGTTTGCATGGTGGAGCTTATAACGTGGAGAAGGTTTACGGTTCGCCATGTGTGTTGGTAGGAGGAAAGGGAAAAGGAAATTAGAGATGGATAGACGAGAAAGGATGACAAGAGAGAAAAGAAGAAATAATCTTTCGTGACAATGGGTGAAGTCCTGAAAAAGCACGTAAGAAGAATCTTACATCTACCCATTCATGTAGAAAAATAGAGTTGTTCATGTGAAATGTTAACAGTGCAAGGCTGCAAAAATTCGTGTCACTTTGTGAAAAAAAAATCAAATGTGTAATCTGATACGCACCGTATGCACTTTTGTATTTGCGAAGTGACACGATTGTCTGTGCCGCGCACTACACACTAATTCGCTTTTCACTTTTTTCACGAAGTGACACATTGGATGCGTGTGTGTACCGTGTGCGCTATTTATTCATACGTGCGCTCCATTCATCATAATGTTAACAAAAATTGTGTGAACATTCGTGTCACTTTATGAATTAAATGATTGGCCTTTTTGAGGTTCATGTCATTTTGATCATACCGTTCTTTTGCAGAATAAATCAAAATTGATACTTGAAACTTCGTTATGTGGTAAATGATAGAAAATTTATGCTAAAAATTGAAAAAAATGAAAATTGATATTTTTTAACGCTATTTTTGGCGTCCGTAACACTTCATGAATTCAACAACTTTTTCATAACTGGATGTCTAGGACAAACATTTCTATATTTCATCCAATGAGAGCCATAAACAGCAAGTGTTACAAGCAAATTCAACAAAGTGTAATCGTGGAATAGATATATATGCATTTGCATGTACATGTACAGTGTGGTATAAACAAAATGCACTGCGAAATGGGGTGAGGTGGGAAGCGCCTTTGCAATATAATCTCAAGTTTGTTTTGTATAATAACAAAAAAACAAAGCTAAATTTGTCAATCTAATGGTTAATTTATCAGAAATATAGTAGAAGAATAATGGAACCTCGTTCAATATAAAGAGGTCATTTTCTTGGTCCCAAGTAGTTTGTTATAACGAGGTTTCACTGTATAAGATTAGATAGGGAAGTTATAGGGGGATTCCTAGTGTTCCAGAAAATTGATTCCGCATACTGTATGAAATATGATTTATAGCAAAGGAAGCTAATCTAATATATCGATTTATAAAATTGCTGAATTGTAGCCAATCATAAAATAAATTGGGTAGAATTTCAGACAATGAGGAATGATAGAAAGAAGACATTTTGCAAAATAGGTATTGTCTGGTGAGAGCCAGAAAAGTATTAACTCTATGTTAAATACTATTAGTAAAGCCCTTCTGGCTTTCAATTGACAGTATCGTCAGTAGATGTGAGATAGAATACTACTATATGTTGTCTGGTGACAGCCAGATGGGCATTAACTCTATGTTAACCCCTACCACGATGTGGGCAGCAAATCCCGCCCAAACATTTGAGTGTTGAACATTTCGTTTAGGCTCAGAATGGCTTGAAAATTCTTCCTCATACAGAAACCTGTGCCTTCAATATCATGTTTATTCCTATGCAATATATCTTTGCCCAGTTTGCTCAAGAAAAAAATCATTAAAAGTCGATAGTTAACTCTTGAAAATTTATTTTTGACAATTGCTAAAAAATCTGGTGGCATGAAAGGGGTTAAATGCTATTAGTAATGCCCTTCTTGCTCTCATTAGACAATATCTACTGTAAAGTAGATATTAGACAGAATAATACTACATGTATATATAGTCTGCTGAGAGCAAGAACGTCATTAACTATACGTAAAATGATGTTAATAACACTCTTCTGGCACTCATTGCACAAAATCTTCAGTAGATGTGAAGTTAGTACTAGAAAATTTTATTAAATATTTTATCCTTCACCCAAAGCAAGTTGAAAACTTTGAATTAAATGTTTCTGGAGTGATGTACACATTATCACACCAATGACAGATCCTTGTTTTAGCATTGCCTGTATATACAATGGTTTGGGGTAATACTTTTTTTCCTATAAAGGAAATGTAAAGTTTTCTCAGATTACTTGGATTTTTGTTGATAAATAGCAAGATACTAGCAATACTAAGATGACGTAACGATTTCGCCCCCAAAAGTGGAATATTAAAACAAATGAGAGGCAAACAAAAAATTGGATACCAGGCCAGTGATACACTATATGATGACATAAATGGTACCCTGGGGTACCAAATAAAAATCGGCCATTTTTTTGAATTATTTAATTTTTTTTTAGGGCTGTACCCTGGGTTGCCAAAAAGTGGGAAATTATTTTGGTGTGATTTTTTCAACATTCAATTGTGTCCCATGTTCTTGTAAAACATCCTATAAGTCATGTATTTTTCTCAAATTCATTGTTGTTGTGAGTAATTATTCTATTATTGATTTCTATTGGGGATTGGGCCAGCCTGCTCCTTGTCTCCCCCATTACTCGCCTTCCTAAAAACCGCTACCATGTACACAGATCAGCGGCCTGCTCGTCCCCCAACTTCTGTATTGCACGATATCGTGCTCTTTCAACTTTCTCGGTCCTTGGAATCTTCCGTCTTTCACGTCCTTTCCCTTACAGTAAATTTCCGTATCCACCATTACCTTCCACCATTGTCTAAGTTTGAAAGTTTGACAGCTAAAATACAGTAACGATGAAGTGATGTTTTTTAGGAAGAAGTGAAATAAAATCAAGTTCTAAAGCCGCGGGAGCTAACGCCTATAGCCACTGCGCTTGTAATTGTGAGGGCTGCTAGATAGCAGCTAGCGCGCGGTATATAATTATACAGTGCATTGCACACGATGCATATAACACTGCACTGTTAACATGCATTGTGACTACGTACACGCACTGCATTCATAACTCTGGGGTTGTACTCGAGTGGACGTGAGATGGCGCTACACAACGTGGTACCCCGGGGTACAACGCTACACCGGGGTACCGCGTGGTGCATCATATATCTCCCAACAACGGCAGTGTGTACTATACACACACACACACTCAGTGACACACATTCTATCTCCATGTGAAGCCCCAACACTGTGGTGGGGGAGCCGTCGGGGTGGAAGGGTCCTGGCGTAGGGCAGTAGGGCACCAAAATTCATCAGAAATCATGAATGGAATACCAAATGATCTCGTACAATCATCTTTAGATACAAAGAGAACAACGTGATGAGACTATGTCAAACATGTTTCATTCCAATTTTCTTTTTGCTACCAAAACTGTACATGAGCTTTAATGATATCTGGCATGAAAACCTAAGACAAGCAAAAAAGAAAGGGGGGGGGGTCCAGGCCCGTGACTCAACCCCCCCCCCCCCCCAGATCCACCCCTGGATGCACAGTGTAATTAAATCACTGGATAGACCTTAACCCCTACATGTACCATGCCGTGGGGGCGGCAAATCCCGCCCAAATGTTGGAGTGTTGAACATTTTGTTAAAGCTCAGAATGGCTTGAAAATTCTTCCCCATACAGAAACCTGTCCCTTCAATTTAATGTCTATTCCTATGCAATATATCTTTGCCCAGTTTTCTCAAGAAAAAAAATCAAAAAGTTAATATTTAATTATTGAAAGTTCATTTTAGACGATTGCTCAAAATCTGGTGGCATGGAAGGGGTTAATTACAGTTTAAGATATACACATGTGCTTGTTGATATTTCAGTGATCCAAGGCAAAACAAAGCCATATTTCTCCTTTCAAAGGAAGGAGTTTAACAGAATCTGATACACCCTGCATTGTACACATCTTCAAAAGCACTCAGGGATTACTCTATATAAAAAACCCAGACTCGCATAACCAGATTTTCTACGAATAGTCATATTTAAAAAAACTATCCTATCAAATCTTTATATCAAACACCAGTAACTCACCAGTTAAAAATGAGATGTTACCTTTCTAATTTCTGACAATATTCAAAGATGAATCTTTAACCACTTGACTGCTTACAGTAATATATCACAGAGACCCCCCTGTGCTAACGCATTTCGCGCACACACAAATTTGCCCCTTGAATTTACATGGTCTTCGTTTTTGCATGAAATATCAACATATAATTTGTTATTGCTTCAGAAAATTCTAACGATCCATCACTATGATCAGTATCACTGTTGTCATCAAAAGTTTCGTCTTGCCAGTTCAATGTACATGACGCCATTTTGATAGCTAACGTACAATTTCTATGGAGAAAGGACTTGAGATTGACCGAATTTTAGCAGGGAAACTCCCATTATTTTTTTCTACAGAGCTCCATCTATTGTCAGAATGATGTATATTATCATTCTGTTGCTAAATATACGGTAGGGGTAGAAACACGGCTGTGCGAAGCTGCTAATGCAACATTGACAAAAACCCTGTAATATTACGGGCTCCGCACCAAGCGTAAAAATAGAAAACCCGTAACCCAGTGGATAAATACACTGCCATTCTCGGAATATAAATGCAGCTTGTTCTCTGCACATGTCAAACGTTTTTCTACATTTGTTACCGAGAGGTACATGTATATGAAATTTATGAAAGGGAAATAGACTTACTAATTTTTGCCCACTGAGTACTTCAAGTAAAGCAAGGAGGTTTGTTCCGTCTCGGAGGTCTGAATATAAGTCCTGGATCGGTGGTTTGGAATCCTGCAAAAATAATAAGGTATTAAAATGAATGTGACAATTTTACTTGGAGCAAAACACCCACTCAATTTTTACTGGGCAAGCAATAAAACTGAAGCTGATTCAGAGAACTGACATACATGTAAACTGAAACTCAAAGATTTACGCATGGCACTTATACCGTTTTGCAAACCCAGTGACAAATCATGCTATTTCATCACCCGTCGCTGTAAAAAGAGCCCTTTCTTGTAATTTATTATTTTAGCGTAGAATTTAGAATACTATAAATTACAGTACATGCATGGGGGAATGCAGGAAAATGTTACTGGAAAATCACTGCGCAACTTTCGAAATGTAAAAAATAATTTGTGAGCTACCGCGATATCATAGAAGATATATGATACGAGAAGGATTTCTCTTCCAGTGCTCTTAGTCGACTTAAACATTTTATCAACCAAGAAACGTTCTTTCTAATGTAGTTTTTCTTTTAATTTGTAATCCCCTCTGAACAATTTCAGTTTTGTTGCCAAAAAAGTTTCTTTGGGCATTTTGCATAATTAATTTGCATAAATCCAAATGGCCACATGTATACGGATTCTGAAAAGCACAAGACAACTTACGCACAGTGTGCGGGCTACACTTAACCATAACAGTGTTGTTAATCTTGTGCAATGAAACCTGTGATACAATACAATTCCCTGATATAACCTCCGTTTGTTGTATCACAGGTTGTATTACGTAAGATGAACAACACATTTGATTTTAATATGCAAATAATGCAAATTGCCTATTGTTAATTTTTGGGCAACAAAGCTGAAATTGTTTGGAGACCACATGGAATCACAAATCCACAAGAAAACTTCATTGGAAAGAACTTTTCTAAGTTCACGATTGGCTACATAGGACTGTCAATCGACTATCTCATTACTAGAAATAGCTACCGGTACCAATAGTGGCAATTTGTGTGTTTTGCAATACCATTATTATTTGTGCTATTCTGCACGACTTCAGGATTTTTTTATTGGTTTTATGATTTTGATGGCTCTAAAATCTCCCCCCAAATATACAAGAAAGGGCTTTAGAACAATGTCTCAAAAGGTTTATTTGTTAGCAAGCATGTGGGCAACATGATCTCATCGTAGCATTCAAGTATGAAAAGAAATGTCTATCATTTCTGAGAATTTTATTCTGCAGCACAACTCAATAAAAATGAAGTGATGAAATGAATCTCCAAAAGTGTCTCAATTGAGGCATTCTGTTACTTACATGTACCCTCGGAATGCTAATACTAATAGCAAATTCAAAAGAAGATAGATCAGAAATTTGATCTGATTTAGGAGTAGTGGTTAAAAGCTTTGGAGCCTT
The DNA here is from genome assembly GCA_025617745.1 of Heliocidaris erythrogramma. Classification (NCBI taxonomy): domain Eukaryota; kingdom Metazoa; phylum Echinodermata; class Echinoidea; order Camarodonta; family Echinometridae; genus Heliocidaris; species Heliocidaris erythrogramma. The sequence continues at coordinate 23,391,556 of CM046858.1, forward strand.
GTGTGGGGGGAGAGCAGGGAGTGATGCAAACGAAATTCATGGTTTTGATGTGAGAGCTGTAATTTGTGGTGCGACGGTTATAAGCCCTTTGCTTAGGCCCCACAATAACGGGATATTTGTCATACAGACTGGCAACAAAAATCTGGGAAAAACCATTTAGATGGACATGTATATACATACACTGAGTCAACATAGTGATGTATATAGTCACAATGTACATTTACTTTTACAGGGCATTTCCCAAGTTTTCAAAGCAAGGCTGCGTTCATATCTACTGCAGACAGGTCTAACATTAGTCAGGTTCACATGAAGGGAACTCAACTTTAAGTTTCGCTTGTAGTTTCAAAACTTTAAGCTATCTTGTAGTTTCAGACCATATGAACGGACTCATAGATTTCGAAAGTTTATTTGTAGTTCTAGAACCTCAAGCGAGGTTGTAGTTAACGCTGAAACCACGAGCACCGGGGAGTCCTCCGTCGTAGTTATGGACCGTGTGGACAGAATAAACTTCTTGTTGACGATGACCTCGCTGTTCATGTTAAACGACGATCGCTCGACTTGTAATCTCAGAAAAACGAGCGTCATTGTTTGGGGCCCATGTCAACCCTCGTCATTGTTAGTGAGTCCTTGTTTCGTTAACTTATAGTCCCGTATGAATGCAGCTATTAACATTTTGCAAACAACAACAAATGTCAGTATTTAAAGGGATACGCCACCGGGCGGCCGTGGGGAAAGTCAGGATTGCGTAAGCCCCATTCACTCGTACACAAAGTTTGTGCGTCGAATGCGTCCGTTGGACTAAGTGGGATTACATTTCGACTGCACGAAGCCGACCGAATCTCGCACGAGAGCTCGAGCTCAGGCGGAGCGTGCATGTTTGTGTGGCGACCAGTCTATCCGAGGTTTGCGCCCAGCGGGGCAACGGCATGATCAGGTTACGATCACGGTGCCCTCTCGCGGCATTAAAACGTCCACAATCTGCGCATGAGTATCCCTTTAAAGCAAGATTCAAATTTCCAACTACGTTGCCACTGTTTCAGGGGCACTAATAATTTTACTTACTTTCTGAGCCCCTCCCCCAAACAAATTAAAAAAAAATTTCTTTAAGAATGAACTGCACATGCTACATGAACAGTGCAGTAAAAAATCAATTTGTATCTGATCATTAAGCAGCAGAGAAATTATGTCCTCATATTCACAAAAAGAAAGAAAACCTCACTGCTAGTAAGTTTATTGCAATCATGCTGCAAACAAAAATCTTTATTTGGTGAGATTTAGAATACTGTAAATGCAGAAATATTCGTAGCACATTAATTTTCGCGGATTTCGCGCTATTTTTTTGGCGGGCGCGAATTCTAGAATACGTGAAAATATTAGCACGATTTCTTATGCTTGTTTTCAATGGACACTGCATTGCGCACTTCATCTGATTGATACATGTTTGCATCCAATTCATTTTAGAGTGAGATTGTGAGTAATTGTGCAGCGCGAATTCAAGAACCCGCGAATATGTTTTGGGGTCACTCAGCGCGAAAATTTATTCATGCAAAAATAACAGCGTGTACAGTATATGAATCTCACTGTATGCTTGTTACATGACAAATTTCATTTTTCTGTTTTATGTGAATGTGCATATCATCCGTTTGAAGCCAGAAGGGCATTAACCCTTTTCATGGTTTCATTAAATCATGAAAAAAAAATTCAAATGGTTTGCACCTGCACCTATAATTATTCCAGTTGCTTTAGTGTATTATTTTATCCTATCATTAGAAAAATTTAAAGAATGATGAAAATTGACAGATTTTATTTTTTGTTTCAGCCCTTCTGCTAGGTAGAAGACAAATAATGCGTTTCATCTGTTGAAAAACGATGACCATATAAGGTGGAGAAAATAAAATCATCTCACTATTACAAAAAGGGCAAGCTTAACATTGCCAACACCGTTACTCAACTTGTTTTTCTATGTATCATCTTTCTTCATAATAGGTTTGGGAAACATTAATGTTCTAATCGAGTTGTACAGTTTGCTTCCTATGATGAAATTGACTATGACAACACTGACACTTTAGGTATCTCCATGCGCATCTCTCTTTCTCTATCTCTCTCTCTCTTTCTTGCTCACTCGCTTGCTCTCTCTCACTTGCTCTCTCTACCCCTCTCTCTTTCTCTCTCATCATCTCTCTAGCTCCTCTTTAACTTTTTTGTTCTCTCTCTCTCTCTTTACCCCTCTCGCTAGCTTTCTTTATGTCTCTTCATATTTCTCTTGATGTTTCTTTATTGTCCTCCGATCCACTTCTATTATTATCACTATACTGTTTGTCAACTGTCTCTGTCTGTCTGCTTGTCTGTTTGACTTCTGGTTTATCACTGTCTATACGTATTTGTCTCTGTGTCTGCCTGCCTGTCGGTCTCTCTCTGTCTCTAGCTCTCCCTCTTGTTGTGCCATTGTTCATATTTTCATGCACTTCTCTTCCTCCACTGTTTTTTCTCTCCACAAGTACATCACTGTCTGTCTGTCTGTCTGTCTCTCTCTCTCTTATTCTCTGGCCCATATTCTGAACTCTGGTGTAACTTAAACAGCGGTCTAAGTGTGGTTTAAACCCAGTCTAAACCCGCCTTTTAAACCAGAGTTTTAGAAAATCACATTCTGAAATCCGGTGTACCTTAAACTCCAATCTAGTGTGGTTTAACTTTGTACAGAATTTCAGACTCGACTTGCGGTTTAAGTCACTTTTAATTAAACTCTGGTTTAACTTAAGAGTTTGAGTTAAACCAGAGTTCAGAATACAGGCCTCTCTGTATATATCCCTCTATCTTTCTAGTACATGCATATCCTTACTCTCTCTTTCTCCATCTACGGCTCTACATATTTTTAAAACTCTTCTCTTTTCTTTTTCTTCCCCTCTTTTATCAACCAACTCCCTCTCTCCTTCTTCCCACATTATTTCATTTCTCACTCTCCTTTCTTTTGACCATCACCCTGACAGAACGGCACAAGTGTCTGAGTGACTACATGAACGCTGGAAACAAAATTATGATTACATGAGAGCGATCACGTTCATGTGCCGACATACAGCGCAGGCATGCCCCACATTCTTGTCAAGTACGTGTTTACTTAGCAACTGCATTCTGCTGTGTCAATGTTATTAACTTCTTTAATGATCTCTCTGCCAATGTTTCAGATCTACAAATGTTCATGCTCACAAACAATACTGCCTGCATTGTAATGTACTATATACTATATGTACAGTATAGAAAGAATGTATATTTATATCATTGTCCAGGTTTTGCATCTGTATTGGACAAAATAATTGTTTGAAACAATTGTTTGTTCATAATTATTCCTTGTTTGCTTTTGTTCTGTCTAGTATAATAATTACATTGATCAAATAAAACATTATGAATCTATTAACAACTGCATAAATTGTTGGGACCCAACACTTAAAGATAAAATTGAGTTCTAGTCCTGCAATTATATTGCGAAAGAAACTGGCTGGAAACAGTTGAGAAAGGTTGATGAGAAAGGTTGATGATAAAGAAAATAAAACTTATTGTATACTATAAGGCTTTGGAATCATCAAATTGATAATAAATTGACTCAATCTTGCTGAAAAGCACATGCACTGCACACAGAAATGGGTATACATGGGACTACATGTGGCATGAATGTTCAGCCTGAACACTTCAGCTATTTCTCTTCATATTTTGAATAAGAGGGCATTTGAAGAGTAATCCTTTTCAGAGGACATATCTATTTTGATATTCTTCCAAACTTGTACCCTTTTTCAGATTTAGGAGAAAAGAAAGGTACATGCTGTACTGTTCATTCCAATTTTTGAAAAACATTTCACAAAGTAGTACAGTATTTGTTTATCTTCTGTTGCTTACTGTCCATAACACTTTTATTTGTTACGACAAAGCCCAGAATTTAAAATTCAAGAAGGCCATGTCTTGATCATCTTGAAATGCAAGCTTACATTACAGATCTTTTGTCTGTAATATTGGCTACGTGATGGCCATCACAACTGGTGCTAGAGACTCCACCGTAAGACGATATATAAGCTTTTGCTCCCTTGATGCTGGTCAGAACTCAGAGATGTAGGTGATTGCTATAAATAAACTTGTCCAGGGTTTAGGGTTTGTCCAGGGTTTGACTCCTGCGTAAGATAATAGTGTACCTTGCATAATGCACAGTTTTCCCAAATTGAAATTTGACCATGAAAGGAGCGTGTCTTGTAATTTGTTCTCAAAATGGGTTATGGAGCAAATGCTCTGTATTCACTTCAGAGAACAAAGCAATAGATACAGTTAACCTTGATAGAATGTAATCAAGGTTCAAATTCTTGTTTGATGAAACAATGTTCAAAGGTCGAAGTAGGTAATTTGACATTTTGAAATCAATCACAAATAGGTACAGGCAGCAAGATAGTTTGGCAAACAAACACAAACTGACATAATTATATAGCCAAACCTCATAAAAACGAAATTTGTCTGTAAGAGTAATAATGCCATTTATGCCCAATTTGATTTTTCTTGAGCATACAAACAGAAATACACTAACTTCTCTTTCGCTGCACTACATGTAGACTTACATGTATATAGGCAAAAAATAAGTTTTCTTAAAACTTTCAGATATCATTCAAAATAAACAAAATTTACAGTGAACATTAAAAACTATTAAAACTATTTTAAAAACCAATTTCATTTTAACAATGTACAATACCTCACTACAAGGCAAAAAGAGATAAAGACCTCCTGTTTTTCTGGACTACCCACGCAATACATTATCCCATATACAGCCCTGGAAAAAATTATTAGACCAAGCTTCTGTAATAAAAGGTACTATAATATGCATTCAAACTAATGAAAATGATTTGTCTTTGTATTTCATTGAATGAATACCAAATTCCAGCCATTGTACCTTGCTTTTATGATATTTTATTTCCTTCTTACCCCAAATATAATACTTTCAGTAACCATTCTTGGTCTAAGAATTTTTTCCATGGCTGTACATGTATGTCCATGTTAGCAACCTTCAGTGTTCTGTTGATAGTTTTCAGTCAGTTTCCATTATATATATTTCCTTCACATTTTCAGGTCCAAAGAACCCCATAATGTATGAGGATTTAAATTACTATTGTCCAACCAAGGATGTCTCTCTCAACAGTTTTCATATACCAGAAGACTATCTATAATCTCTTTTGTTAAAAAGCAATAAAATGCACATTTATCACACCTTTGTGTTTTGACCTTACTTTTTTGTACTAGTACAAAACACTGTAGAAAATACCTCACTGACTATAAGATACATTATCTTCAATGAAGGTGAATTCTGGTATCAATAATGCCCAATTCACACAAGCCAAAGAAGTGAAATGTTTTATACAGAAACCCACAATAACTGTAGAAAAAGGAAAGTACATAGATGTATGGGATGATATACTGACCTCAGGAAACTCTTCATATCTTTAATTTTTAATTATTCATTCATTCACTCATTTTTGTTATTTTAATTTATTTAATTAATTTATTAAATTTTGTTCTTTTAAATTAATTTTTTTAAAATAAATATTTCATTTTTTTTTTTCGGGGGGGGGGGGGGGGGGGGGGGGGTTACCAGTGGTAACTCATGTTGTGTTTCTGTTCGGTCTTTCAAGTCATTTTATATCTGATCACTTTCAGTCCCTTTCTACCATGATTCTCAAATGGAACAAAGCCCAAACCTCTGTGTTTTCCTACATGACATTCGTACAAGCAACATTTGATTAGTCATTGTTATAGCTATGGAATTATCATACCAACCAATTTTCCCAGTCTGAATGGGGTAATGATACCATTTCAATGGGGAAAAATCCATTAGCAACCGTCGTTTTGTGAAGCAAGGTTAACCATTGTATGTTTGTTGAAAATCCTTACATGAGATTAGAAGAAATTCCATTCAAAGAGTTATATGGTATCGTCCAATAAAAGGTTATAACCTTCTTCTCCGATCAATTACTTTCATCACTAAGGTTTTCAAAAACTAGCTAATGACGAAAATATGTCCAGTGTTGTTGATCCCTCTAGAAGCCAGTTTCAGTGTTACCATGCATAATATTATCAGTTCTATCTAATGATGGGAGAAATGTATGATGGGAGAAATGTATGTATGAATGAATGAATGAATGAACGAACAAATAAATGAATGAATGAATGAATGGATGAATGAATGAATAAATGAATGTTCTTTGCTAGCCTTTCTTTTATAGACATGTATTCCTTGATGATGATCAACTATGACCCATGTCACACCAAAATCAAAACCTATTTCGGGGTGCCCCATGATAGGTTTCAGGTTCCCTTTTATATAGCCGCGAACTTATCAAAAGGTACCCAAGAGCACTTTTGAACAAACCCTTCTCAGACCATCATTTGATGTGACGTGATATAGATATTTGGGCCCCCCAAGATAGGCTGGACTTTGGTGTAAACATAAACCACCCCAACCTAGCCGAGACAGCTTGTAGCGCTGCATCCACGGGGAGAAAAGATTATGTCACATACAGTAGGATACCCTTCAACGTCTGCAAGTAGAAAACTGCAAACAAAACCGGCCTGGGGTATACCTTCCTGCAAGTCATTTTGACAGGGGTCTAAAAATCAGGATAGATTTTGGGCCAGCCTTTTTAGAAACGTTCCTCAGGTAGGACCCGGATAGATTATTTTGGTGGAACAGGGACCCTAGTCCAGATTCAAAGCAGTTACCTTTGGTGTATTGTTAAAAAGGAGACATATGGTTATATAAGCTATCACCCTGGCAACCTACTGTTATTGTTGTCTCTCTTTGTTTTTGTTTGTATGTTTGTTGCTGTTTTACGAACAATAATTATCAGCCCTTGCTGACCAGCTATATGAACTTACACGTATAACCCAGCATATTATGTTTTCTTTTAATGAAATAGGGCTGGATCTTATTGAAAGCTAAAAACTTACCTTCACTAATTGTGCATTAACCCACTTGCTGAAAGTTTTCTTTTGTATATCACCACGTTCATCTGAGAAAGAAAATAAATAAATAGGAAGACAGAATTAGAAATAGTTTAAATAATATCATGTGAATTATCACAAATTTCACAGGGCAGTATTAATGACCAATATAAACTGGAAATCTGACGATTCAAAGAGAAATAAAGTTAGAAAGTGAATAAAAATAAAGAAGCAATGGATTATTATGCAATCATCTGATATACCATAATACTAATGTTTTAAAATTCAATTTAAATAAGGGAAAGAACGTAAACACATTGTACATGTAGAATTTGAGTATTTATTCAACACATGCATCAAAATTATGATTGCATAGAACCAATGGGCTCACAAACATGCACATACGCAAATATCACTAAACACATCCCATAATTTTCTCAGATATAATTTGGTTTTTCCAAAAGGGAAACAAGATACATGTACACATACATTTGTAAACAGAAAATAAATTCATGAAATTCCACCACAGTACTTGGCAGCCATCTACACACTAAATATTATCTGGCTTTTATCAAGTTTTTTTGTGACAAATGGCTGTTTTAAAAGTTTTTCTTATAGTATTGCCACAAAGCTATAAACTCAGTTTGTATTGTAGCTCTATTATCTCACCAAGGTAATACTTTGATACATTATTATAATTTAGAGAGCTTTAACATATTAATATCAAGTGGTGATTTCCTGACCACTGGTAATAGGACAGGGTCCATCATTGTCCAGACCCTAGACTGACCATCCATTGAGGGTCAGCTGAAATCTATTTTCACACCTCCTTCAGCAAACAATCCCCCCTTCAACTGGTGCTAGTGGGTTCATTCGGTGGATTAACAGGGGGGATCGCTAATCCTCTTCACATCTTTATTGAAGCATGCACAATGAAAGGCAGTGTGTGTGATATAGCAACATAAGGGAAAATCTTAAAGTGACGGAAAATTAAGCTCCCAATGGCGCCATCTTTCATCAGGATTTGGAAAGTGTCTGTGCCTCTAATTTACCCATCATGCCCCATTTTAGTTTGTAGAAGCTTAGAATGTATCTGTAGGCAATTTTCCACATGTGCAACATCAAAAATAATAGTTTGAAAAATAAAATGTGCCTATTTTTTCAAACAGCTGTAAGTCAAAATTCAAGATAAACTGCAATTAATTTTCAAATTATAATCTCAATTTAGCAGTTACTGTAAGGTGGCGCTGTTCAAATTTTGCCAGTTTAATGCCATTTTAAAGGTTGTGTGCAATGGATACAAAGAACAAGACTGTGACTGATTGTCAAAATTGGTCAGACTAAATGGTGGATTTTGCGAAAAGATAATAGTTAACTTTTAGAAATACATGTTCAAAAAGTCAAGACAAAAGGTGTTTGAATGGAGGTGACCTATGTACTATAGAATCCTTTTAAAATCATTCCTCTGACATATGTGATTTTAGGATTATTTGTACCCGGTACGAATAAAACATGATAATAATTCAATATTAACATTCCCTCACATATGTTAGTGAAATGTTGATATATTTATTTAAATCTTTAAGGGATGCATTTTTATCATTTTAAAACAAATTAATAAACGATTCAACTTCATGAGCATTCGCCACCCAGTAAAATGTTGTTTTGCAGTTTTAAGTACAGCCACCAGGTATCAGTTAAATCAATCGGAAGAACAAGAATGGATAATAAAATATGTGGAATAATAAATCATTGAGGAAGAAATCATCAAAGTTAAAATACAAATATGAAATATGTCTATAGTTCTATTTTTTTATACAAATGCAAATTCAATTCAACATTGAGAAGTATGTGTTTACAAGCATTTCTACCAGAGTCCGATTCATTCATGTAGATGTAATATCCATAGATAAACGGCTCACTTTCAATCAGAAGTACTGCCGCTCACTTTGAACAAGAGCCATTTTTTTTTCTCTCTCCAGCAATCAAAAGCTCTCAACTATGGTGTCTCTGCTTCAACCCGAAAAATTCATTAGGTTGGTATAAAAGAAAGTATGAAAGGGACCTCAAATTGACCAGACAAACTTAAGAATGGAGAGAGGGGAACAGTGGGAGGGGGATATGGGGCTCTATTGATAGGGCGAGCAATGAAAAGAAACCCTATTTCACGCACCTTTAGAGAAGGCAAGCTCACATTGGGTCTTCATTTCTGTGGTTTTTACACTGCTTGCACAAGTTAATGCAAAGTTGGTATGCAGACTACACAAATATAAAACCTAGTTGTAAGCACATACATGTATGGTTACAAATGCTATTTAGGGTGATTCACAATGACACTATTTGATCCTTCATGATATTGTAACCTGCATGTATGTACAGGCCTATGACTCTTCACTTCTCGCAGGAATATTTTTGCGGGCATCAAATTCATTTTTCATTTAAAAGGGAAGAATGTCCAAGCATGGCAGACGTATACATGTACAACTGTACGTCGGTATTTTTTTCCCCACAAAATGTAATAAGGGCAATTTATCACCGAGATGGGTTTAAAGATCATACAGCCTGCTCGGTTAAGATTAGGCATCTTGTCCATACATGACATTGAATATTTTATGGACTATAATTTTATTAGGTGACCATGGCAACCAAATTTTATCTGAATTAAATATTCTTAATTTTTTTAATTTTATCTTAAATTAAATACGGTACTATTTTTCTGCAAGCCCACAAACTTTCAAAATTTGTCAAATGTCTGTCTGTCCGTGACTATCTGATCAGGCTCCATATCAGAGCCGGTCTACAATGGAAGGCTACATGTATGAATGTACTTACATACATGCATGACTGTTCAAAAACAACAATGTTTTAAAATATCCATGTACTGCAGTTATTAGTCTAATTAGTAAATCAGCTTCATTGTAGCATAAGGAGGAACACATGGCATGATTCTATCACTGCCTAAATCCCTACATCATCCATCTTTGCCCAAGTCAGTCTTGAGCAGAATAATCCAAACAGTGTATGATCTAATGAGCTGCTTTGCCATGTTTGTCATTCAGCTTTGTATTCTCCTCTCTTTTTCTTTCTTTCTCTTGAGCATCTCTCTCTCTCCTGCTCATCCCTTCTCTAAATAAACTTTCTTCCCTATAAGCTTTTGCCCTGTTACTATTGGAAAACAAAAAAGTAATCTTAAAGGGTACCAATTACCATAAATATTTTGCTCTGTATGTTGGAGGTTCCATGTCATTATACTATATTCAAAATATGGGCTTCAAATATTAATTCTATAAAGAGATATTGCAATTTCAATTACACTCTCTATAAGCGTAAAAGTGACTCGTGAGTTGACTACTCGACGCACCCGTATGTGCTCGCCAACATAAGGGCTCGTGTGGAACCAAACTCGGAGTTCGGTTCCGGGTGAGCATTTTCATGTTATCCTATATTTCCTTCATAGTCCTTTACTGTTGACCTATATAATGCCAGATAAAGTTCTTTGAGGTTGATTTTATATTTTCTAGCTGTACACAAATTATTTTTTCAGGTGATGATTCCAATCAAGTTTTGTTAGAATGAAACTACCTTACTCAACGAAAACTGTCAAATGATGCCAATATTTCTTTCCTCTGGCTTTGATTCCACATCGAAAAATCAAAATACACTTTATAAGCATTATAATTTTGCATGCATGCATGGAGCATGCTTAGGAATTCAATACGCTCAAATGACGTCAGAATTACAATCGAGTGCAATTACATTTCACCCAAACCAAGGAATACATGCAGGTTGTGGTATTGTTGCATAAGGAAATTCTGCATTTGTGCATGTACTGTAACATTCGTTGTATAAATTGACAATGTCATCTGTTTGAAGCCAGAAGGGCATTAACTCGTATCCATTAACATAGAGTTAACGCTCTTCTGGCTTTTATACAGATGATATATTTTTAAAATATAAAATGAGGATATGTAAATCCTGTACTTCAATTCATTTTTACTCAAGTGGATGGTGGAGGAGTTGATATCATAGAGTAAAAGTATCAATCAGATATGATTATTTACGTCTGGGGACCGACCTTTAACATCACCATCCGAAAGACGTGACTCAGTCTCGAACCTGGGTCCGCTGAATCAGTTTATAACTTCCACTGTTAGCTGGATTACAGGCGCACGCCACAACGCCCAGTTAAAATGTGAAAGGGGCCGATATTTACACTTTGGCTTGAAGTGGATGCCAAAGAGAAAAGGAGACTTGAAGAGTAAACACTACAGCATACTGGTCAAGTTTCTTTCTCAATTTCATGCTTACAAACTTCCTTGACCGGAAGGTCTGGCAAGTTTGCATTTCACTTGCTTGATTCTCTTCTTTATTCTTTGTCAAATATCCCTATGTTTGACCTTAACTTTGAGAAGACAAGTTGAAGTGAAGGGTGATATCAACTATCGGTAGGCATTCGAAAGAAGCATCCAATAAAATATGCTCAAACACACACCACAAGAAACCTGATCCTCAACAAAAACTCCTGATTAAATATTATTAAGAAGATGAGGGAGAGGGGGATGGAGAAGGAGAAGGGAAAGAAGAAGAAAAGAAGAAGAAAAGAAGAAGAAAAGAAGATGAACAGGAGAAGGAGAAAGAGAAGGAGGAGGAGAAAGAGAAGGAGGAAGAGAAAGAGGAGGAGGAATCAGAGGAGCAGTTTTAAAAATGAAAGAAAAATAAAGAAATCAAGAAAACAAATGCGATTAGGCTACATGTTGCTCTTTTCAATCTTTCTCTTTTATGAAAAAGCAATTTTCATTTAACATATAAACACAGAGCAAACATAGTTAAATTTGTCTGTTAACACAGTGAACAATAATAATCTTCATGTGTTCAATTATTTTGCAGAAAGTATTTTATTCCACGTTCACTTGGATTGAAAAACAGCACCTTTCAAAGTGTGGGATGAGGCATAGATAGTTTACACTGTAACAGGAGAGATGGATACAGAGAGTGCTATCCCAGCTGTCATACCATCACACCCTGTGCAGCGGCGGTGAGAGGATACACTGGCGCATTTCAGGGGCAAAACTGGCCCATGTCCCTCCCCCTGGACTACTTTAGGTACACAGTAAAAAAAAATGCAAATTCATAACATTAACAATTAAACATGATACTCTTTTTTTTCTCTCTCTGTGGTAATTCTAAGTTTGGTAATTTGTGCCCCCCCCCCTCTTTAAAAAAACAACAAAATCCTGTATCTGCCCCCTCATAGTATTCCTCCTCAACAATGGAATTCCATCTCACAAAAATGACTAGTGATCTTCTCATAGCAACCAGTGAGGTGGTGATACGTTAGAAATGAACTATGATATAAAGTAAACATACCAATGCTTTCTCGGTTGTACGACAAATGCTCTGGCTCCAGCGACAATTGCTTCACCGGTCGATATCCTACACTAACCGAATTCTAAATTTCAACCCTGGACTAATTTAAATACTCTACCTAAACCTACCCCCCCCCCCCTTCCCCCTTTTGAAACCAATGTGCACAATGTACCCCCTCCCCTTTTAGACTTGATCACTTTCTTTTTATTTTTTAAAATTTGTTTGCCTGTCAGAAAATTTTCTGAGATTTGGCCCCCCCCCCCTCTTTTACAAGATCATAAAGCATGGAGCCATTATTGACAGAGAATTTTGGAGCACCACTTTCTTCCATCAAAGATACATGTATGCTGGCTTATTTTGAAAAAAAAAAAACAAGTGGCTATGCTTTAAACAAAATTTGGAAGGGGAACACTCAACTGCCTCTCTTTAGAAAAAAACCTCAAAATAGTATAAAAAACCCAAAATAGTACGAAAAATAGCTTTTTAATAAAAATATCAATTAAGATATACATGTAGCAAATCAGTATAAATGTAACTCATTTTCACCCACATATAACAGCACACGTGGGCCTACATGGAGGTGGTGTACATATAGCCAGCCAACACAACTCCTGTTCATTCGTTCGTTCTCACCATACGTGTCAACACCTGTGCCTCTGCATGCACTGTAGAGAGGGCATGCACAGTTCAATTTGTATGCTGATCATAATACTCGTTACTCATCATAATGTTAGAGATACACCAGCAGTGCTCTTCACTACCCATCAGTATCTTTCTAGCATCTCAATCTCTTTCTCTCTCTCTTCTCTGAAACGCCTTCAGCAACAGGGCTCAGCCTTCCTAAGATGTAGAAGGGCTTTCTTACATTTTCATTTATTTTTATTTATTTATTTCCATCAATACATGTAGTTTAGAAAATACATACAAATCCAAATCAGAACAAAATATAAAATTACAAGATAGAGCAGACAGCAAGAGAAGCAAGGAGTTTTATATTATAAAAAGCTGCCACCTTTTTATCGGACTCTGAAGATAGTCGAACTTTGGTTTTGTCAATTCACATCATATTTACATCTAATTAACTAGAGAAACTCATTTGACAGGTCCATGAAACAAGATATTTCGGACATGTCAATTAAGATTGACATATGTAACTTATGTAACCCAGAATGGGAATGTTTCGATCTATTAAACATTTCTTTGATTGATTTCCTTCCATTGTTCACACTAGTAGCTTGTACGTTCTACTTCACGCTTCTCGTTCCATTCCAAGAAGGCTTTATATTCCAATTTAATTTCATGTACATGTATTTGTGAGGTTTCCTCATGTTGCTCTATGATACATGTACATAGATTATTGTCTGAATATTGATCATAAAATGTCACAATTTCTTTTTATTTGAATTATGGCAATATTTCTATAAAATTACATCAAAATTGTTGAGCTGCAAACTTATCTATTACTGCACATAATCCAAAGAAAATTTTATGGGCAATATGAGAATGTATTGAGAATACACAGACATTTTAAAGACATTTTAAAGGGATTTCCTGGGATTAAACTCTGTCTTATATTTCATTGTTGCTATGTTAGACAATGTCCATGCAATATAGAAGGACTTAGCGTTTTTAACAGATCAGTTGATATCTGTCTCTCTTATATTTCTAAACGAGGAAAAGAAATAGATATATGTACCAGAATCCATCCATATGTTGGGTGTTTAAGACACGTTTCAAGAAAAGTCACTGGAAATGCAAGATTGTAGACCTCGCAGAGTGTGGAGGCTGGCCGTGATATCTATCTTACCAAATAGTGTACGCTGGTGCTTCATGTTTATTTTCCATATCTTTCCAGCTCATTGCCAAATCACTGATTTTAGCCCGTATCTCGTTAGTAATAAAAAAGTGATGGGCTTTGTTCCCATCATGAATAATTTTGTCAAGGATGTGATATCAATAAATCCAAAGATTGAATAGAGTTAAGGAATAATTTTTACAAAATTGTTCCACTCACACTTAATACCTGTACAGAATTTAACAACAACAACAACAATAATAATAATAATAATATAAAGCTTATATAGCGCATCATATTCAGCCATCTCTATGCGCTTTACAAATTATGAAAACTAACTATATATGTAATGTGCATAAATACATGACATTAAATTACTACATGTAAGTTACACTACATTAGTTAATTTACATTCAGTTAAAGTAACATTCAACTTGACCTATTAAGCATCGTTTTTGTTTTTCAATAATGTGCGTTATACTAAAATGGAATTGTATGTGGTATTTCACTCATCCTAAAGTTGCTAGAACAGAAATATAAATTATATGTTACACACAGTTCATACAAAATTTAATAAAAAGCAAAGTTTTTAAACTCACTTGTGACTATCACTATCAAAGGTACTATAATATGCATTCAAACTAATGAAAATGATTTGCCTTTGTATTTCATTGAATGAATAACAAATTCCAGCAATTGTACCTTGCTTTTATGACATTTTATTTCCTTCTTACCACAAATATAACACTATCAGTAACCATTCTTGGTCTAATAATTTTTTCCATGGCTGTATTTGGCCACAATACCTTCGGCCGATTCAGGGAGATGCGTGTTTTATTTCACTCCTAATACATTCATCTACATGTACAATGCAACATTGCCAATTTAAAATCCATACAGCTATGAAAATAACCACCCATAAAATAAATTTATTTTTCCAGGGCAGTCTCTGACAGCACTTTGATCCCTTTTGATGGAGTTGTTTCTCCCCCGAAATTCCTTATTTTTGTTCTCTTTCAAATAAATCATCTAGGCACTGTGATAAACCTTTTGAATCAGTTGGAAATTAAAGTGAATAGAATTAAAGATATCATCTGGGTTGTTAATAAGAATGTAGGTTATTTGTACATTGAAATATGTCACTCTACATGCTACATCTACATGCCTTTAAAGGTACTTCATGCCTTTTGCAGCCCTAAATTTTTGAAGTTGTATGAGTATGCAATAAATTACAAAAGAATTATAATTGCAAAACTTGTGCGGATGTGAAAAGGATTAGAATTTGCCTTTAAGTACGTAATAATGATTTACGAAAACCTTTTTTTTGTGACTGGAAAAAAAAAATCATGTAATTTTCAAAATTATTTTTGACCGCTCAGTTTTACATATTCAACCTGATTTTATGAGAAATGAAAATTGTATTTATAAGATATACACAATCTCTATATACATAATAACACATAATTATGGAGCACATGCAGGACAACTACTACACATGTTGGCCTTCTACAATAAAAACTGTATAAATTGTTAGTCATCAGAGGAGAAAAGCATAATTTGTGTCTGCTTCAACAACTCTTTACAATGCACAAATTTCATGCTTGCTGAATTCTTTAAATACAATTAGGGCCTATTCTTTTTGCTGTTCTTTCTCTCCCTCTATCTCTTACTCCCTCCCTCTCTCTCTCTCTCTCCCCCCCCCCCCCCTCTCTCTCTCTACATATCGTCTTGTTTAGAGCCAGAAGGGCGTTAACTCGTATACTTCAACACAGAGTTATTGACCTTCTGGTGCCAGACAGATGATACAACATGTACATCTCCCTCTGTTTCTATCTAACTCCCTGGTCTAATCTTCTCCTGTTTATCTCTCTGTGTCTCTGTTTCTCTGTCTCGCTCTTTCTCATTCTCTGTTTCTCTCTCTCTCTCTCGTCACCAAACTTCCAAACAGCTCTATTTTATCACACATTTGACTCACTATTGTATTCTGATTCACATCTTTCCTAAATCCTATCAACATAAATTCATCTCCGATTGTGATGCACAAAGCTGTTCTACCCTACGCGCAAGCAAACATGTATTTCTAAAAACATAATAGCAAATGATACAATATTTTCCACCCAAATTCATAAGCCTGTACAAAAGTGACCTTGTGAATAACCTTATACTACATGTTGTAATTGGGTGAAGCTAGAAAAATCAATACAGATGGACAATAAATAACAATTACTCAGCAAACAATCGTGCAATTGTTAACACATATCTCAGAAAACTTTCATTCATAGCCCAGCGAGTGTTATCACAAAAAATACTAAATGAAACTAAAATAGAATCTAAAACTAAAAGTAAAAAAAAAATCTATAGGCTTGTTTTCAAAGAGGATTATTATGACGAAAAAAGATATGTAGGATATATGTATGTAGAGGAAATTATAGGCACTTTATAACAATTTGTAGCTGCATTAAAAAAAATATTTGGCAGCCAGTGAAGAGGAAATCAAACATCATCCCCAAAACAATATCAATATTCTAATTCCCAACCCAATAATCAACTTCAATAATCAACTTCAAGAATGATTAGAACTATAATATTGTACAATAAATAACATCCTACGATGTACTTCCCAACCCAATGATCTGCTTCAAGAATGATTTAGAATTATGTATTGTACAATGAATAAATATTATACATAATGCAAGAATTAAATTACTTTACCTGGAAGACAAAATATATCATTCAGAACAGACAAGTTTACTACAAATATGCAGACTTGCCATATGAATCTCTACAGTGTACAATGTATTGAGATGTATGTCTGCATTGCTGTGTAATATATGGCCATCTATTCTTAACTGCGGATCACAATATTGACTATAAATCTTAATAATATAAGTACAGTGCAAATACCAAGTCACTGCACTTTGTAAAACTGCTGCTTGAAAACAGTATGGGACCTGTTACAAATCATTTGTAAATCAGTTACGTTTGCTATATCTATATAATCATGTAGATTAACAAACAAGTTATAGGTTAAAATTCACTTCTCTAAAACTTGTCAATTTTTGTAGGCCTATATATGTACTTGTCTCATATTGATATCTTTGAAAATGCACAATTTGTACATTATGCCAGTAGCCCGCCTATTTTTCTAACATATATATAGTTATATTTTTAAGGAATTTTATACCAGTACACCTGTTTCGCAGTAATGATATGAACACTGAACACCTATCACCATACTTTTATGCGAATACATTTGTACAATAGGTCTGTATCATATGTAACATGCATTTTATGAAAGGGCATCTTGTTATTTTGGGGTTTTTTTTGGGGGGGGGCTGGATATTTCATCAAAAAATATGACAAAATGATGTTAGATACTGCAGGATCTCACCACCACGAGTACCCCAACTCATTTACTTTTGACCTTTGAAAGGAAATACCAAATTTTCATATATCAGGGCACATCCAAATCTTCTATTAAAAAATATTTAAAAAACGGAGAAGGAGAAGAAGGAGAAGAAGGAGAAGAAGAAGGAGAAGAAGAAGCAGAAGAAAGAAACATACATAACTGTAGATCAACTGTTTTGGGGTACCGTAGTTAAATTCTCTTACAATGTATAGCTCCTGTCAGGCTTTTATAACCAATGCAATCATATACAGAACCATACTACTAGACAATATTCTCTGCCCATATGTTTCTTAAACAGTAATCCCTTTGCCAAAGATCAAGTACTAATCACAAACACAAATACCAATACAATTGTAACAGGTACATGAAAACTGGACTTCAGTCCCACTGCTAGCCTCTCATGTATAGCAGAACTTTGATCCTGAGTTAATCTCATTACAACATTAAAGCACCCTGCATATGAATAGGTACTATACACACATGAATTCTTCACTGCACATTCCAACACATGCACATAAACATGAACGTATTTATAGAATGAACATTTTCACCATAATGGCAGGCATACTATTGTGTTCCGTGGTACCTCATATGCACATACATGCACATGTGCAGTAGAAAAATACAAAACTAGCAATTTTGCATGTTACGTGTGTGTGTGTTCAAATATGTTTTGAAAGCATTATATGCACATGCTACTTAATTGTATCAATTGAAGAAAAGAAAAGATGTTGCAATACATGTATTTGCATGTAGTCCTTTACAGATATTTTGTAAAAGCTATACCACTGCATATGTACAGTGCAGGTTAAATCTGTGGCAATGATATGCGCTATAAAAGCATAGTATTATTATTATTATTATAAAATTCAAACAAAACTTTTACAGCATAAACCCTACAAACATTAAATTTATGTCTTACCAAGTGGTAGCCTAATTTCAAGAATGCTCATATATTGAATTCAGAAGAAAAAAATAAATGTAAAAAGACACAGAAGAAAAAAATAAATGTAAAAAGACACATAAAAAAAAGTGGGAGATATTGAGGTAAAGGTGATTAGAACAGAAAGAAAGAGAGAGAAAAAAAAAGAGAGAGAGAGAGAAAAAAAAGAAAGAGAAAGAGAAAAAACGAGGGGAGAAAAAGAAAAAAAGAGAGAAAGAGAAAGAGAAAAAGAGGAAGAGAAAGAGAAAAGGAGAACGAGAAGAGAAGAGAAGAGAAAGAGAAAGAGAAAGAGAAAGGAAGGGAAAGGGAGATGAGAGCAAGAGAAAGAGTAAGAGAGAGAGGAGAAAGAGAAAGAGATAGAAAGAGAGAGAGAGAGAGAGAAAGAGAAAGAAAGAGAGAGAGAGAGAAAGGAGAAGGAGTAATCTGACCTGTGATACATACATAATACATGTATACTTTAAATCCTTTAATTGCCTCATTAATTAGCTCATAATATGAAATACAATCTATATATCTTAACACCTTCCGATTAGCCAATTAGTAAGATAATCTCCCTCTTCACACCCAACCCTTCCCTTCCCTGTGTATCAAGTTACAACTTATATCCTAAAGATCATACTCATTCATAAGTCATAAACCGGACAGGACTTAAAGACATCATTCTGTTATTATCTTCAAAATAAAAAAAAGCAAATGAAATTACGTTTTGGATATACAAAATGTATTTTATAGTTATTTCATCATTATAAAACGCAGGCAAACAGTTACATGTACAGTATGTGTACATGTACATGTACGTCTAATGGGGTGTTGCAAGAAAGTTGCAATCAATTGCAAATTGTAAAGCAAATTAGAACAACCATTCTAAATGGTTCAGGGTCTGCCCATTCAAGAAGATGCGCTTGCAACACTGATTTTGATTGGTCAGTACCGATCAGTTGCAACTTGCAAACAATCGCAACTTTCTTGCAACACCCCATAAAAGTACACCTTCTCTCTTTTGTATTAACCAACAGCAGTTCAAAGTTTTTTTAGTCTAATTCAATCAGCTTTCCCTCCTCAAATTGGCAACAATTATTCTTATTTTCCACTCCTACATAGTTTGAAAAAAAAAATGTTTATTAAATGAAATGATGCGAATGAAAATTAGAAATTTACAATGTAACACAACAATTGCCAATTTGTACGCCAAAATAGAGATTACATATTTTACACCGCGTTGCCAAGTTAGAGACTTTGATGATTAGTTACATTTTATTTATTTTTTTTTGTGAACGGCACACCATACTGCATTGGAAATTGTAATTTTTGCTTTTTCTGCTGATGTATAATGTGTAACTCCTAACCTTCTGGATTAAAAGATAATGCAAAAACATCACTAAGAGGAGGAAACTGTACTGTTATGGGTTAAACATGGTTGCACATTCCCCCATGTCAATGACTATGTTTACATTGCAACATACATATGAGTATGAGTATTTCTGTATAAAGTCAACAACGATGAAGGACGTACGCATGTAAATATTGCATTTGTGTTATCAAGCTACATGTACATTTATGTCGATTTCCTCTTGTTTTCAGGCAAATATCATTCAGAGAAGGATGTAGATAGTACATGTATATGTATATGTGTACGTACATCAATTGCCTTCATTAGTGAATAAATGATTCCCCCCCAAAAAAAACTGCACATACAATACAAATGTATTTTTGTTTAATATACATGTAAGGGTGGAAGCTGCTAACAATAAGTTCTACATGTAAAATTATTTTAGATAGTAACATCATTGAATTATTATCATTATCTCACATTATCATTTTTATTTTCAGAATTATATAAAAATGCTACATATACAATGTATATAAATGTAAGAGTGAAATTAATGCAATCTTGATTCCACTCATCAGCACAAAAATGAATATTTCATTGTAGAAATTTATACATCTCCCCCCCCCACCCCCCCCCCCCCCCCTTTAAAAAAACTCTTCAACTACTGCTTTACATATGCAGGCATCATTGACTAGTAAATCAATTGTCCATAATATTACATCTAACACTAGCAAACAGATGTGATTAATTAAGTCTACATAATGTATACATAGGTTAGCAAAATGCTCTATTTCCACACTTGACCGTACATAAACTCGTCGATCCCGTTCGATCGTGAAAAAAGTTCGCACGGTGGCGTCAACGTCACCTGCCCTCTCGACCGTGATGGAACGCTTCTCTGATGAGCCCCAAATGGTCGTAAGCTAACGCATTATTGGAACGTGAACGCCACGCAAGCGTGAAGACACCCCTTGATGAGCATGAAATATACGTAGATTGGCGCTTAATCACCTTACACCAGCGACGCTGCGTTATGTATACAGGCCCATGTCTAGCAATGACATTAGCAAATTTCTGAGTAACATTTTCCAAAGGTCAAGAGATGGTTCACCACAATACTGTGGTGATGCAGCATATTGCATGCACTGCTGCAAACTAGTATAAACAAAAAGCCATGTCATCAGAACAAAATACAATAATTTTATTGTGACTATATCTCAATGTTTGTCCTCTAATGACCTTGTAGTAATTATGGTCAGTTCGTTCGGCTAGATATTCAACCTTTTGTGTTAAGCAGCTAGATATTGAATTTTGTTTTCCAGTGAAGTGACACTCAACATGCACTGGATGTGCAGCGGAGGCTCATTTGCAGATTAGAATTCTGTTCTTTACATCATGACTTTAATAAATACAAGCACTAAAAATAAACAATAGGAGACTGAATCTATCTTTTTTTTGTAGGCGGTCATTCATAGATTCCTCCCATTAAGCATTTTACCAATTTATGTTTCCAATAATCAAGGATGATATTCCAATGTATCAAATAAAATATGAAAATCAAATTTCACTTGTACATTTAGTGCCCATCCTTAATGAACACTCTTTGGCAAGACATTAATCTACATTTGCCACTCTCAACCCAGGTGTTTAACGGGTACCGGTAGGAAGGTATTCCTTGAATGCTGTGAGCACCGAATTTGGTAGCCTAGCTAGAGCTGGGGTAATATTGGAGCACCTTGAGCACCTTATACATGTACGTGGTGGATATGAGCGCTATAAAAAATACCCAATATTATTATTATTATTATTATTATTATTATTACGATGTTTGATATTTGGGTAGAGTTCATTCAAATTAATATTGTTATTCAACATTACTGGCTTGAAATAAAACAAAAGTAGTACCTTCAGTTTAAAATTTCAAGCCATTTTTTTTCTTCTGTTTGTTCCAGAAATCCAGGGCTAAAACAAAAAGTCCTGATTCCACTGAACAATTAAAATCCTGAAAACAACATTTAATTTCCTCCCTTTATTGCTAATGTGGCAACAAAACACAAATAACAAAATCATTATCTTGGGTAGCATTTGTGCAGGGGAATTCTTTGCAATCCATAATTAACCGTCAAAAGTTGAATTTGGCAATCTGCAATATCTTTTTCCCAGCTTGCAAACTGAATTGAAACTTTTTTTAACATCATATCTATTTTTGAGTTGTGCAGGTGGCACTGTTTGAACATGAATATTAAATGAAGCATGGCACTGCCTCCTCGACGACGAGTGTGAATGTGCACTTCTAAAGGGGATGATCATCATTCTTCTGCCGAAGGTGATGAATGTACATGTACCGGTATGCTCCAAGCTGAAGTGCGCCAAGCTATAAAAGTACGCCAAGTATTAGAAAGGTCAAATTATGTGCCCAAATTCAAAAACACACCAATCATAATTCATCTTAAAGGTATGAATCTTAACTGTTATTCAGAGTATTTAAGTCAAAAAGGGAAAGGGTTTGAAACTTTGAATGCTGTATAAAAAGATTCCTGTACATGTAAGTCTAAAAATTTAGGGTAATCATTGGTACTGGTCTTTAATTAAATATATTTGTTGGTCATAGTTGAAACAGTCGAACAGATATATCCTTCATTTTCAAATTTTGGAGACAAATGAGTGTAGAACCAAACACCTCAAAGTGTCACTTTGAAAAACCTGCATTTTCAAGAAATCTCATGTTAACTGATATTGTGTTTCTACATATTTTCTCAATATGAATATATAATGGATGATATAAGTACAGGAGGCTTTCCATGCTTACACTGAATATGAATATTAATTCCTACTTTCATTTGAGTTAACTTTCACTCCAGGAAAGTTGAAACACAGTTCTATTTTTTTCTTTAGAACAGCACTATTATAACTGCGTACATCCAAGGAACCATTGGGATATTTTTTCATACAAAAATACAGAAATCCACCAAAATTAGAGAGGGACGAAGACAAAAAAAAAAATAGACAAGCTATTTATTGCACTCACAGCCTTTGTAACCTATCTTGCACCTTTATCACTCTGATAATAAGGAGGCGCCAAAGAGAGAGAGAGAAGTTGACCGATTCCTGGATGCGAGCGTGCATTGCCGGAGGATGGAAGATGAAAAAACCTGGGATTCGTCTGGTTTAAGACGATAGATGTAAGCCGAAGAAGCCGAGGAAGAAGCCAAGGGTAAGATTGAAGATTCATGAGACAGTGCCACGGGCGAAACAGAAGGTCTCTTCTCTCTCTCACTTATTCCGCTTTCTCCTGCCATGATACGACTGATGTGTTCACACAAGGGATGGTCACACTCTTTATCATGTCCACAAACAGAATCATATTTTCTCACGTTACTTCTGAGTACATCAATCGAATGCAAATCTTGATATTTAAAGATGTTTTTGGAAGAGTCCCGACAAGTATATGTGCAATGCAGGACAGTTAGCTCATCCCAAATTCAGTGGAATTCCCTATTATTACGTGTATAAATTTCATATGCAGCAAAACTTCAAGCAAGCTGATGGGACATTGGCCTAATTGTAAATTTGCCAAGAGCAAGATCTACATGAGATATCTGAGTGTGTTCAGTATGGTTCAGGAAAATGATTTTTCAGAAATTTCCCTCCCATGGAGTTTTGAAGTCTTATGCCTAACGTTGTTGACTTGTACATGCCCCAAATACAAGATCTGTTGCTGTACATGCATTGTATGCCTAAAACTTACATGTATGACCCAGACTGACTACTGCTAATTTATAACACTCGACACTGGGGGATGGGGGATGGGGGATGGGGGATGGGGGATGGAGGATGGGGGATGGGGGATAGAGGATGGGGGATGGGGTGGGGTTGGGGGGTTGGCAGATTTTATTGAATCATGCTATTACATTACTCCAAAGGCAATACAAATCAGAATTTTAGGTGAAACTTAAAGCAAACTTAATCTTCTATCAAAATTAATCCTAAGGTACAAAAACTCAAGCGCACTGTGTGAACATGATATCAATCATGCATGTGCTTCATTCCACCATCTTACCACCTTGCCATCCCTGTGTAAGCTTCATTCAGGTTTCTCTTATTGCTCCGAGGAGGTGAGGGATGTTAATTAATCTAGCAGCACTTGGTAAAGGAGGATCTGAATACACATGGAGCTTCTTCACTTCTCTCTGCGCTTCTGTGTGTCAATTTGCATTGCATGACAGCCTAGATGCATGAACATGTACACTGTACTCCACCCCCCCCCCACAAAAATTAATAGCTGGAGCTACCTGTACATGTAGGCCTATAGTATAGGCCAGTATGTTTTTGTGAAACCTCTATAGAATGCATGTTGGCTTATTTGAAAGTAATTAATATTTTCCTGTATAAATAAAACGTACACCTGTAAAACTTAAGCATAAAAGAGATTTGGAGGTTTGGACATTGTTTCACTTGATAACAGATGAATTTCAGCTTGCTCTGTGAACATTGTATGGTTTACAAGTTACAGCCATGCACATAAAACCCATACCTTTAAAAAAAATTCTTCATGGAATTGAGCAGTTGCTCAGCAAATCAATCACTCATTCATATGAATTTAGTTAATAACCCAGCTTGCATTCTGTCACTCATATCATTCCATATGCCTCATTAGATAGATTAGAAAACAATAATCATTACTTAGCTCAATCTACACTAGAGTAAAATCTGCATCAAGGTGAAATTGTCCAGGGATCTAGTCTACACATTACAGACCTGCATGTAGCTGGTTTTAACATGCACATTTATTGACACTCAAGAGTGGGATTCTAACTGAATTCAGGGTGATTGATGCATGAGTTATCATTGGGGCAGAGGTCTAAAAACATCTTTGATAAGCATTAAACAGGTTCTCACATTCTTTGTGCAGGTCATATATCACTGATAATAATTAAATCTGCATGTACATGTAAATATATAAAATCCGTCTGTGTAGAAATTTTATTGGTTCCAACAATATCAGCGCTGCAGGCTCACTAGTGTAAAATCTAGGGGTGGGAGTTTCGGGTATTTTTTCAATTCGGGAACCGACGATTTTTCCGGCGGGTTCCCGGTTACCCGAAAATCATATAACACAAATTACACGCTTATATTTACCCTTAAGAAGCTATTAACACTGGGAAAACCTCGAAAGCGCATCACTGCAGTGGGGCGCTACATGGATATTTACATGTAGATATTGAATGGCTGGTAGACGTTATCTACCGCCTTGTCATGTTACATACATGAGTAATCATTAAATACTTATTTTCGGGAAAAGGGCATGTAATATTTTGACCCGGGACCCGATGCTCTCGGGCGGGACCCGGGTACCCGGTTTTTAGTCCCAGCACTAGTAAAATCATTAAGTAACGAAGACCTTTTCTACAAATACTTCAGGAGAGCGATTTTAACTATTATAATGTAGTTATGGTATGGTTATCGCTGATATGTGATCAACCCTGAAGACCCTAAACAAGTCTGATCAACAAATTCAAATATCTATTACTCGAGTGCCCCCTTTCTGAAGTGTAGGCCTACATGTATAATACATACATGTATGTTCTCTCGCTGTATTGTCATGAATTGTGGAACATTGCTGAGCTCATGAGCTGTCAGTCATGATACCACTGATCAAACCAACCTTCCAGCCTAATAGGCTTTCAGAGGTTAAAAGACACTGATCCTTATTCTTCTATTAAATGAACATATGGTTTGATACAAAGAAGCCTTTCACATGAAAGAAATTTACGGAAATATTTGTAAACAGAAATGTTATGTAACAAAATATAGGCCTACAATGTACATGTACATGATAACTGTACAGCAAGAGGGATGTATGCCTACACATGATTGATAAAAATCGCAAGAAACTCAAACAACCAAGGAGTTACTCGGCACCTCCTTGATCACATGTACAACACACAACACTCACACAACTACATGTACATGTATATGTACAAAGTGTACATGTAGTACTCTGTTTTCCTATGGAAGTTCTCGTTCAAAACTTATGAGCCCAAACTTCTATTTCACTGTGCAACATTTTGTTATACCAAGTTTCACTCATTATGCAATGTTTCTCCACAAGGCACAAGAAATTTTTTATTGTAAAGCTATTGTCTTGCATTATCATAAAAGACATTATATACATGTAGGCCTATAGGACTATTAATAGTTCTCTGCTACTCCTCATCTGAATGGGGAGGGAGGGGGAGGGAGGGGAGGGAGGGGGGGGGGGGGTAAGTTGCAAATCATCCTATAACAAAAAGCTGCTATGTTAATAAGTCGGACTATACATGTACATGAACTTTTGACTCATCATTAAATCTATTTGTACTCCTTTTATAACCCATGTCCATCTGTCTTCAAAAGGTTAGTTAAACTCCTTTTTGTCTACAGACTACACACAGGCCTATTATTCCCTCTTTTAGGACAATACACCCATACCGGTGACCCTCAGTGAACCCATCTGCACCCCTAATTGTAAGGGAAGGCCCCCCTTGTCAAAAGCTATTTGGGAACTCTTCAGGAATGGTCTCCAGTACAAATCATTCTGAATTGGCTGGAGGCCTACGAGTAGGCCTATGCCATATTCCAATGTTCATCAATACTATTTAATATCTATCTAAAGAATCCACATTTCATACAATAACTGTTGCTATGTCTGACAAGCTTGTGACCAGCATTGGACTTGTCAACATCTAAATGCATTTATATTATTAGTAAACTTTACTATCAGTATTTGGCCAAATGAAATTGCTTTCTACTTTCTTGTCTCCCACCGATTCCTTTTTATCTGCCTCCTGTTTGTTATTTGATATGTTTACTTGGACATGAAAGAATACACTGGGGGTGGGTCTAGGCAAGCCACAATAAAGTAAAAAAATGATCTGAGCCTCAAATTGTAGACATGAAATATAATTAAAATAAAAATGTGTGTGGAAATATCTAAGCTAAAATAAAACAGAACACCCTCCTCATTTTTAAAAATCTTGAATAAAACACTAATAGGAATCAATTTTGAATGATGAAATCAGTGAATGCTAAAACAGTACAAAGGCATGCATGATCTACTGCACAAACAACATATTCAGTATGGTGAGAATTAAAAGGAATGCAAACTAGAAATTAATTGAAGCTTATGCATGCACAACTGCACATTGTATGAAATATTTGTTCTAAACTTCCACGCATGCACATGGACATGGTTCGAAGTTGTCAACATTATGAGTAACATCATAATAATTTCATGATTAATCAATTCTGTTTGAGATATAGAGGGGTGCAAGGTGTACCCTATCAGGGGTGCATTCCCAGACCAGCAGGGGTGCACAAAGTTTGAAGCAATAGAACAGGGTTAATGCCAATGAGAACAGCAGGATAGAGCATGTTCTACAGGATTTATGTAGCATCCAACACCATACCTTACACCTACAACAGGGAACAGATGATAAATAGAAAAGATGAAGACATCCATGAAAAATGACAGGGATAGCCTTCCTAGTTTAGTAGATCAGACTGTCTAGTTATCAAGTACAGACTTATTAGTAAATCAATTACAGACTTATTTATTGTGTAATAATTGCCTACAGATGAGATTCAGGAGTCCTATTTCATTTGTTTTGTTTTCCTTTCTACCGTCCTCTCCAGACTGCAATAATTGCGATGATAAAATGCAAAAAACGATGATAAAATGCAAAAAACGATGATAAAATGCAAAAAACCATAATATTCTACTTACAATATTGTGCATTGCATGAATACTTCAGTTATTGTCATCATTTCATTTATATTAGTAAACGAAGAAGCTTGACTGGGGAGGAATTTTTTTTTTTTTTTTTTTTTTTTAAATTTGTAAACAAATCTTTCGGCATATTACTCCCAGTGTTAAAGATCGTATGCTCGATCTGTAATGAAAAACACAAGTCAGAAAAAATTGGAACCAGCGGGATTCGAACCCGTCATCTACTGCTTGTCGGGCAGCGACTTAACCACCAGGCTATACTGCTTGCCGGGCAGCGACTTAACCACCAGGCTATTCTGGTTCATTTATATTCCTGAAAATGATAAATCTTTGGCAGATCACCCTATAATACATACATATAGTATGAACTACCTAATGCAGCATACATGTATATATCTGCCCTTGCATATTCCTGCATTTGCAAGGATAAAACAACAACAGAGTCAAGCTTTAACCTGGAAATAAATTCCATGACCTAATAACTTTTTTCTCATTTCCCCTCATCTTTTGTTTTCACTCTCCCCTGGTATTGAACCAGCTTCCATGGCGCTGACCTCAGATGACCTTCTCCCAGCATTCCCCTGAGGGGATGACTGACCCTGCCTGGTAAATCCTCTGATTTGAAAGGATAAAGTTCCACTGGTCAATGGCTGCACCTGATTCATGAAGGTAATTGGAATTCTTGCACCACTCTTGTCTGTCCAGGATTAGTTACATTTCCCAGTTATTACCATGAAGAAAAGAACTCCATGTGGTTACAATAGAAATACTTGGAACATTGTTCCACAAATAATTTAAAGGGAAAGTCCACCCTGATTACAAGTTGATTTTAAAAGAAGCAGAAAAATTAAAGAAACAGAACGGTGAATGTTTGAGCCAAATGCGATAAGAAATAAGAATATTTTAAGTTATAATCAATCAAACACAAATTGGAAACTCCATGACATATCTTGCGAGCTCCTCTCCCATTTGCCCTGTACCCCCCAAAATCATTAATTTCTAGTTTCTATAAAGAAACTATTCTATCATATATGCACCTTAGATATATTCATTTTTCATATGTTTTTACACAAAACCTGTATGTTTTCTTCAAATCAACTTAATACCAGGGTGCACTTTCCCTTTAAAGTCCTTATACATGTAAATGCATGGAGGCCTAATATAATAATTGATGTACACGTAGATGTGTGATAGTTAACATGTATTGTGGTCTTTTATATATTTTTAGATCTCAGAATTTAACAGAAATTTTCAATATGCTAGGAGGCAATGAAAATCATTTTAATCATCTTCAAGAAATGGAGGAAAGTTGATGACAGCTTCTGTGTGCAACAACGATTTTTCATATATGCTCACTTTAAATTCTACTGTATTAATTTAAAGGTAAAAATATAAATCTGATATATTTTCCCTTTCATTCTGTGCATGTATAATTGTATATATGCTTGAATAGGCCTACATGTATATCCTAGGACCATTCATAAAATGCAGGCTAACTTCAGTCAGTGAATAAATCTCCTGAAAATGGCACAAGTAGAAGGTTCAGAAGGATATTTATTATGGGGGAAAAACAGTTCAACAGAACTCCCTCCCCTTCTAAGTTGCACCAGAGACCACTTATTTCCAAGGCCTGCATTTTCTTTGCACACATTTGTGAAGCCTCTCTGCTTTGGTAAAGCTGTAGAATGAGCTTTTTCCTTCCTCTCACTGTTTACTCTAAGCCCTAAATAAAGCGATAAAAACCCCTTCATAAGTAGCTTGGGTAGACATGGCAAAGTTTATCTTGTCTCCTTGTAAATCAATGACCATTTTCTCTCCTTCTCTCAATCTCAAATCGTAGGGCTGTTCACACACAGAGCAATTATTGTAAAACCTGGGATTTTCAAAAATTTTACAAATGGTCTAGATTCACTCACGTAATTTCCAAGCTACAAAATATTTATTGTAATTGTTTGTAAAACTAAATTTTGTGGAATTTGCAAAAAATACCAGCTTAGAATTAATCACTAAAGTTTCTGGTCTTGCAGTTGTGCGATTTGAAACTGATTTTTGAATCACAATCAGAATTCAAATTTTTTCCCGAGTATAAAAGGATTTCTCATTGAGATTTTTATCACTTTAGTACATATTTTCTTCTTCTGAATTGTTTTCTAACCATGAGTATTTGCCTTTTGCATCCTACCAGGTACCTGGGTTGAGAGAGGCAATGTACATGAAATGTGAAATGCCATGCTTAAGAACGTGTAAGTATGAACAGGCACAAGATAAAGGGAGATTTGAACCAGGATTAAAATCTCACTTTTTCTTGTGTGTGAATGAGCCTAGTGTCTGAATTTCTTTCTCTACTTTCCCCTTCACTTTTTTTGAATCTCTGTTGCAGATCAAACTTTCAAATGTCATCATGAGTTCTCACAGTAAAACTGCTTTTTAACAAATAACACCCAAAGGTTATTGTGAAAGGTTTATCATGTCATAAACAAGACTCCTCATAAATTATGGAGCTGCTTGGATCAGCAAACTGCCCACAAGGACAAAATGTTGAAATTTGCCAGAAACTATGGGAACACGACTTGTACATGTACCCTGAACAAAGGCAACATTACACAATGTAATGCACACTATTCACACTGAAGACTCAGTGTCCTAACATGTTTTATACTCAATTCTTAGCTACATGTATCAAATTTTTCCTCTCAAATTTGTTTAGCATACATGTACATCCTTTATCTCAATGTAAATTTCATGGAGATCTGTGACAATTTTTCACTATATCACCTGTTTGGAGCCAGAAGGGCACTAACTCTGTACAAAATTATATGAGGTAACACACTTCTGGCTCCAAACATATGATATATTACTAGGGGGTTAACCTCACAAGTCATAAGGACCGCTATTCATAAGGACCACTTATTCATAAGGACCGCTATCCACAACGCTTGACTAAATGAATAGCGGTTTTGTATGGATAGCGAGCAAACCATAGACAAATTACCTCGCTATTCATAAGGACCTCCATTCACAAGGACCACTATTCATAACTATTCCTAAGGACCGCTATTCATAATGCGTGTTAAATGAATAGTGGTTTTCTATGACTAGCGGTCCTTATGAATAGCGAGCGGACCCCATTACTAGTACTATGAAGCTGTAGAATAGTTTCAGAAAATGAATTTTGTGTGTTTTCTTCTCCCTAGTATATCAAAATAACAAGATTTTTATTGAACAGCTTTTTGATCAAATTTGGTAGATACATGCATGTAAATCATCAATCACTCAATAAGTCTAACCTCCTTCAATAAATACATGTAAGTACATGTACAAATATTAGTCCTTTGGGTTGGAGTCCCCCATTCCTACCACATCACCAACTTCTCAAAACGAAAGTACACACCACATTCAGAAGCAACGTCTCACTTCAAATTTTTTTTTTTTTAGGCAAGCGTGGGCCTCATTCATTGACAAATTGAGAATGAGATATGACTTAATCCCTAATGTAG
The DNA here is from genome assembly GCA_025617745.1 of Heliocidaris erythrogramma. Classification (NCBI taxonomy): domain Eukaryota; kingdom Metazoa; phylum Echinodermata; class Echinoidea; order Camarodonta; family Echinometridae; genus Heliocidaris; species Heliocidaris erythrogramma. The sequence continues at coordinate 23,422,631 of CM046858.1, forward strand.
ATCCCAGTCCGCACATAATTCAATTACTGCGCATGTTTGTCATTCACCTCTGATATATATCCGCAAAACAAATTCATACTTCCTTAGGGCTGGGGTCTATGCATGGACACAGTCAGTTGGTGTGTGGTATAGAGGTGAAGGGGGAAGGGATTAATCATTAAAAGGAATATTATCAACTTCAGAAGTGATTTGCTGTTTTCCACATTTAACAACAAGGAAATACACAACATGGAAATGACAGTTTCCTCTTTTCAAACAAAAATTTTAAAAAATGGGGCTGGAATTCTGTTTCAAGTACATTAAAATACGTAAAACTAAAATGCTAGGTACATATTGGGGAAATGAGAATGTCATGTAAACAGATCAGTCCAAGGAGGTACTAGTCTACCATCCTAGCAAAAACTACAAATTACCCAGTACTGTGTACTTGTGTGCAGTCTCAAAAACTAATCTTGACCCATGTTTATTCAAACTATAATGAGGGGCATCAGAGCCATAAACCCAGCCCTCTTTCAGTCACAGGTCTATGATTAGATTTTGGGCTCAGTTGAGTTGTGTAACTGTATGACGTATACATGTAGCACACTAGACAAAAGGGATTATGTATGGCTTAAGTTAATGAATAGTTTATCCAATTCAAACACTCCTAGGGGTCCATTGTAAGTGTCTGGTGTCTTGATGAAAGCCTTGACCATCTATGTATCTATCATAGGCCCAACAAAAAATGTAAACTGGAAATCTATTATTCAGTGGTGATGTTTACGGTATGCTGCCAAATCAACTGTACACATACATGTATATAAAGCAATGTTGTTGTTTTTTTCCAATTGTAAATTTTAAAAAACTACAATACTGATGTAATTAATTATGCCGCCGAACAGGACCCTGCATGGTATACATTGAGATACAAATAAAGATAATTTCAGCATTCACATGCATGCTACATGTAATGATGCCAGCTTATTACATGCACATGTACATGTACATGTACATGTAGGTAGATTGTTATTTTATGTGACACAACCTCTCTCTTTCATTTCAACAACAAAAACAAAAAAAGCGCTGTCATGCTAGGATCACCAGCAGCGTTATTACTACATCATCATCTTCGTTTCCATGACTACTACCAACATCATCATCATCTGCTCCATTAATGATTACTGTCATAAAATGTACCTTGTGACACTTATTTTACAAACACACAAATGGCAAGAAGGAAAAGTAAATTAGGAGAAGGGCAATGGGGGAGGGAGGAGGGGAGGGAGGAGGGGAGGGAGGGAGGAGGGGAGGGAGGGAGGAGGGGAGGGAGGGAGGAGGGAGGGGAGGGGAGGGAGTGAGGAGGGGAGGGAGTGAGGAGGGGAGGGAGGGAGGACGGGAGATTGAGGAGGAGGGGGAGGATGCAGGGAGGATGCAGGGAGATGCAGGGGACAGGGAAGGGAGAGGGGACAGGGAAGGGAGAGGGAGCGGAAGAGGGAGGAGGGGAAGTGAGAAGGGAGTGAAGAGGAAGAGGGGAGGGAAGGAGGGAAGAGGGGAGGGAAGGAGGGAGGAGGGGAGGAAGGAGAGAAGGGCAGGGAGAAAGGGAAAAGAGGAGAGGGATGAGCTAGATGGATGAGCTGGAGGGAGGATAGAGAGAGGAGGGAGGAGGGAGAAAGGGGGATGGAGGGGAGACGGAAGGGAGTGGGCAGAGGGGGAGGAGGAGGGGGAGGAGGAAGGGAAGAAAGAGGGGAGGGAAGAGAAGGAAGAGGGGAGTGAGGAGGAAGAGGAGAGGAGGGGAAGAGGAGAGGAGGGGAAGAGGAGAGGAGGGGAAGAGGAGAGGAGGAGGAGGGGAGGGGAAGAGGAGGGGAGGGAAGAGGAGAGGAGGAGGAGGGGAGGGGGAGGGGAAAGGAAGGGTGAAAGGGAGGGGAGGGTGAAAGGGAGGGGAGGGTGAAAGGGAGGGGAGGGTGAAAGGGTGAAAGGGAGAGAGAGGGAAACCAAATCCTTTGTTGTGGACCCTGAGAAATGCAATAAACTAGATAATGATCAAAATACTCACCTAAATAGTCAAGGATGATAATATCTCTAATGATGTGGTGCAAATGAAAATATATCCAAGAAAAGTTTTTCTGCGATTTATGCTTTCCTAGTTTAGTTATGAAACAAATAAGTTCTTGAAGATATCTTTAAAAATATGTCAATAGAACAATTGTTACTTTAATTCTCAAGACAAGTCAAAAGAGTATATTTATAAAATGCAAGAGAACAATCAACATCAGGTGACATGTCAAATCCTAGGTGCGAAGTAAATATTAACTGTTTTCTGTACAGTTGATGATGCAAGCTGTATACAATTGATGCGCAAAGCAGATATTCCAACGTAAATCCAGAGAATCCTTCCACAGCTTGTTCAGGGAGTTGTCCTTCGATCCCGTCTCGAGTTAGCTCCTTGGTGTTTTTATCTTCCACAAGACTCATCCGATATTATCCTCATCTTATAATCCAATTGTGCGTGGACTTTTTACTCTGGGATAAGTATCACCCGTAAGGAGATTCTTTTCCACATGTCCGTGCTCTCAGAAACAGCACTCGATCTCCAACTCGCTTTCTTTCGATTTGATTTTGAAAGTGCCTCCTGTTTGAGGGGGAGACAGAGTGACTAGCCAGCAAATGCACCCACAGACGAATATTTATATTCACGACTTGGGCACACACAGGTTTGAGAATGTACCGACTGAGTTAGTTCGACGAGTGCAGGCATGTGCGAAGAAAGTTGATGTTTGCCGCTACTGTGCGTGCCTGTGCTGCATAGGCATACAGTCTGGCGAGTGCTATGCAACAGGGCCTATTCCTAGGGTTTCTTACCCCAAGTCTGTGGGGAGAGATGTTCACGCAATGAAGGGGGTAAATGCTCCTGCCAGTATTCACTGCTGAGCACTCAATGTGCATTCAGTGAACTGAGCCAACTGTTCTTGTATACAGCTTCAACAACACACACTCCCCATACACACTCCTCAATAGTATTTAGTCTATTAAACAGACCCCAATTACAATCAACAGCATTATTAAGCCAATTCTACACTTCAATCGATGATTGAAACTCAATATAACAACTAAAATATTTTTTCAAACATCATGAATATAAACATTTTGATAAGTATACATTCAAACATCCACAATATGATAAATCATATACAAGTTGAAAATTAATCACCACTGACATATTCTAATTCAGGTCTGAATGGAATAAGCTACACACTTGTTTTTCCTCCACACATCCATTCATTCATTCCTTTTACACACACAATGCAAGATCCAGCTCCAAATGCAATACACACACAAATGGAGAAAAGGGTGATGGGATGAAATGCCAAATATGTAAAGGTTGGTTGTATTGTGGAGTATTACAAATGCACATTGATCTATTTTTGGCTAACTCCAGTAATATCATGACTTGTCTTTGCCAAAATAAATAGAGTTGCATCTTGATTTCACCTTTGTCAGCTTTAAATAGACATCTGAATTTTTTCTTTGCTAACTTAACTTGAAAATTATTCCTTGTCAATAATTTATTATACTTTGCAATAATAAAACTGGCATAATAAAAATATAGGCTTATCAAAGAGGACACATATTCCAATATCCAAATCTTTAATTATTTTGTATTTCAATGAAAACAAATATAGAGAAAGGAAAGAAAAGACAGATTGGGGCATTACTATTAAAATCATACTAGGCCTTAATCATGTTAAATATTAAAGTGCATAATAATTAACTATTCATTTCCTTATGCTCTTATAATAGCAGGGAAGAATATCATTTTTAAAATATGGTGAAAAAAATCTGTTTATTATAAGAGATTTTTCTGTATCTCTGCCACCATAACATTGAATGTGCATGCCTCAAATGTAATTCTGAGTTCTGAGAATTGACGACAAGTGCATATTACATTAACACAGAATTCTATGAAACCTATGAAATAATATCTGCACAAAAAAGTCAAGAAATTATTGATAGGCCTTATTGAATTTTTAAAATAAAATGTTTGTGACATTACATGCTATTTTTGAGCAATTACCAGGTCCATTCTCTCACAGGGGCATATCCAGGATAGATTTTGCTATCATAATATATTCCTGGTTCTACATATAATTCAATTGAAAACATTTCTAACAAGGAGTGCCAGTTGGTTTTCAAATGGGGGGGGGGGGGGGGGCTGACTGTGTTCACAAAAAACACTGAGTGCAGTGGTGTCAGGGGTGGCTCCAAGATTTTGTAGAGGGAGAGTGGTTCCCCCCCCCCCCCCCCCCCCCCCACTGGATCAGCCCCTGTGTCTGATATCTCAAGCTCCAACCTGCATGGACTAATCAAGAATCACCTATAATGATCATTATCATATATATATATACTCCAGACAACCTTCAGCCCTACTTACATGCATGTCTTCTATACCTTACTTTCTTAATCCTCCGATAACTATACCCATTCATATGCTTTTTATTGCTACAGTATTAGACTTGATATTCCAAAGACTATCTAGATCCCATTCTGGTCTTCTCATCTTGAGCTATTGGTCATCCTATTGTCAAAGGTAGCAGAGATTATGTGTATGTTTGATCATGCATAGATTGATTAGACTGCTGAATAGTATTCACAGACATGGGGAGCGTTTCATCAAGCGTTTTGTCAGTGATTTTTACTGACAAATTTGCTCTCAGCCAATCAGATGCAAGGATTTTAGTAGCTTATACCAGTTGTCTGTAAAAATCACCAACAAAACGCTTGATGAAACGCTCCCATGGTGTCACTTCTGCTTCACAAGGTATCACTGCTTGAACAGCTACACAAATATTTTCTTTCTGCTTATTTCATTCATGGATCCAGACTCTCTTTCTTCATAAAAAGTTAGTACTGATGTACCAAGTTGGGAATGGGGGGGGGGGGGGGGGGGGGAGTTGCCAGTTGATACTCATGCTGATGTGATGGCAACTTTCCTTCTCATATGCAAGGGGCAAGTGGGCACTACCAGGATATGCCCTTCCCCCCCCCCCCCTTGAAACTCAAAACAGCATATGCAGACCTACCGAGTCTCACGCATTAGGTGCGACAGTCACGCATTAGGGCTCCTACTCACGCCCCCAAATCTCTTTCTCACGCCTGGCCTCAGAGCCTATCTCCATATATATTATACATACCGCGCGGTGAGCCCACGGTTCCTCCCCTACCGGAGGCGCAGAAAATCTCACGCATTGCTGGTCTTTGACCTTGGTGTCTCTGCATACGGTACTTAAAATACACGACCTGAAAAGTGTGCCCCTTTCAAAATTTTCCATCAAAAAGGCAATTAAGCAAAAAAAATTACCTTTTTTTTCTGCTTGTCAGAAAATTTTCAGAATTGTACCCCCCCCCTTTTTTTCCTTTCTTTTACAAAATCCTGGATCCACCTCAACTCTACCCTGTTCTACACTGTTCATTAAAGCATTGAGGGAACCAGCACACTTCTGTAGCTGAGTGAGATGCTAGCCAGGGAGGAAGCATTAGAGTGGTAAATCATAATGGACAGGAAACTGCTCCTGTCAGAGAGCACCTTTCCATCATTGTAGGGTGTCAGTAACGAGAAAGAACGATCGTAACTAACTGCCAGCAATCACACAAGATCTAACACAGAAAAGCACGATGTTTGTGCCACATTTAGAGTTTCTCTTTTATAGGAAAAGAAAGGGGGCAGGAAAAAAAGGGGGCAATTTTAGAAGCTCTGGGGCAAATTTGTCCCAAGCCCCTATGTATTATATGAGCAATGAATGTGAATTAATGAATATAATATTTGCTTGTTAAACATTAAATTTCAATAAAACAAAACATGACAAATTGATTTCACAGTGAAAATCATGAGAATGATATGATGAATATTCTCAGCAAAGCCAGAATACTAGTATTCTCATGGCAGGGTCCTGGGATACTCTAGAAATATATAAATGCCCTAGAAATATACTTTTTAATGCCCGTAGATATATAAAATTGCATTGCATATCTTGCGCTGAAAGTGGGTCTTCTAGTTATGACATGTTCAGAAGTAAGTTATCTCCACAATGAATATAGTGAGAAAATGGTCTGTGAGAACGGAACAACATTTCAAATCTGTAGGAGAAATCTGTCTAAACTATTGACAATGAGAACAGAGCAAGTTAAACGTGACAGAGTCAGACAAGCAAAAGTCTATTAACACGTTAAAAGTATAACTGACAGCTAGTTAATTGGCTTAACAGGCTAGAAACACACGACCGATGGCGCAACTTCCACAACAACGAAGACGACGCTTTCAGGATTGTGCAGTGCAAGGAATTCCGGCTGACCCAAATAGCACGGGTCGTCAAAGCGCCTGCCCACTCTAATCATGAAGGAATCGCAGTGACAACAAATCGCTTCTCCTTGCTTGAGCAGGGTTTGTTGTTTTTCTTTCTCTATATATCCATCGTGGGGAGAAAAGTGTGGATGTCTGTTACAAGATGGCGATTGGTGACAATCACTGTTCATGTCATGGTTTTATGGACTTGTTTTTTCATCTTGTCAGCTCCTCTTTTCTGTGATGTATGGTGTCTGCAGAATATGCTGGCAAACTAATCAACAGAACACTACTTAGCTATAAAAGAATAATTAGTTGTTGACTTTCATTTGATGGAAAACATTAAATTCAAAATCCACATTATAAGTATTTGTATAGGCCTAATCCACCAGATACCAACTTTTCTCTCATATTTCTGCATTCTTATATCCATGTGTTTTGCTATCTGCCCTCTTTCATGCCTCACCAAGAAGGCTTATTCATGAAGCAGTTCCACAAATGGTGATATTTTATTTCATGAAAAAAAATAGTTATATCTCGATCACATCATCACTGTATTTCTTCCTGCAGGATGCTGAAGTAGCACAAAGTATCTTTAATCAAGAATACACAGACAATTTTATATTGCTTCCACTCTAATTGATCCCCTGCTCTCTCACTATTTGTTTGTCTGTTTCTTTGTTTCTCTCTGTTCCCTTCTCTACGTGTACTGTATATATTTGTTTCTCAGACACTGTCTTTCTCTATATATCTCTCTCCATATGCCTTTTCCCATCCTTTCTCTCTTTCCATATAGCACTCTCTGTCTGTCTCTCCCTCCCCCTTTCTTTCAGATTTTACTCTTACAGGTGCATTATGGAGGCTTTTTTTCTTTGGAAGGGAAGGGGGGGGGGGGGCTGTGTGTGAAAGCAAATGCACAGACTTAAGAGCATGCATCTCTGGTTCCCAAAACAGCAGCTTCCAGTCCAAACAGAACAAGATGAATGCGACTGCATCTCCTATATACCTCTGCCTAGATTCAGTTGATGGCTTAAACTGTTCTTTAAATATTGTGATAACCAGAATAAAAAGCCTCTAATTACATGTTAATTGACCTCTTTGACATTTGACCTTACACCTTATAACCTAAAAAACTGATCATTTTATCTCCTCCTAGTCATGAATATAAAGTTCACATACACCTGTATAATGACCTCTATGAGCTGTCATCTTTGACCTACGTGAACAAAAATCTAATCAGTTCGTCTCATTATGGTGATGCATACTGGTTCCAAGTTTGAAGTTAATGGATCAAATGGTTCTTGAGATATCACGTTAAGGCTAAAACCTGCAATTTCAGAATTGACCTCAACCTTTGACCTTTGACCTACATATCCCAAAATCTAATCAGATCGTCTTTCTATGGTGATACATACTAGTAAAGTTTGAAGATCATACCTTGAATGGTTCTTGAGATATCTTTAACACAAGGCTAAAACCTGCAATTTCACAACTGACCTCGACTTTTGACCTCTGACCTACATACCCAATGGTTCTTGAGTTATCGCTAGAACGAAGCTAACACCTGAAATTTCAGAATTGGCCTCTGTGACCTTGACCTTTGACCTACGCACCCCAAAATCTAATCAGATCATCTTCCTATGATGATACATACTAGCACCAAGTTTGAAGTTCATACCTCATGTGGTTCTTGAGTTATTGCTAGAACGAGAAAGCGGGACGGACGGACAGACGGACGGACGGACAACCCGAAAACATAATGCCTCCGGCACCACCTTCGGTAGGCGGAGGCATAAAAATATGAGAAACATATCAATACAGTTTGATCAAAATCACACATTAATAAAAAAAAAGTATGATTTTCAATCCTGGAATTCATTATTCTCTCGCTATACATTGACTGTTTTTATAATTTATAATATCACTGTCATCTTAAATTTCCAATTTTTTTTTCCAATAAAAACAATTTCCCCATGTTTTGCCCAAGTCATATTGATTGTCATACATATCTTTATCATAAATATCCTCATTTCAGAGGATCAAGCTCTCATTATGATGTATAAATTTTCATTGCAATTTAAAACAAAATTTTCTTTCGAGCTCTAAAAGTTTACCATACTAATCAGTACATCAAATTTACGTACTGTGATTATCTATCATAAAACTGCACCCAGAAATTCTGCTTTAAAATGATTTCCCTTATAGATATTTTTGCTGCTGGTAAGATAGAGTACTCATTATGTATTCATTGCCTGTCACCGGGTTTCAGTCTTTAAATCTTAATATATAGCCAGGATTTATTCCTGCATTAAATGTGTTCTAAATGCATAGAAGCTTCTGCCAGCCTTGGAAAAAAGTCACCTCATGAACCATTGGCATTTCCAGATGACTTACCTTGCAACATATTCCACATATTCGTTTTTTTTTTCTCCTTATGATTTAGTCTTTGTATATACAACAGTGGTATCGAATAAAAATAAAAAAAATTTAAAAAAAATTAAAAACTAAAGAAAAATACAAATTAAAATTTGAATGACATCACTGTGAAGTAATGTAGGATTACTTTCTCAACACTATTAAAAAATAGACTAAAACATAAATTTTTAAATTGTATGACTGGTCAGGATATTTGTATTGTTGGAGAGAAAAAACAACATTCCATCTACAAAGGTGTATAGCTAGACCATTTAGAGATTTGGTGACAAGTTAGCCGAAAGTATCTGAACAAGCAGATTAAAAGAAGAAAAAAAACACAACACAACAAAAACAAGAAGATTTGCCAGTAAAATGTGATACAGTTGGCAGATTTTACAAATTTGCTAACAAATGTTCAAGAGATATTACAACAAGAAAAGCATATAAAACAGATCTTCAATCATTTTAATTTTATTTTTTGCTGACAGGGTTATATTTTGTTGACAGAAAATTTTGAAAGGGGGGGGGGGGGGGGTGTTAGACCCCAACCCACACTAGTGATACCTGTGAATCTATCATACTTGCAGAAATATTCCTCTGAATACAGAGTATCCAAAGCATGTGTCCAAGCAGTGAGCAATATGAAAAGGTCATGAAACAAATGTTACATGACCTTGTCAAGATTTGAAGAGGTCATCTACTAAGCACAGCCAAGACTTATGGGAAAAGAAATCCTGAATTACATCCTCCTCTATCTGTGTATTTCAATATTCCAACAACAGCTGGATAAAAAAGTAAGAATTAGGATTACTAAAAATAGGCTACAATAGAACCAAATGGTCAGGAAAAGCAATTAAACTGTTCATTAATTTGGTTTAAAGCACTGCTATAAAATCTGTGGGGGAAAAAACAATTATTTTTAAGGGTAAAATAAATGTTCATTTTCAAAAATAATAAACAAACTCTATTATTAGTACTGCAGTATGAATAACCCTAGTATCATAGATATCATAACTACCGGACTAAGTCCAAAAAAACTCTAGAAAATTAACACTACCCATATAATCTTGCTCCCTATCACCTTTGGAACTAATTTTCACTATCTTCATGTATTGTTAAAAGTTATACACCTTGAAATGTAATACTAGATTATGGTATTAATTTTACAGATAAATCATCTTTTTTTTTTTTTTTTAGTAATGCAAAAATATGAACAAATGTCCGGGTTTTTTAAAAGTTTGCTGAAAACCATATGAAGAAATGGTATCATGTTAAAAAGAAACATAAACATAGTCTGGTAACTTTTGAACACATGAGGTCCGGATACCCACTTATCAATTCATATCCCGAAGCTAAAGAATAGACAGAAGTAACAATTGAATACCATCGTCTTATAAACGAAATTGCTGCATCATATTCATATTATTGATTCTTACCTTGCCAAGCTTTATTTGATGTCATAATGTCAGTAGAAAATACTTCTCCTTTCAAAATTGAAAACCAGCACACGTATAGCACATGCACAAGCTATATGACATAATTGCTTCTTGCCCAATTCTAGTTTTCCTTTCCAATAAAAAATGTCAAAATGTAAACAAAGCCTCTCTTATCTTCCAAAGTAAAAGCCAGTATATTCTGTATAAATATGATTATCATTCAGAGCAAAACTTACCATCAGGGGGGTGTTTCATCAAGTGTTTTGTCAGTGATTTTTACCGACAACTGTTATAAGCTACTGAAATCCTTGCATCTGATTGGCTGAGAGCAAATTTGTTGGTTAAAATCACTAACAAAACGCTTGATGAAACGCTTCCCAGACCCACCTCTAAAACTCTACACTGTTCATATCAAAGTGAAACAAAATTTAGTTATGTATTTTGTCAAATGGGGCAACTGGGTCTACAAGGCAATAGTCTAAATGTTATTAAGATATAAGACTTCATTTTATATTGAATTGATTCTCCGGCCTATTGAGGCAAAACAAAATTAGTTGTATATTGTTGAAAATGCAAGATTTTGTTCCAGAAACCATTATATATTTCTTCATTTTTTTCTTAACCAGGGCCATGTACTATAAAACTTGTTATCAGTAACAACTGCCACATTTTTATGACAAATTTGCTCTCAGCCAATCCGATGCAAGGATTTCAGTAGCTTATAACAGTTATTGCAACTTATTATTGATAACAAGTTTTATGAAATGGGGCCCAGAGGTATTTTTGAGGTTTACAGAGAGCTCTTTTAAGGCTTACCAGAGCTAAATCACTTACTGCTCCCATGTATTTTTGCATTGTATTCTAGGGTACTCAACTGAATGAATCATATTATATCGAGTATATGTATCTGTGTCTTTATTTGAAGTTGAGTAAATACCTCCTTTTCTACCATTCTTTCGCAATGACAAGCTTATGAAGATATTGCAATAATTCAATTAAACGAAGTATGCATTCTGAGGCACACTTTACTTTACTTCATAACCACAGTGCGTATGACTATCCCATACACATGAGGTATACAGAGGATTCTGTTTTTAATAATAAAATGTCTCTGATCCCCGAAGGCAAAGATGCGCTCGGTATAAATGTGATGAATTAAAGAGACTCCGTATTCTTTGTGGAGTACGTGCTTGATATATGACAAAGCAATACCTAAAACAGCTTAAGGCTGAGTGTATATTTTGATGAAAAGTCAGGACAGGAGGAGAATGGGAAGATGAAATTAATTCACTGAGGAGAGGGATACGGCACATTGAGAAGATGATCTACATTGTACTGTTATTTCTAAAATATACTTTTACACCACCAGAAGGAGCACAAACCGTGTAAAACAGAGAATGCAGCTTGTACTAATTCAGCATTAAATTCTATATCAATCTATCTGAAAATGCTTTTAAAAACAGATATTTCTCTTTACTCTTCTTTGATCAAGAAATTAAATACCAGATTTGAAGGAAAAAAATCATTAAGAAAATCACACTACTTCTCTAGATACTCACAACACTTTTCATTAACTATGTATCATACTCACAGTTCAAAATAAGTTAACCCGTCGTATACGATTCGATTTTGGTATAACATGCATTTTCCATAGACAGAAACCTAAGTTATCTTGCGTGCAGTGTTCAATGGGTTAAATATGTAACTTTTATCTTCATGCAAATCACTGGCATAGACATGTATACACATGTTAGTGGGGGATGCTCTATTCATATCTTCCAAAGATTCAATAGATAGTGTTTTAACTCTATACTGCATAAGGGTAGCTTAGCAAAATGTCTTGGCGCGTATAAAGACGTAGGAAAGACGCATATGACAACAATATTCAAAATCAAAATTTTATTCTGTAGAGGCAGAACCAAAATATTAGGATGTAGAATTAGTATTCATAACTCTATAAACACTTTTAAACAAAATGATTTGAAAACTTTTATTCAGACAAGTCTGATTGTGATTTTACATGCACAGACAAAACTAGCAATTTTGATCTTTGCGTCTTTCCCGCGTCTTCAAGCGCCATTTCGTTTCGCTATGATAATAATGATAACAACACATTCTTGTATAGCGCATATCACATTATGATATAATGTCCGTATGCACTTCCAAAGGGTTTGGATATTATCTATGATCTATTCACATCTTCCCAAGATTCAATAGATAGTGTGTGAACTCTATACTGCATAATGATATCCTATCCCAAATTAAAAGGACACTCACAAGAACTTGATATTATAATGGTCAGTGCTTACAATTCTGAAATTGGCTAATACAGAGAGAGGGAGGATCAGGGAGGGCAGTGCAGAATAACTAGAGGAATACAAATTGATACAGATATGAGAGTATTAGAATTGACAGAACTAGAGCAAATATACGAGAGATGGAAAACAGAAAGAGTGAGGAAGAAGAGAAAGAATTGGTATGGAAAACAGAAGAGCCATTCATAAAGCCATTTTGAACAATATCTTTTAATCCATATGCTCTCACAAATGCACCATTTTGATGAAAGAAATATCCCAAAAGCATTTGGTTAATTAAATCAGATTAGATACTTGCATTCAATGAATGTATTCCTCAAATCTAATATATCCATCATGGAGGTGTAAATTAACCCACATACTCTTGAGGACTATCACTATCAAACCAAATTCCTTCAGTAATAGTCACAAAAATCACTCAACACCTACTAATAACAACTTCTGCTGCAAAACAATAACATTGAGATTCCAGTTAATGTCTACCATTACAACCGGTAACGTCACAAGGACGCATAATGGAGTAGGCTAGTATTTTCACCTGCATGAACCAATTTCTGGCACTAAGTTTAATCGGATAGGTTAATTTAAAGTTGATTTTGCTGCGTATATTTTAAGTTTAAGAACACTTTAAGTACACATGTTAGCATTCAAAAATAGACTTTAAATACACACCTTAGCTAACATGTGTATTTAAACTTTAAGTCTACGTAGCTGAATTAATTTAACTGAAGATTAACCTATTCCATTAAGTTCAGTGCCAGAAATGAGTTCATTCAGCCCCAAATATCACTCTATCATGCATCACTGTGACAGTAACGGCAGTAACATACCCCACTCCTTTTCCTCTATCCCATCCCTCATCCATTCTCAATTTCTATATTGGAAATATTTTCCCAAATCCTTACTACATGTACCTAGTTCTGTTCAAACTTCTAAGTTGACCAAGTATATTAATTAATAATTATGTTTGTGAGTAAAAATCAAATCACTGACTATATTTAACACAAAATCAGTACACTTTAGAAAATAATTTGTTAATTACTAATAATAATGATCATAATGGTGGCTCCAACATTATTAACCCAGTCATAGCCGAGCTGAAAAATTTGTAGCACTCTAACATATCGGGTACCCATTTTTACACCTGGATAAAGAGGGGCAAATGAGCATCAATGCCCTGACAAATGACGTTATTGTGCTGGGCTGGGATTCGAAGCCTCAACCTTTTTGATTGAGAGTCAAGTGAATGAACCATTACACCACGATACCTCTATGATTTGGGTTTAATAGAAACATAGCTTTAGATTGATTTACTTTCTTCCACACTGCAGTTTATGGAGACCTCTCACTCTCTCTCTCTCACTTTTCTCTTTCTCTCACTCTTTCTCTCTTTCTCTCTCTCTCTCTCTCTCTCAGCAGCAGGTTATAAAGACATTGTGTATCAGTAAGAAGGGCCTCTATCTGATCTGCCTGCTGATATTACATCTCCCATAACTTGCTTGGCATTACTGATTGGGAGAATGGAGACTGACAAGATACAGCGCGAAGGTGTATTGAAATGTAAACGTTTGAGGTATCGATTAAAGAGGGCCAGTCACCTACAACTGTTCTACTCTGTAGGGTGAAGAGCTGGTCATATTTGTCCGATAATGATAACAATAATGTATGCGCATATAAAATTTTCCTTTTACAATGACAATAAAAGTGGTCACATCTGACCAATAAAAGTGGTCACATCCGCCCGATAAAATTGGTGGGGTTCTCGACGGACAATGCCCACATGATTCTTGTGAACTAACGTCACCTCGAAGGAGCGAAAACCATTGGCTCTTAGAAAATATCGATGAGCCCTGTCTTGAAAAAAATCAGTGGCCGAGTGATTCCACCAATCGGAGGGGAAGGTTAAAAATACACTACCATATACATCGGAGTCTGACATACCACAAAGAATTCCCATCATTTTTCACCTGAACGCGTGAGCGATTTGGTAATGATTTACAGTTTTTGTTATCATTATCGGACAAATGTGACGTCCAACCCTTTAGAGTTCTATGGTGTTATCCCATATTCAAAGTATCACCTTTGATATATATATTACTTTTGTTAAAAAAAGCTTTTGCATGTTTAATAACAGAAAAGCACTCTCAATAAAGGTAAACAACCTGTGAGCACACTACTCTAAAGTTCATTGTTTACATTCCTGGACGCTTTTCGACAGATTTATCATTTGATGGTCTCATGTAGATTTTTCTGGGATTATCATGAATCTCAAGGTATGAATTCATATTTTTGACTAAAGGTTCCTTTTATTATAAACCATAGGGATACAGACTATTTGCATTTTCAAGATTAGGAGAAGAAAAGAAGAGGAAGAGGGCATATCATTCCTGGAGATGAGAAATGACATCAAAACATTTTTCCACTTTTGTTCCTATTCACTTTTGCATAGTGTTCCTATTCACCACATTTCACTGGTTTTGCAGAGGTGGAAGAAGGAAAACACTGATATACACAGTCCAAAACAAAAGCAGTGATGTACTGAGATACTGAGATGAACTTTGTACCAAGAGAAAAGAATTAAATTAGAAGTTGTTTACACATTCTGAACAAAAAATAATTACTGGTACATGGACGGCATAAAATATGCAAAATAAAAAGATTATGGAACTCAATTGTTATCTAAAAGTTGATCAACTCCACCTTGCTCTCACTGTAAGACTGTCCTCGTCTGAGCCCTAAGGCTTCGTTCACCATGACCCCACTCACACCACAAAATAAAAGTGCTCAGAGAGACAGAGTGATGAAATAAAGCGCAACAGCGTGATGCCTCTTTTCCCCACACACATCTTGCACGTTTTTTTCAGTTGATTTCGCCTCAGAGAGGCAGTTGCTATGGCAGCGTGGGGCACATAGTAACCTTATTCTGCATAAGAGCAGTTCAGAATCCTTCATTCTTCATACCTGACATACATGTATATAAGAACGCTCTCATCACAAGTGATCAGTTTTAGCGCTGTCCATTTTGTGGGTGTGAAAGGGGGTCCAGGATATGCCAAACACGCACCTCTGTCATTACCAAGTGTGCACAAACATGTTATATATGCTTGATTTTTTGTAAACACCTTAGCACATCTATAGCTTTTGGATGGGTGACATTGGACACTTGGTTGCGGCTAATCAGAGCTGTGTAAATTGAATTATGCCAGAGCTCTTGCTCGGAAGACGGAAGACAAAATACTTTTTGACAGAGCAGGAGGTAAGATGACAGTCCAGAGAGAATATATACAGCAGGAAATTGCTGGCCAAGTTTGATTTCCAGACTTGCTATACCAAGAAGATCTTTGTTTTACATTTGCTTTGTTTTTATTCTCGAGATCAAAGCATGACACATTTGTTTATCGAGTTCCTATTTACTTGTAATTGTATTACCCTCTAAATTGAAGTCTTTCTGACTTTTGTCACGATTGTTGTCATAATCATTTATACCCCTACATGTATGTACCAATAATCAACCTCAAAGCTAGGATTTGAATATGACGGTTGGGGCGGTTATGACAAGGTATAAATTATCAAAAATCTTTTCATTAGATTTTTCTACATGCACTATGCTATGCTCATACATTAATATCCTCACAAGAGAAAATTAATACTTCAAAAATTATTTGTTTTTGCTTTGTGTTTGTCCTTTTAGTGATACTTCTCAGTCAAACTAATCAGTAAAAAAAATCCACATTTCTCGCTCACCTACACAAATTAACTGAATATTAAGCCTGTATTCTACTTGCAGTATAGACCTAAATGATGAACATATACATGTATTTGATGCCTAATCTAAACTGCAGCCGTGCTTTGTCTGCATAATTAAAGAGTATAATACCTGGTACACAAGCCAGAAGCCGCAAGGAAGGAAAGAATGGAAAATGGCTACTGTAAAACGAGAAACTTTTGCGACATAAAACTTTCGCGAATTGTTAATGACAGCCAATTTTGCAGCAAGAAACTTTTGTAAATTGCAATAATTTTATGTAGTTTCAATTGTGATGTAATTATTTCGCGGTATAAAACTTTTGCGAATCTCGACCACTCCCAAAATTCGCGAAAGTTTCACGCACGCGAAAACTTCTGGTTATATAGTATACAACACATGCTCAGGTGACAATGGCTCTGCCGTTAATTTCCTACACAATCCTGGACCAAACATACCTAACCCTAACCCTCACCAACTAAATTAATTGTATGGGTATGGCTGTACGAGAATCGTATAGCTATATATTAGATAAGTAATTGAAATTTCGCTATTCATAAGGACCGCTATTCATTTAATACGCATTATGAAAAGCAGTCCTTATGAATAGTTATGAATAGTGGTCCTTATGAATGGAGGTCCTTATGAATAGCGAGGTAATCTCTCTATAGTTTGCTCGCTATTTAGAAAGACCGCTAAAACCACTAATCATTTAGTTATGGATAGCGGTCCTTATGAATAAGTCATCCTTATGAATAGCTCTCCTTACGACTAGCGAGGTTACCCTGTCTGAACATCCTATCAAGAAATTGGATTATTTACAAATAATAAGAGACAGTACATTACAATATTCACATAATTAAAATATTCACAACTAGAAAGGCCGTCAAAGGCGGCAGACCCACGCCTTAACCCAATAGGTTTTGTTTTGTTGCGATTATTTTTGTAAGCAGTAGCCATTCAAAGGGGATAACAAGAGACACATCTCCCCCCCCCCCCCCCAATAAACTTTGCCATATCCAGGTCATAGCTTTGTGTGTCCCCACCCTTGAAAAAATTCTTCTGAAAAAGATATTTTATTATTGAAACATCCCTCCCCTAAAAGTAATTGATTAGACATGTCAGAGAGCGTGGCGTGGTGAGAAAAAAAATGTTAGCAATTTGTATTCAGTGTTCAGTCCAAGGCCGTACGCAGAAATTTTTTTCCTGGGGGGGCAAGATGATCGCTTTCAAAGGAACCCATAACTTGAAGTCTAAAACCCGATTAAAAAAAAGTATGATTTTGAAATTTCTGTTCATGTTCTATCTTTACATTGCAATTCGGGTTGTTGTTTTTTTTTCATCGGGCTTGGATAAAATAAATATGACGACAAAAGAAGTTGGATCTCGACTTGAAAATGACGTGCATGCGAGGCACAGAGCTTACTCACTCAGTACTA
This sequence comes from Heliocidaris erythrogramma, assembly GCA_025617745.1. Taxonomy (NCBI): domain Eukaryota; kingdom Metazoa; phylum Echinodermata; class Echinoidea; order Camarodonta; family Echinometridae; genus Heliocidaris; species Heliocidaris erythrogramma. Next base: position 23,440,297 of record CM046858.1, read on the forward strand.
CAGTCAGCCGGCCCCCTGGCACTTCGCGACAGTGCTGTGTATAGTTATGTACGTACACTACAGCTACTCAGCCACTCACTCAGATCAACACACGCGAACACTCGCGAGTGCGATAGACTCACTCACGTCGAACAAACGCACCAGATTTTCACCGAAAACAATTAAAATCACGTACTACACGTCCACCAGGATAAAATAAATCACAAAAACTTCCACAACAAAGTGGAAAGAACCGGGGAAAATAAACAGAAATGCACAGAAGATAAGAAATAGGAGAAATTAGACGTGCTAGGCTATACGTATACCGTATACCTAGCCGCTTTCGATTTCGCAACGAGAGTACAGTTCAAGCCAACGAACTTTGTTTTGAGTTTTGTGGTTCAAGCGCGAAAAATCCCTTGTTGCTGGGATACGTTGGCTTTGAATATTCATTGCAGGCTCGTGCGGATTTGAAGTGAAATAGCAAATAATGGGTCTAAAAGTCTTCTAAAATTCATAAACCTGAAATAGATTTTTGGTGAGACGAAGTAATGAGTGTTTTGATTGACCAAAATATTTCTGCATCGGCAGGCGAAGTTTGGGGTCATCAAACTTTCTAGTTTCTATCCTGTCACTCTCTGAACTGAAGTTCCTATACTTTACTACAGGGTCAAAAGTTCAAGGTCACACAGAATTTGCAGGGGTCAACCAATCATCACCAAAATCTAATCGATTCTTTCCTGTCACTTTCTGAACATTCTCTGAAAATTTGGTGCAAATCCGTTCACCCGTTCTCTTGTTATCTTGTACACAAACAAACAAACAAACAAACAAACATACATACAAACAAACAAACAAACAAACAAACAAAAAAAAAAAAAAAAAACAAACATACGGAGCCCTTTACATAACCCTGCCGATTTCATCGGCGTGGGTAACAATGTAACAATGTCACAGAAGTTGATACAAGAAAGAGAAAGGCAAAATTGAACCAGAAATAGCCTCAAGTGTTGGTCATGTCCAGCCCCAGGGTTAAGACTTGCTTTCACTAATGTTAGTCATTATTTTATGTATACATATGAAAGTATGACTGATTACTAATCATATCAATATATGTATGTGGAAATGCAGAACAAGTCATCTACTACACTTAAAAGACACAGGATTCCAACTTTTATAATAGTAAGTGCGTGCTAACCTGAAAGGAGGTCATCAAACAGCACATAAATGTAAATGTGACTGAGTAACGAATGGACTCATGAGTCACAGTCAAAGATGACAGCAGCGGATAAGTCATGTATGAATGCTACATACTTAGCATGAGCGTCTACATACCTCAGATACATATGCACATCGGATCACTGAAGGAGATGGGATGACTATATATTTACACATGACTTTGTCCAAGCGAAGAAAACTAGCGACACAAAATATACACCTCTATGACTATAGATGCCTTGAATAAGCAGTATCCTGGTGTTGAAGGCCGGTCATCAGCAATGACCTGTGTAGTCCACGATATTGATTGGTATGATGGCGGTAAAATCAAGAAATAAATGTTGTTTTTATTTTTCTGTCTTGGCAAAGGCCAGCCAGGGCCAAGCCCATTGGTGATGTTATGACTGGAGGTGCAGACGAGATGGTGGGAGAAGAAGAAAGAGAGAGAGAGAGAGGGGGGGGGGGGGGGTAAGAGAGAAAGGGAGCAGAGAAATTTGAGACTGCGAAATACAAGATGAGTTCAAGAGCTAGTCTCTTTTCAATACTCCTTGATAGAGCTTTTGATGTCCTTTAAAAAGGTATGGCCTAATGTTTATTTTAAATTACATAAAATTCTATTTACCTTCATAGAGAAAGAGAGAGAGAGAGAGAGGGGGGGGGGGTGGGGGGACTTAAAACATAAGGAGGTAACCTCTCTTGAATTTTGATGCAGTAAATTATTTTTCCTTTCTTTTTCTGCTTGCTTGACAATCTCACATGCTGTGTATGTTGATCTTGTAACAGATTTAAGTACAGTTGAACAGTTCAAAAGTATATGCACGGGTATCACACACAAAAGTATGTAATAAAGGCAGAATGTTTGAAGAAATATATTGAGATACAAGTTCATTTTATAAGACTAACAATACAAAGCTCTGCTGGGGGTCTGTTAAGTTATATTGAAATAAGAGTAGAATGGTAGCCTCATTGCTAAACCTCACTTTCTCCAGTCAAAACCCGAAGCCAGCCGCTTCTATGCGTCCTTCAATTGGAAATAAAATGCTGCCTTAAAAAAGTGGTAACAATGAGGGGTGTTGTTTCGAGGCAGTTTAGCAACGTATATCTAAATAACAGGCTGCACCAAATGTGCATTCACTTTCATAATATTGAAGCCTACCCCCCCCCCCCCTAATAAACAGCATCAACTAGTAAAACAAGAACAAAAATAAACAAACAAAACAAAGAAAAACTAACCAAACAAGACAAGACAAAACAAAAATTGTAACAAAACAAATCAAAACAAAATTTAATTAAACAAAAGCAGTACTTGTAATTTACAAAAATGTTAATAAGTAAGAGGTATTTATTATAATAGTAGATAATTAGTAATATTGATTCATAATAATAGTAAATTACATTTCTATAACACTTTACAAAAGTAATCAAACTACTAAGCTTGAATTTCTGACGAATTTAAATTTCTAAGATCAAAAGCTTCTTAGAAGATCCATTCTGACTATTATATCCACTTCAGTGGGAAAACAATTATTGCCACACTGATTTCTCTCTGACTAATTAAAAATAAAACAAAATAAAAGCTTGAATTTCAGCTGTATTTAACTTCCTAAGATCAAAAGCTTCTTATAGAAGATGTAGCAAATCTATTCTCTGACAGATTAGACACACTTCAATTGGAAAGTAAGATAACTCAATGCCAATCCATCCGACTAATAAAACATGACAGTGATGAGACCATAATGACATTACAATTGTTCTCTAATTGGCAGGTATGGAAGGCTCTTGACTCTAGTAAATGATCATCGTTGTGAATGGGAGGAATTTTATCAACTACCACTTCAAGATGAGCAAAGATGAGGATGATAATTGGTCTGATTGATGTCATCGTTCTCTGATGGTTTTTCCAAGATCGAGAAGGAGATAACACTGAAGAACTCAAGATGCTTTCTAGTATATAATATGATTCTTAGTGTAGCTGCAAGCACCACTTAAAATGTATTTAATGAACTTTTTTTGAATGTGAAATTCACATTCATTTCATTCTTATGCATGGTAGAATAACTTAACAAAGTATAATGAGTACTGTAAATATTTATAAAACAGAAATGTATGTTTAACAGAAACACTAACAGACATAATGCAAAATCCAACATATCATCTACAGCAATTAGTTAAAGAGAAGGGGGAGTATTATAAAGATGATACATAATTTAAGAGCTTCCTAATTATGTCTACTCCCATTTGGAAGAATATCACAGTAGAAATTTCACATGTCAAGTGCTGTTCTTGAAATGTCATGACTAGAAATAGTTCAAAACTTTGCGTCAAATTTTGGGGCCACATGTTGGTGTAATACCATATACCCATCTGTGTTAACTCAGTGCATTCCATTGTTTGTAATTAATTCTCAGTAAGATTTTAGTCAAATAGAAAAAAATAACATCCCAAAATCTCACAACACACGATAATATATTCAATACAACTAACATGCCTATGCAGTTTCTTTAACATTGCATTGCACGACCAATAAAAAGGGGGGGAGGAGAGGGGGGGGGAGGAGAGGGGGGGGGGGAGGAGAGGGGGGGGGGGGGGGGAGGAGAGGGGGGGGGGGGGGGGGGAGGAGAGGGGGGGAGGCAGAAAGGGAGACAGGTAAGCATGCAAGTCCAATTTCCAGTCTTGCCCCATCCCTCCAAAATGGATGAGCCCTGGATTCTGTCACACATACATACATATAAAGTATACACATGTGTGCATACATATAGAAATATAAACATGTATATATAATTTATTGACTCTGAATTTTTTTGTGCCCATCACTCAAGAGTTCCCATATGGAATTTCGAATGTCACCTATTCATTTGAGGTCATCAATCAATCAATACTGCCCTGAATAATTATACCCTAATGACTGAAGATCTGACATAGAAGAAGGATGTGGGCCGATGATGTTTCCATGGTAACCACAAGCCATGTGGGATGATGTTAAATGAGGTCACATACTTCATGTTCATTTTTAGGGTACACAAAATAAGAAAGCAGAAAATAAGAGTATTACATGTATGTAGGTGATGAATTTATGGGAGTGTTATATGTACATGTATGATTTTCAATAGCTTTCCATTTTCAGCCCATGGTTCTACATCATACATAGCAGTCATCATCATCATCATCATCATCACCATCATCATCACCATGATCATCATCACCATGATCATCACCATCGTCATCACCATCATTATCATCACCATCATCACCATCATCATTAACATCACCATCATCACCATCATTATCACCATCATCATCAATCTCCATCATCATCATCCCCATCGCTATTTTCATCTAGATCACCCTAACCCCTTCAACATAATCAACTGTACTCAGTAGTCTGTACTCAGTAGTTACCAAGAATATTGTCATAATCATAATCCCTGTGATCACTGTCATGATCATCATCCTCGTCATTATTATTATCATCAACACCATCATCATCATTATCATCATTATCATCACCATCATCGCCATCATCACCACCACCACCATCATCATCATCATCTCCATCATCATCATCATCCCCATCGCTATTTTCATCAAGATCACCATAACCCCCTCAACATCATCACAACCATTATAATGATCCACTGTCACCATGGTGACCTACTCATTACTGTTGCTTTGATTTTCAAGCACCTGCTGGATAGTTTTGGCTTATATTTTATCAGGAATTTCCATTTTAAAAACATATTTAGCATATGAATGATTGGTCTATAGCTCAAGGCTAGCTTAATGCTAGATGTAACCTTGATACATTTCTACATTAAAATAACTTTCATATTTTTTCAATTACAAACACAGCTGCAAAATGTTAGCTATGACTAAAAACATCATTAGATACATTCTCATTCAGTTGTAAGGAGAGATAAAAAGAGATAAAAGGAGAGAGTTGTAAGGAGAGATGAAAATAGTATTTCTGGATCATTGTAAGCCTATCTCACCCCTCCCTTTAATACTATTGACACAGACTGAGCCATTATTGCCTTATATTACCAAACTCGATTTCGATGAGCTTATTATAGAGCCAGACAGAGATTACCCTTGATTACCTTGAAAGCACATTATACTATTACCATGGGATCACCTTTCCCCATGACTGTGGGTCTTTATTAATGTCAATCATATTTATCATCCATTATTATAATTTCATTTTCAAAACAAGCTTACGACGACTATCTCAACAATTAGTAAATCCATCATATTCATTAGATCATTTCTAGGCTCCATACCACTCACTAGCTACATTCATCCCTCTTTTTGCTTATATTTGAATTTGGTAGTAGACCAACACAACATTAACTCAATATCCATCATTGTCATCATCATCATCATCATCATCACCAATATCACAAATATTTCACAATCACCACCATCATTTTTTACTATAGTTAAGTTCGCACGATGGGAGCTAAACTTTAAGTTTCACTTGTAGTTTCAAAACTTTAAGTTAACTTGTAGTTATTGTGGTTTCGAAACTTTAAGTTTACTTGTAGTTCTAGAACCACAAGCGAGCTCGTGGTTAAAGGTGTTACTCGGAGATGTACAAACAAATCAAAATGCAATAAATTTGGTATCAACGGAAAGAGGAAGATGCCCTAAAACATTCCATCAACATTCGAAATCCATAGGTTTTCATAAATTAATATTATTCTGTTTCAAATGTGTGCCAAAATATTCGCATATTTTCACCCCGCGAGGAGTTTCTTTTTCAACCTTGGAAATGTGACGTAATACTCGGGCACACTTGCTTGCTTCTAGCTAGCTCACGATCACGTCAATACAGCGCGCGCACATATCGTTCACGGTTCGAGGTAAGCTACTGATTTCTTCCAATCTTTGAAAATCTTGTCGACAAAATGTCTGATTTTGGCCCTGATTCAGATGTTAGAACCTGGAATCACACCGTCATTCCATCAATCACTGGGTGAATCACTGCAGCAGCCACACACACATATACGATTCATACAGCTACAGTACAGTCAAGTCGTATACTGTAAGCTAGCTGTCCCGGGAATGACGTCATTTTTCTAGTGCAAGAATTCTCGCTTTCGTGGCTCATCTGAGACCCTGTCAGGGGTCTTGAAAAAAAGTCCTGATAATCTTTTTGAACAAGCTTACATCTCTAAAATTTAATTTCATCATATTCTTTGGGGGATTAGCTTTCCAAAAATGTATAATTTGTCCTATTTCTTATTTTATGGGACATTTCTCCGGTTATCTGCTTTAAGGCCAAAACCATGAGCGGGGGGGGGGGGGGGGGGGGGGGGTCCTCCATTGCAGTTAAGGCCCATGTGAACAGAATAAACTTTAAGTTGAGCAGGCTTGTGGTTTAGGATGACCTTGCTGTTCATATTAAATTTCCGGGTCATACCCTTCCAGCGAATTATGAACACAGGATCTGTATATATATGTACAGTACACACAATCGATAGTATCTACTTCCTGGGTTAACCATGACGATCGCTCAGCTTGTAGTTTCAGCTCGTTGTTTAGGGCTCATGTGAACCCTCGCTGTGGTTAGGGAGTCGTGGCTTCGTTAACTTAAAGTTTCGAAACCACAAGTCCCATATGAAGGTAACTAATAATCCCTAACCTTCAAAAAAGTGAAGCACATTGTATGATGATAAAATATTTCCATCTAGATGACCATCATCATCCTTCTCAATTTCTCCTCATCTCACTGCATCTCGTTAAGTGAACACCCCAATCCTAATTATTTTACCAGTCCATAACTTGATAGGTACTCAGCTGAGGACAACGCCTTCTTTCATAACTTGCGAAAACCTCCTCGACTGTGGATGACTGTATGTCTGGCAGGCTTCAGCCAGGCTTCCAGACTGCAGCAAGTTCACTTCTCCTCGAAAGTAAAATAAATACAACCGAGTCAGGAGAGATTAGAATACCTCATCATCCTACTCTCTTTTGTTAATATATTTCAAAAATAATTTCTATTAGAGATAAAACAATCGTGCATAGAACCAGTGTAGATGAACTTCTGGCTGGCTCTTCCATGACCTTTAAAAATAAAATCCTTGCATTGATGAGTTGAAATTCTTGTATAGTTTTCATACATGGAGAGTGCTTATGTTAGAAGTAAACTATAAATTTAGCATGTTATCTACCTGATAACGAACCATTCTTTATGTGTTTATCATCACTATCATATTCTCTTTGTACAAAGCATAGAAAATGTTGGCCTTTATACTCTTCGGTGCTATCCAGCAACTGTAAATCTATCTATTAAAAATCAATTATGTTTCAAAAGTACTGATGAGGGCAATGCCTCTGTTCGATGTAATGCAAGAAGGGGCGACTCTTCTTCTGCAGACACACTGTCCGGCCGTCATATTACCCCCCTCCCATGTCATCACTGCACCAGTGAAGACCGTGACCCTGTACCACACAAAGACGTTTCAAGTCCGAAATTCTCCAGATTCTTCACATGCCCCTGTCACTAGCTGCAATGGGGAGAGGGGAAAGACATGAGGGTGGGAGGTCTTCATATAATCATTCTGAGTGGGGTAAAGGGAGGGTGAGGCATTTGTATCTACCAAAACATACCCATGACTTGTTATTAAAAGGTACACTTCAATATTTTATTATTTTGTACCAAGCGTTTTTCACCTAACACTACTGAACATTTTTTATGAAAAAAAATTGTGTGAATGTAATAAGATATGTTAGATAATATTTATCATAAAGTTTCAAGCAATATGTGATTTCAATATTCTAGAAACAGAATCCCCCTTGTTTTCCTTCTTTGCTGGGGACACTAGTGTGTCGTAAGAGAACGAAACATACCATAGAAATGATCCCTACAAGTATGATCAACTTTAATAGACCAATAATATTGGTGCGACCATCAATAAATCTCACTCTTTGGAAACATTTTACTCAGTGATGTAAAATGGTGGTCCTCTATATACTGCTTGATTCAAATCTGTAGGGACCAAGTGGACAACAACAGCGACATAATTCTGTCAACAAAAATGCAAAGTCTGTATGCTAGACCTTCATCATGAATTCAACTTGTTTTCCAAGCCAATTGGATAAATGCATCTGTTTCTCTTGATCTCTCATGACAACTGGTGACATGTGATGGCGCTAGTCAACTTCATTGTTGGAGCTACACTCAACCCTTTCTTTGCGTAAAACCAAGGAGCTTCAAACACATACCTTGGTAAAACCCAGACCTATTAGCAAAAGCCTATAGACAGAATTCAATATTCTTATGCACAAATTTACATTACAATTTCAATATATACTTGCACAGCAAATATACAAAGGAATCCTTCTGTCATCACCATGAAATTTAGGTAAGTTTTTGAAAAATTCCCTTCATAAATTGTAAAAGAATCTCTAAAAAATGTGTTAAATGTAATGAAATAAGCATAATCAAGCAATGAACAATACATATTTGGAATTTTTATTTAAAAAAACAAACAAATTTGGTTTTGTCATGATAAAGTTGGCTAGAAAGAAGAAAAAAAAGCAGCTTTTCCTACCCCTTTCAATAAACTGGCCAAAGTATGAAAAGTCTTCTGCTGCCATCTATTGGCAAATGTAAAGACAGTCTTGAAGAGTTGGATTTTGTGTAATCTCTTTCCCTTGCAAAACACGAAGAAACAGAATCATTAATACGCCTAATCAAACTAATCAGGATCGAGTTGCGTCTAACTTTTTATGCAAGCGGGGTTTATATCAACATTATTATTTATTCCATCTTTGCTATATAGCAGAAAGATTCAATTTTATAATCTCAGATAGCTTAATCCTAACGTTGACGGGCGACACTCCATGTGGCATCTTAATGTTAAAAGAGTTTGAGACTTACTTTCCTAGATTTAAAGAGAATCACATGCTTTATTAATGTCATGATCTAGGTAATGTAAATAAATATATATTTAAAAAAAGGAAATAAATACAAAAAGAAAAAAAAAAGAGAAAAATAAATAAAAAAACAAACAAAATCATGAGCTCCTAAGTTTCTTTTCCAAAAGAAAAAAAGTGGAATATCCTTGGGAGAGATTCTTACACTTTTCCACTTTCTCCCTATAATTCTTGCAGAGGTTTAAAAAAAAATTGTTTTAGTGTTCATTCACTGCCTATGTAATGTTCACTGTGATGTCAACCATAATCTATCATTTACCTTGTGGCATAAAGCGACCGCTCATTAGGGTATAGATCAAAGTTTGAGGTATATACTGTACAAACATATGATGAAAAAGGTTATTGGGAAAGTAAGGCACTAACTTAGAGGCCCATCTGCATTTTCTATTTGTCAAATAAAACCAACAGAGAGGTGGAAAGGAAAATAGGCCAATCGATGTGGGAAAGTCCATATTGAATCATAGCTTGACCTATTGACAATATTTATTGGGTGGGATGGGCAGTCAGAAATCAGTAAATATACACATTCTATATCAGCCATTCAAATGTGTGTTCAGAGGGCAAATAAGGGCCAGGCATGATGACTTCTCCATTTCGTTTGTCATGCCGGGTTTGGTGTACCATTGACCAAAGAAAGTTAAGCCAGGAAAAATTATGTTTGCTTATACTGTCCGGTGCTTTTGATTGTCAACCATGACCAACAGAATTAAAGGGATACTGTTGTAGTAAGCCATTAATCCCATCGACTTCTAAACTGAAATCTATAACTCAAGCTACATTATATAAAGCATATCTGGATCTATAATAAACTAAATATCTGTCTTCTAAGTTCTTCTAAACCATGCTGGCATGCATGCTATCCCTCTCTCTCTCTCTTGCTTTCCATCTTCATCTCTCTGTCTCTCTATCTTTCATTTTCCTCATTCTATCTTTCTCTCTCTCCCTCCCTCTCTGTCTTCCTCTCTCTTTCCCTTCATTATTTTTATAAAATTTTGCTGTCTCCCTCTCTCTCTGTCTCTCTATCTTGCTCTCCCTCTTCATCTCTCTCTATTTCACTTCCTCCTCATTCTTTCTCTTTTTGCTCCTCTCCTTCTATCTCATTCCCTCCATTTGCCATCTTTCTTTCCATCTTCATCTTTATCTTCCTCTCTCTCTCTGTCTCTGTCTCTCTCTCTTTCTATCTAAATAAATAATCTGCGACTACATGTATTTCAAAATTTGTATTTCCAAATCAATTAATATGTTATTACAGCCTGCAGTAGAATATTACTACTCCGTGCCAGTAGATATGAATTCAATTTTCATGGATAAATTTTCACTTAATCCGCAATTCCCAGTAGTTCATGAGCATATGCAGTACATACGGCACAGAAACATAAAAAAAATTGATGAAGGCTGTGAATTATTTAGTACACTTTCCAAAATAAGTGTCTTTTATAAATTGATATAGTATGTTTTTCACATTTTCTTTGAATCTCAGGGGAAAGGTACAATCATGGGTGATTTACTGAGTTATGGCAAGAAATATTAATTTTGGGTCCATATCAGGGTAGCTTGGGGAAGGACTTGAACTTTTAAGAATTAGAATATGCAACATCAACTGTAATTTTGTACTAAAATCATACTTTATAAAAGACTAGAAAACTGTTTTCATTCACTTTTAAGAGAGGAGCTCATTTCATAATAATTTTATGGTCATAATTGTGAGAAACGTCATCATATGACCAAAAAACATCATACACCACACTGCTTCCTAAATACTAAAGCCCTTTCACACCGGGCCTTTGTAGAGTTACGTAGTACGGCATACCGACTAAGCCAAGCTTACGCTGCCCTACGCTGTGCCTACGATGGCCTACGTGGCAATACGCCAAGGGACGCAAAGGGGTACGCAAGATGGATGCAAAAACAAAAACATTTTTAGGCAAGTCTATGCCTACACAATAGTACTCTACCCTACGCCAGTCCGACGAAAAATCCTTTGAGGCTGGCATAGTGTTATGTATGGAAAGGGCGTAGTGTTGCACACTTCTGCTTAATGTGGGTTCAGCATAAGCAAACCTACGTACCATTTACGCCAGACCTATGTAAACTTATGCAATTCTACGCGAAGGTTCGCAGTTGCATATATGCCGTAGGCACGCGGTGCCTATGTACAGGGTACGCTATTGTACATCAGCTTATGCATAACCTACGCAGGGACTTCGCCAATCCTGCACATAATTTTGGCGTACAACGCAACTCTACTCAGGTGTGAAAGCCCCTTAAAGATCCTTTTACATAACACACGGTTCAATGCAGATACCTATGTGATCATCAACAACCTTTGAATTTCCTTTAAAAAAGTCACCTCTACCTGTGTGTTTTCATCAATTTCTTTTCTCTTTGCAAGGACAGTGTACAATTTCAGACAATGCCTTGAAAGGGCTGATACTGTCTTCATTTTAGTTGCTAGGATACAAAAAGTGAATGGTTTATTTGTTGAGCAAATGAGAAATACGATAGTTTTCCTGTTTATTATGACTCGCTCCCAAGCTAGTAGATCATGCTAATGCATGTCCAAGGATAGTATGCAGCTTCTCAGATCTTGTATGACTCTAGCTCTATTATCTCATATCGTATTGTTAAAAAGGAAGAAAAATACAATGAAAGATATTGTGAAAGCATACCATTAATGCTAGTCTATGAACAGAGCTCTAATGTTGGTGAGGCCTTGCAATATGAGGCCTCTATATTGGGGGAGATTTCTGTAGCATTTTTCGTGTTTACTTGTTTTGGTGTTAGTTTTCTATATTTTAACAAGTATTCAGTAAAATATTACTAACGCTTATTCATAAATTGTAGCAAAGTCAGATTACTATGACTTACTTTAATGCTCCCTACTTGCATTTTAATCCAAATAACACTTTCAGTTTAACTGACCTACATATATTAGTATCCTATCTTTTTATAGGCTATGAAAAAGGTACAAATTTTTATAGTGTTTTGAAATAGGTTTGTTTATTTTACCCAACTGCGAAGATAACTTGTGTATGCTTATAGGTAAGCAACCAGGGACCGACGGCTTTAAGTCCTCTCTGAGGGACTTGGTAATAGGATTAATGCTTTACCAAAGGGCACTAGCGCATACACTTGGTTTTGAACCCAGGTCCTCCCAGTTACGAGACCACTGCTCTACCCACTGAGCCGTCGCGCCTCCTGTTAACAAAGACTTCTGAATTCCAACTGCATAAACCTTATCTTATAACTTAAGAATGATAAAAAGCTTTAATCTTGTTACATGAATCTTCAACAGAACAACTCCTCAAGTTATTTGGGCAACATGTTTTATTTAAAAATCAAACAATCTAATAACCACATATACTAAAGTAATAGAATAATAGCATGTTATAAATGTTCTAGTTACATTTTGTTCCATGTTACATACACCCAGTTTCCTTGAGCACACTTTTCTCTGCATTAAATTCCCAATTCAAGGCAAAATAAATTAGCCATAATGCATATTTCGAGAACAATTCCAGTTGAAGTATTTCACCCGAGTGTCCATTACATTTTGAAATGTAAAAGCACCATTTTCTGATCAAACTACCCAGCTCCAAATTTTGCCCAGGCACACATTGCTCAAGTGAGATCACCAATTCCTATCAATGCCAGCTGAAATTGGATGCCCTTTTTTCTCTCCGGAAATTGCTTGGATACGCGTTTCAATTCCAAATCAACGATCAGGCTCGATCCCTTGCCGTGACTTTGGATAAAACAAGAAAGTGGACTTGCATATTGTGCAGTTGAATTGGGGTGAAATAAAACTGCATAAGCGTGAGAATGCATATTCGGACGGTGGCAGGCATGCTTTATTGCTCGGCTCAATGCAACATGTGTGTGCATCAGGTGGGGAAATAATGACGGAATGGGGTGGGGTTGGAATTGTTAGGAGAAAGAGAGAGAGAGAGAAGAGAAGTGATATAAATGGACATTTGGATGGTTTTGTTCCGGTTTAGAGGAATGGAGGTCTGGAGGATAAGTATCGGACTCAAAGAGGTTTAAAATAAATAATGTAAAAGAGAGAGACTGGAAGAAAGCATGATACAAAAAATTAATGCTGCAGAAAGTGAAAAAGCAGTGTCATCTTAATTCTTATACCAAGTGATAGTTTGGGTGCAGCATATATGACAGAAAGATATTGTCTTAGATATTCAAATATGGATATGTAGCATATATCTTAAAATAAATTAACAATGTGTTTATATTCTGAATATCACAGTTTATGTTAATGTGTTAATATTAATATCAACCTATTGTGTGCCTGTATGATCACGGAAGGGGCTTCCCAAGTAAATAAGATGAGTAAAGTAAATGAAGAGATTTAAACACTCATACAATTCACCCTGTACAATCACTTTTAAGACATTTGTGTAGTCAGACAAGGCATATATATTTACAGAGATGAAATGCTAAAGCTTTCTGAAACCTGCTCATATAGAGAAGGACAAAAGTCGTGTTGATGCATAGATAGATCTGCAGACAAATATGTAAATAATATTCAAAGGTGAGAGGCCATCTTGATTTCCAAACCACACTCGGCAAGACAAACAGTGTCACACTCCGACTAACACATGTTTGCCTTGGCTCACATTTCTTTTTACGGCTGACTCTTTCCGTTACGGAGATAATGGATCATGTCTAAAAAGGCGAGCGGAAAGCGGCTCACCCGTACTTCTCGCCGACACGATCCCGCTTCCAGAGAACGTGGAAGCCCGAGTCCATAAGAGGTATTTGAGCACTTAAGACGAGGTGGCTTGCGTGTTGTTGTCGGGCGAGTTCTTTGACGGGTAGGAGTATGACATAATGTCTGTGGGGGGGGGGGGGGGGGGGGGGGAGGGGGAGGGAGGAGGGTGTTGGGAGAACATTATTGTGCACATGAAATAGTAATAAGCTTTTTTTTCAGCTGGGAAACCAGTTACCACCTTTCTTGAGAACCAGTACATTCACATCTTCCAAAGATGTCATTATTCCTTTCTGAAAATATATTAAAACTCAACTAATACCACAAATTTGAACTGAAAGAATCATAATGAAATCAGAAATAAAGATGCCAATAGAGGAAAAAATGCTGACTGTCCGTCAACTATTCACTGTAAAACGATAATGGGGAAAAATTTAACCAATGAGATGGCAGTCATGTTTCCGACCAATTATGGGCAATGTATGCCCAACATGGGAGATTCTGTTGCTCAATTTAGTGTGAAAGGTGACCATGGTTGGGCAAAACATCATCCAATTCGGGCATAAATTGCTCAAAAGTTCATCGGACACACGTTGGTCAAATTTTAACCCAACATTTTATTAGTGTCGAACTGCTCAGAGCAACATCTTCGATGCTACATGTTATACCTCAATAGATGTATGTTGTGCACTTTGGGGACATGATGAACTGATCACAGTTCAAAGGTATTTTGATGGGAAATACAGCTTGCTTAGCATGTAGTCACTAATGTTCGCAGTTTTCATCGTCTTCATCAGCGGCACCAAGAGTTCACTGCCTTGAACAAATGTCTTCATTTGCTCAGACGATCAAGATAAATTTCAAGTCTGTAGACCTGCACGATCACTGGGTTATTGGATGTGAGGAGGGTGAATTGACATTTATTCCAGTGACAATGGCTACAGGCTATATGTCTTCGAAGAAAAAAAGGTTATTTGGGGGTTGCAATTGAGTTTTAGACTAGATTTGGGTTGGGTTTAGGGCCAAGCTCTGGGATATTAATTGGTCTAGTGGTCGAGGATGTGAGAAGGGTAACTTTATTTCATCAAAGACACAGGGTTAGGTTTGCGACTAGGTTAGATTTAGGTTTACGTGTACTTTATGTTTAAGGGTTAGCGCTGGGTATAGTCAAGTCTTAGGGTCAGGTTCAGGGATATTAATTGGTCTAGTAGTGAGAAGGGTAACTTTATTTCATCAAAGACATAGGGTAAGTTTAGGTTTAGGTCTACCTTCATGTATAAGGGTTAGGGTTAGGTATAGTACTTGGTCCAGTTGAAGAAAGGAATAGGTTAGTGTAGGACTGCATTTTTCAAACTTGGTGCTGCAAGGCAGTGGCACGGATGCAGCGAGAGAAATATAGTTACATCAAAAATATAAACCACCATCTCATATTAGGGAAGCATGGTGCCCGAATATGTAATTTTCTGTACACATTCACAACCAGAGTGTCAACATTTTTGCTCACTCACTTCACTCGCGAGCAAACATTTAGAAACTGGGGAGATGATATTCGGGCAAGAGGTGTCATCAGCCCCCCTCATGAAAATGTGCCTGTATGCTTAGATACCTGTAAAACTTGACAAATGAATAGTACTGTTATGACGTTAGGATTGGGTCGACGGGTGCTGTGACTTAAAAAAGATTGAAAAATGCTGGTGTAGGAAAGTGACAGTGGCAGTTGTTGCAGCAGCATATGTCATGCAACCAAAAGGAGATCTACAGATCTACAAAAGGAGATATACCAATTCTATTGTAATGAGTGATTAATGAGAGGAATTAGCCTCTGTTCTACAAACCGTCTGCTCTTAAAAGGAAGGTGCTTGCCTTTTAATCAGATAAAGATAATTGGATGAAAACGGAGATACAAATTGGAAGTCCCAACTTCAAGATTCTTAAACACAGATATCAACCTTGCTTCATTTTTTGTTGCCATGTTATCTAAATGTTTTAGCAGACATTAAGAGCATAATCTTTTGTCATTCTCTTTCTAAATAAATGACCAGAAAATGTTAGCTTAAGGAGATTAAAATGCAACATACATAATGTTCATTTATTCTTTGATTGGTGGTACTTTTATGGGTTATGGAAAATTAATAAATACCGGTGTTACCACATTTTTGGCAGAGGATAACAAAATTATTGAACAAGTATAGACTGTAGAACCACTGAAATGCCAGGGGCAAAAAAGGGTCAACTATGACTTTTACATAAAGTCTCTTGTCCTAGTATATCAGTCACACTGCTAAAACGACCACATATCAATTCCTACCAACTGATTGTTGGCTACTGCTCAATAAGTTCATCAGGATGGTTTAAATCAATGAAAATGAGTCCTTTGATACATCCAAAAATGTTTTTACTTGTGACAGTTTCCATGTCTATGGCTCAGACACCTTCCTCAGATGTATGTACTGGTGAACCGATGTTGAAGTTAGTCGCCAGTTTAACGATCACCAGAAGATGCCAATTTGACGATCGTATATATGATATATATATATATATAACACTTATATGAGGTACATACCTTCTGTACAGTCTCCGACAATTGAATAATTTCATGTGTGTACACCATTCATTTTGTGAATACATTGTAAGATGTGAAATGTGAAATATGAAACAATAAACTGAACAGACCTACCTGAACTGAATTGGGGTTATAGTCAAGTTAAGACAAACATAAAATACATGGTAAAAGAGAAATACTAACAAGTAGAATGAAAATACTAACCCTCCTATACAACTTCTATACCCCTAATATTATTGATGGAAAGTAAGAGACTAATCAAGATAAAAGCCGCAAACCCTAATGAGATTTCTCACCTGAAGGGAGAGACATGAGTGTATGGATGGATTAGTCAAAGGGGCTATTCCCACAAAGCCAGCTCCACTTATAAGGACTATTTATGACAAGAGCACAAATCGAACTTTATGTAAGTCAATTTCAATAGCTTTGTAGATCACTTACTGAAATGTGTGAACATTACAATGATATATTATGTAATGCAAACACAATTTCTATGGGATGTAGAATAGTGTATTAAAATTGCCATTGTCTTGATTTCTCGAAAGTCTTTGCGGTCACGGTGTAAAGTTTTCAAGTGGAAATGACAATTTCCAGAGCTTGAAAAAAAGAACTTTGTAAGTTCCCAAGGAAAATGCTTACAATACAATGTAGTGTATAGTGTGTTGAATTTGCATCTACATGTATATTCACCTACACTAAAGTGTGCTGAAATGGTAGCTCACTGGGCCCATTCACACACAGAGTTTTCTGTCCAGGGTAGTTTAGACAGCTAAGCATTTGTGACATTTACTTATAGATGATTGAAGACTAGTGTAAACATTTTTCATTTGCAGTAGTGGTTATTAACCCTATTATGCAAAGATTAATCAAGCTCCATGCCATGAGAAAAATCTAATCTTTATTATCTGGGTCAGTTTCATAAGCGGACCTTTCATTTTATACTTTTATTAGGGGTTATGAAGACACAGGTAGTAAAACGATTTCACTTCAATATCATAACTACCAGAGAAGCCAAAGGGATAGAATGCATTGTGTTTGTGATCTCAAATCTTTCAGTTTCCTATTTTTGCACTTCCTCTTCCATTACCCCTATACCCTCTCTTCCACACTCACTCTTGCCACAATCACCCCCCCCCCCCCCTTCACTATTCTCCTCTTCTCTCCCACTAATTTCCCCCTAAATATTCCTACCTCTGAATTGCATAAAACTGTTCCCATTTTCTGCTTACCTAAATTCCTATTTTCAGTCATGAATCCTCTCTCTCTTTCTCTCTATCTCTCTCCCTCCCTCTAGGGAAACCACATCTCTTCCTCTTTGTTTTACACTAGAAAAAAATATGTCTCCATCTCTAAAACATCAATTCCCACAATCATCATCCACTGAAAAAGGCTCCTCTCTAACTTCTTTCTCTCTCATTGTCTAACCTCTTAACCATTTACCTTTGACATAAAATCATCATCAAACCCAATATTACACCCACTCACCGAAAGGAACCTAAAGAGCATACCCTCTTCTTATATCACTCTAGAAATGTCTCCATCTGGAACCAATTACCAACAAACTTCCCATGTCTTAAGACAATCATCCTTCCATAAAGGCTCCTTTCCACCGCTTTTTCCCCTCATTGTCTTACCCTGTCCCTTAACCATTTTGCTATGACATAAATTCTCCCTCACATCAAAACATGACCTCAAAGACTAACTGTAATCAACTCAACTGCAGTTTCAATATCCTATTGTACTGCCTACAGAAATCATGTTCCGATTACTATATATGTCATTGCAATGTTCGCATATTTCAAAGGTGACAAATGAGGCTACTGAAATTGCCACAGGTTGATTTTCTTTTTGTATTATAGTCTTTGTGATCATGTTTCCAATACTACGTTCATATTGTAACACTTTTTCTTTCATACAACCTCCTCGTGAATCACACTTGAAATGTCTCCATCTCTAACTACCAATATTCCTCTATCTTATCACAATGATCCTCTGATAAAAAGTACCTCTCTACCTATTTTTCAATGTCGTTTGCATTTTATTAGCCAATAATCTTTGACAAAAACTCTCCATAACATCCAATACTATCTGCATATATCCACATACTTCTTCTTCAAACACCCACTCACTAAAGGACCTAAAGAGCATACACTTTTCTTGTGTCACACTAGAAATGTCTCTGTCTCCAAAGACCTAAATTCCCATGTCTTTTATGACAATCATCCTCCAATAAAAGTCCACTCTCTACCTCTTTCTGTCTCAGTGTCTTACCCTCTCTCTCAACCATTCACCTCTGACACAAATTCTCTCTCAATTCCAATACCATCTAAATATCAACATATTTCTTCAAACACCCACTCACTGAAGGAACCGTAAGAGGACATCTCTTCCTGTTTGTTTTACTCTAGAAATGTCTCTGTCTCCAACCACCAAAATTCCTGTATCTTACGACAATCATCCTCTCATAACGGTCCTCTCTCTACCCTTTTCTCTCTCAATGTCATACCCATCTTAGCCATTCATCTTTGAAACAAATTTTCCCTCAAATCCAATACTATCTTCCTTTCCACTTATTTTCTTCAAACACCCACTCACTACAGGAATCTTCAGAGGACATCTCTTCCTGTTTGTTTTATTCTAGAAACATCTCTCTGTCTCCAACGACCAAAATTCCTGTATCTTTTGACAATCATCCTCCGATAAAACGCCCCACCCTACTCCCCCCTCTCAATATCTTACCCCATTTTGTGTGTTCTCCCTCAAATTCAATACTATTCTTTTAACACCCACTCACTATTATCATGAAACTAAAAAGGACACATGCTCTTCTTGTATCACACGAGAAATATCTCCGTCGCAAACCACCAAATTCCTGTATCTTACGACAATCATCCTCCGATAAAAAGCCCTTCTCTAACCTCTTTCCCTCCTACATCCAGTCTTAAATCTAATTTCTCCCCTCTAAGTTTGATGGACAGCTAAGGGGGAGCGGTGATCAAGATGTCTAGGTCGCCGTGGCAACCCGAAGATACCTGTTTACATGGCATGCTCCGAGGGTAATGAATTGTCAAGAAAGACAGGAAGAAAGGGAAGATCGTATGTACATCTGGGGAGCTGCTAAATTCCAGTGACTATTGCATTAAGAAGATGGAGGCATTGTGCAATTTGAATGCAATAAATGGATGTGTTTCTACGTTCAAGGTTAATTTGCAGTATAGCCATGGTGGAACTCTCCAAGACACGACTATTGATGAGGAGTATTCCTTATCGTGTCAAGCACAGAAAACCTTTCCATTGAGCAAAGTTTAAAGGTTGCATTATATGAGGATGTACAAATGTTATGTTTATAAGAATATCATTAAGATTTACCTCTATTAAAACATTTTCTCAGAAAACACAATGTAAGTATATCATATCAAAGTGTATATATGTATCTGTAGTCCCAATGATATATGACTGTGATGTTTCAGCTTAAACACCAAATATGCATGATTATGCCCATATTCCTTTAGAAGTAATAGTAATTTGAAGTGCTTAAGCCTTAGATAAAAGTGAAATGTCCCAAATTTAATAGAGTGCTTAGAGGTTAAAAACCTATCAGCTAAAAACATTAGTATAGCTATTAGGAAAGCAAGCAAAACAGTGTTTCACACCGAGTCCTTTACTTACTTAACATGAATATAAATACCACCTGCCGTTAAAGACCATTTTCTTGTCTAGGATTGACTGGAGTACCTTTAATGGCAGGTCACCAGTATGTTCATGGAGCTGAATTTCTCAATGAATCGGAAGAGTCCTTCTTCCCATCATGTCTCCTAGTGCTAAAGAAATGTAGGACTCCTTCCTCATTATGAGCATTTTCACCTTGAATTGTGCCTAGATCCCATCAAGGTCCACCTCGGAAAGTGTGAAAAGCACTAGGAGAGGAAATGCACTGGAAATTGCCCGCATCCAGCCCTGTCCTACAGGAGATAAATTCAACAGACATGAGCTGGGTGTGTTTATCGATTGATTGAACTCCTCAACCCATGTCTCGGGTTTTTACTCACCTTAGCTTGGTTTTGTAAAGAATGAGTTCTTGCTTTCCACCTGGAACATTACATGGCAATTTTGTCTGGTTTTTACAGATTTTCAACATTGAGGAAAGTAGGAACACTCAGAAATCTGATGCAGATTGATCTCTTGACTAAATGTTAGCCAAAATTATAGATTCTTGCACATCTCTGCATGACTCAAAATGTACAAATCTATGTAAGATGAGAAACTTTGCTGTTAATTAACATTTTCGAGCACCGTTCATCAATATATATAATCATTTAATAGTTCTCTATCATATATTACAACAATATATTAATCCCTGTGGTCTGTCTTTTTTTCTTTCTTTTTTTGGGGGAGGCTCGAATTTTCCGGGCCTTTTAAACGTAAGAATACTATTCCTGAGTAAAAACAAATGAAAATAAAAATGAAAAATGTAGAATCTGGCAGCTTCATCTGTTTGATCATGAAAAGTTGCAATGCATCTAAGAAGTTCATATCTCCATAAGATAAGGAACCTGATTTTTCAGTTCAAGGGGTTATATCAGCGCAGGTATATGTGCTTTGCTTTTTTCGATGATATTAATGCGATGCTGTACGTGTTGCGTGTGAGGCCTACTTACCTCCTCTCCATGTGTGCAACTCCTGGCCCACAACCACTCCAATTCAATTACCGATTCACCTGAATTAGCTGAATCTGTATAAATATAGGCCGTGGAGTGGCATACACTCCTCTAACAAGCATTTACACAGTTAGAAGGGAAGGTTGAGTTCTGGCAAGGTCAAAAAATAATTTGTGAGCTTTCATATTCTTTTTATGTTAGTTTGGAAGATTATCATAGTTAAAATGTCCCCTGAAAAGGATTGCTCTTCAAATGCCCTCACATTCAAAATATGGCAACAAACAGCTGAAATGTTCAGGCCGAACATTTGTGTATGGCCCCATATACACATTTCTGTGTGCAGTGCATGTGACTCGACCTCAGCAGGATTGAGTCAATTTCTTATCATACATCAATTCTTATGTGCTATATATAATCAACCTTTCCCAATTGCTTTGAGAGAGTTTCTTTCACAGTTCAATCTCATGACCAGAACTCAATTTTGTCTTTAATGGGGTGGTGATCCATCATTTCTTAAGGTGGCATTTAATTGCTCCAGGTTTTATTTTGTCAAAGGTATAGGTTTAGTGCTTGGAATGCAGCAGGGACTTCTGTAAGGGTTAGGCTGAGGTCTAGTGAACATAAGGTTCACATTTAAAGTTAGGAAATTTGGTCAGTGCTATAAATAGACACCATGGACCAGTTGCCACTGGAGTACTTGTCATACAACCCAAGATGGTATACTCACTGCTTTCAGCGACACCAAGAGCCAAAACTTTTGTAAGCCCCCGCCCCCCTCCCACCCCCACCCCCTGCTTGCTGTTTCAATCTAATATTTATTTGGGCCATAGCAATTTTCATTTGTAAAAAAAATATTTTATAAATCTTCCACAGCATATTGTGGTTTGCAAATACATATATTTCAGTAAATAAATTATTCAAAAAGAGATGAGGAGATATTATTTTTAATGGGGAAACCCACTTTCCTTTGACAGACCTGTCAAATATTTTCAGCAATACCAGTCACATCTATAATAGTCTTTATCTTAAACAACTAAATAGCACTATAAATGTTTTGTATATTTGTAATTCAAACAATAACTGATAGGCTGTGAAAATCACTGTTTGCCACTTTCGTTGCCTGGGGGGAAAACCCCTAATAATTAGGATGGGAAGACAACCAAGTACCATATTCCTCCCTTCCTCCTTCCCTCCTACTCTTTCCTTCAAAACTGTCAAGTGCACGTCATCCTCGCTTCATCCAGCAAATTTACCCTCTTTTCTGATGGAATTAAAGTCAGCGTTTTCCCTTCATTCTCCCCAGGGGAAGGATGGGGGCGAAGGAAAAACGGCGACCACAAGTTAAAAAAACATGAAGAGGAAAGAGGATAACCAAATCGCGTGGAGAAGAAGGAAGATAACCGAAGAGCGCGGAGAAGCAACAATAATGCCCAGATCAATACAACGGTTGCCCCCTCGGAGACATCATAAGAGCGATTACGCCTCGATGCTTTCTCGCATCGTCCCCAATATCAATTCTTCACGTGTCTGTGTGTTTTGCCCTCAATTGGGATGCCTGCTTAAAGATGGCTAAGGTGGGGTGTGATATGAGTGACTGTGTGACTATATCTACATGTATGATGGCTTGTTGGCTAGGGGAAATAAAGATAAAGTTGAAATAAAGATAAAGTTGAGTTCTGGTCATGCGATTACATTGTAAAAGAAACTGTCTTGAAGCAATTGGGAAAGGTTGATCATGTCTAAATAAGGATTGTTGTAAACTGTGAGGTTTTGGAATCATCAAAATGATAAGAAATCAACCCAAACTTGCTCAAAGCACATGCACCGCACAAAGAAATGGGTTTACTGCACACAGATGTGGCATGCATGTTCGGCCCAAACGCTTCAGCTATTTTTCGTCATATTTCAAATATAAGGGCATTTTAAGACAAATCCTTTTCATGGGACATTTCTTCCAAACTGATATAAAAGGAAGGAGAAAGCTCACAAATTATTTTTCACCTATCTCTGAACTCAACCTTCCCTTTCAAGGGGCTGCTAGTAAGGTGCAAACTGATAAATGTTCGTCTTTATCCATGAACTGTAAGTTTCTGAAACATATACAGTAACATATACATGTATTTACAATGGTGCAAATCAGCCAACACACAAATTAAGAAAAAAAATATGACTTTAAACAACACTGTGCTTTAATCTAAAAAAAAATTGAAAAAACATAACATGTGCAGTTGAACCAGGGTCAAACACCTTGTCCCTACTCCTACTCAACCCCTTGGGTGGGTTTTACATATATGTGCATATTTTGATCTTTAGATAGAAGGAGGTACTGTAATCCATCATCATCATAAACAAACATGGCAATAGATGACTGACATGGATGGCAAGGTGTGTTGACTTAAATAATGAAAATGATTCAGAATGTAGATCAAAAACCATACTGGAATCTGTATTTATAATCAGGACCAAAAAAAACCCAACATACCAAGCAAAATGCTCAACCCTTGAATGTTCTTTTGATGATGGAGATATTTCACTGACAACATTCTAAATCATCAACTTGGTAAAGAGTGACTGACTTAGCTGACAAGGTGTGTTTAAATTTTCTTCCTCTTATCATTGAACTCATTTTGAACATTAAGAGTGCAGATCTAATCTAATCCATTTTGCGATCATTATTTAAAATGAAACTCATGTAAAGCAGGAATTTCCACTCTTGGGACCTTAGTCATGAATGAGATGCTATCCTCCACACTCCCCATGGCAATGAATGACTGACTTGGATGGCAAGGTGTGTTTAAATGACCCATACCTGCTCGATTCATTAATTGCAATTATTCAAAGTGCAGAGCTAATCTAAAAGCATTGCCAGATCTGGGCTCTCCATTCTTGTCTGTTCAAATTTAGCCTTACCATGAATGAGATACTATCCTCCACACTCCCCATCATCACCATGGCAACGGATAACCGACTTGGATTGGAAGGTGTTTTTACAGAGGTCTTCATCTGTTCATTTAATTGATTGCAATTATTCAGAGTGAAGACACAGGATCTAGCAGAAAACACTCTTGACAAGGCGTCTTAAACAGGAAGGAAAGAGTGGGCGGTGCAATGTTATACCGTTTTGAAATAGAAGGAGAAGAGGATATCTTCTGAGAGCAAGAGAGGCGTTACCTCTTTGTAAAAGTATCTGGGTTAACGCCCTTCTGGCTCTTAGCAGATGATGGATAGAGGAAGTGGGAAATAGATATGAACAATGTACAGTCCAGGAAAAATTAGTAGACCAAGATTTTGCCATAAAGGTACTATAATATGCATTCAAACTAATGAAAATGATTTGTCTTTGTATTTCACTGAATGACTTTAACAAATTCCAGCAATTGTACCTTGGTCTAATAATTTTTTCCATGGCTGTATATCTGGGACACTTCTACTTGAATTGATTCTTCCTGTTATTATTGGTTTATTGGTTTATTGATATCAATAACAAAGAAAATCAAGAACTTCAGGATCTAGCTTCTTATATTTAGAATGTTACAGTATCATGTGCATGAAATTTCAGCCCACTTGGAACACTTGTGTCGACGCTTCTACACTTTCACATTTTTTGGCAATGGCAATTTGCAAACAAACAAACAGCACAGCACTTAAGAATTGATATTCACTACTTTCATCTTACGTCAAAAGTGAACTTTATACATCCATGATCTCTCCTATCATTCTATAGTGTTCTTCAGGAAGGCCTAAACTACGACTACTACTACACTCCAAATTCTGTATCCAGGATTTAGTATAAAGGGGGGGGGGCACCATTCCTAAAACTTGTGCAATGAAGGGCACATGTTTTGTCGTTGTGTATGTCTAGTGGGTTACAAAAGGGGGCCCAGACTGTTTGTGCCCTTGAAATCTGCCACTGCTCTTAAAACTCCATTTTCTGAAAGTTAGACCACAGTTAATTTCTGCATCTTCAGGAAAAAAAACCAAGTTCTGTAACTTAATTTTCTAGAAGTCGGTTGCAGTGAGGATGTAGCCACTAAGAGTTAATATTTGATAGTTTCTACCCCTTAGGGACCAATTCCGATAAATGTCAAGTGTATAACTATCATTCACATGAAACCCTCAAAGATTCCTTCTGCCCCTCCAGCAATGAGACTTGCAGAAATTGCCAGTTTTGTAGGTATGCAAAGCACAATATATTTTTTTGAAAGAGCTTTCCTGGGATTCTTGAGATTCTTGAGAAATATTAGAAGTAATGCAGGATTGGATAAAGGTTAAAAGGGTCCAAAATCATATTTTCATTATGAGGCTAAAACTCAGATATTAACCCATCAAAATTTGCACTGGAATACCTGCACTTTTGGGGAAATAGATGTTCTAGAGGATCAATCATTACTAATTGTATGCTATTGACCCTGATTTACTTATTAGTGCATATTCAGTATTTAAATTTTGTCTGAACTCAAAATACGCTAAAAAGAATCTATCCACATTGCTAAATATCAAAATATTAAAAAATCACAAAAATAAAGAATGGGAAATTGCAAAAAGGGAACACTGCATCTAAATTTCAAGAAGTTTGTTTGACTAGTTTAATCCAATTCTGTAACTTCACATCCCTCACCCCCTCGCCCTTCTCTCTCTCTCTCTCTCTCTCTCTCTCTCTCTCTCTATCTCTGTCTCTCTATCTCTGTTCAGTTCAGTCCAATTAGGTTCATTTTTATTCCACTTTAGAGGCAAACATACAAAATACATTTTGTATATATACAGTATCTCTATGCCTTATTTCTTATTGTCTTCCTCTCGTAAATCCCATTCCCAGGTTCTGTCTCTATCCAACCTCTCTCTCTCTCTCTCGACACTAATCTCTCTTATTCATTGAATTATTCAAACAGCGCTGTGACTAAACGAAGCCACAGAAAGTGCAACCCACCATGCAAACACGCATTTCTAATCACAAAAAAAATACCATTCAACTCTGCACTGCTCACCACATTATCTAAACTCAGCGATGCTTTCAATGATCAATAGAGCACCCCGTTAATAGCCTATCTCGACTGGATGATGAAAAGTGCACTGCTCCAAAATGACATCCACGTTACCTCATCAACGGATGCGGACATCACAGGTGCCGTCAAATCCATTTTGTTTAATCGTTTGTAGAATTGCATCCCCCCAATCAATTAGAATGTAATTTCCTTTATATGAATAAAGCTCTCCTCTTCACTGATGATATTCTTTTAAATAGTGCAAGAGGATGAATGCTATTAAATCAACAACATGTATTCATGATCAGAGATAACTTTTAAAAGAAGAATATATCATCTGCTTAGAGCGAGAAGGGTGTTAATTCTGTGTTACATGATATGGGTTAACAGCCTTCTGGCTCTCAACACACAGTGTTTTCAATGTTTCTCCTGCATAAGCCAATAAATGCAATTGTTCATGAATTCAATTTTCTGGAAAATATAGTTTGAGACAGCTATAAGGACTTTTTTATTTTAATGCATCTTACAGTAAGTTTCATTTCTTATTCTCTACAAGAGCACTATATTATATACCACTGGATATATAACTCTGTAGTCTGAAGATGTAACTGTGCAGTATATGTCAGTGATAAGAAGGGCAAGTACTCTCCTGCGAACAATGGAAATTGATTTTGTCATGTGATTGTGAGTTAAAACAAACACTCTCCAAACATCTTACAACAACTGCCAATGTATGTCAAAACACCTAAAGTGGCATGAAAATGCTCCATCCTGCCAGGGAAGTGCATTTAAAAAAATCAACAAACACTCATATTTTTAAAGATATCGAAGGAAATATTTACCTTAAGTAGAGAATTATTTCATCCTCTCTTACCTTCAATAAAGAGTACAAGATAACTTTAAAAGAAATTTTTGCACCCCCTCGCTCTAATTCAATGAGATATAATCATAACCACAATCAAAGCATCATCATGTTTACTTGAACATGTTCAATGGAACTGCAGTCTGTTGTGGTAATGAGACAGGTAAAAAAAGAGACAAGAATTGAAACATTTCTTCTGTATACTTGAACATGTTTAATGAAGTGTGGTCTATTTGCGGTAATGAGACAAGGAAAAAAATATATTGAATAGACAAATTCCCTCTGTATACTTAAACATGCTCAATGGAACTGTGGTCTATTTGTGGTTACTAGACAGAGAAAAATAAGAAGAAGAGCGGTGTATTCCTCCTGTGTTTGCACATGGAAGCTGTCTTACAACTTTACAACGGTTCCCAACAGGTGCGGGTACAGGATTTGTAAAAAAAAAGTGGAGGGTACAGTTAAAAATAATTCTGACAAGCCCCCCCCCCCCCCCACTATTTTAACTTTAAAATGGGTGCGGGCACATTCTTGGAACTGTGTACTTAATTTATACCACTAACATTTCAAGGGGGCGCAGGGGCGCAGGGGCTGATAGTGCCCACTAAATCCTCTGGTGGTTCCCAAGGATCTAAGTGGGTGCTTGGCTTGGGTATGTGTGGCTGGAGGGAGACGATCGGTATTGATTTGTTTTTGTCAGGTGAATAAGGATTAGTGGGAGTATCTCCTGTTCTGGTATTGATCACGAACCATGAGAAGGCCTAATGTGGGATTGACTACATAAGCTGCACTAATATATCGTCTGTTTGGAGCCAGAAGGGCATTAACTCATATACTTTAACACAGAGTTAACGTCCTTCTGGTTCTCAACAGACGATATATGGATGTAAGGATAGAAATAGGGAGACAGAGATAAAACACACCAGACACTGAGAAATACAAATCAAGAGAGAGATGAGATGCCTAATGTGGAATTCACTGCACTATGAGAAAGAAAGACAGAGGGAGAGGAGAGGGAGAGGAGAGAGGGAGAGGAGAGAGAGAGAGGGAGAGGAGAGAGAGAGAGAGAGAGAGGAGAGAGAGAGAGGAGAGAGAGAGAGAGAGAGAGAGAGAGAGAGAGAGAGAGAGAGGAGAGAGAGAGAGGAGAGAGAGAGAGAGAGAGAGAGAGAGAGAGGAGAGAGATGAGGGAGAGAGGAGGGAGAGGAGGGAGAGAGGAGGGAGCTAAGACAGAAAGATAGGGCTGCTAGTATAAAGTAATATTTCCTAGCATAAGCAAGGAGTAACTCCTTGGCATAAGCGGCCGTTTAAGAGAGATAGAGAGAGAGAGAGAGAGAGAGAGAGGGGGGGGGGGGTGGACAGACAGACAGACAGAAAGAGAAACCCACAAGAATTGTGATATGGGACTGACTGGCATATACAAAAGAATTAGGAATGAGAGTAAGTGTGAGAAAAAGTTTTATCAGCAAACATTCTGGTTATGCTCTATGCTTCCTATTTTTGATCCATTTATCTTGAATCAAATATTGTTCCATAGTACGAAATAATTTTCTCAGGCCCAACAGATACTAGTTGAACTTCCTGGTGTTTTTTTTTCTACCTTAAGCTGTGGTGTATCCAGGGGTACATGCCCACCCCCTTTAAAACCCAATCTGGCATACATTACCAAAGTTATCATGTATCCCATTATATTCTTGTGCCTCCTTCCACGTTTTAAATCCACCAAGGCAATTAAAAATTAACATTTTGATAACCTGTACTCCTTTGTCTTCTTCTTCTTTTCTGATTTTTTTTGCTTGTCAGAGATCTTAGGAGTAAATCAGCACCTTAAAATTGTTAGTACCTTTTTTGTTGTTTTTGTTTGACATGGATTTATCAGCATTGTCCCCCCCCCCCCACCTTTACCAAATCCTGGATGCACCCCTGCCTAAAGCATTAAAAGGGTTAAGATCACGGAAGATACCACTTACAAAGTATGTACATCTACTTGTATCTCCGCATGGAATGTATTGATCAAACCTCATTGTGCATAAACCTTGCGGTAAAATCGATGAATACAAGTCAAATCATTGTGAACGGGACCTCACAGAAAGAAAGGTACCCTTCATCACAGAATTATTTATAGTCAGACAATCATTGCGCATCATCATTCATGTAGACACGAAGTCATGACAAGTGTGTTCCTTCAAGCATTGGCAGTTCTCATAAAAGATGAACTTGGAAGCATTATACAAATGCATGTTTTTGAAAAGATGAACATAGGAAATGAGGTTTTTCGTGGCTGCAGCCTGTGCTCAGATAGTAGAAAGACAGCAGCTATCAAACTTGTGAGCTATTTTTGCTGCAGGCTCAATCATCACAAATGTGGTAGCATATGAAAGGGTAAAAAATCCCTGTTTTATCATGCATTACAATAAATCAAGTTATGCTTATTTGACGGAATGCTGCTGGAGAAATATTTGTTTCCTTTTTTAAGAAACACAATGTATATATATACATATTTTTTTTCTTAACATGCCACAGGGCAAGGTGTAAAAATATAGATAGTAACACAATACCCTACATCCCTTTTACATTCAAGTTTTTGTTCATTTTCTGTTTCTCTCTTTCTGTATGTAGTTCCACCAAGTATCTAACCTTGCTTCGTTTACATCTCACAGCTCGGTGGCAAAAACTAACATTTGATCAGACATCCTCAAAAGAACAACTTTTGTTCTCATATATCTTTCAGTTCTCATACATCCTTTTGTTCTCACTTATCTTTTGCAATAACAACATGAAATCCATCACCTTTTATCCAATAGTCAAAACAAGCAGAGGATCACTAAACTGCACTTAAACAAACAATAGAGGAAGAAAAATAATGATATATATTTTTTTCAAGGGCCACTATCCATTGTTGGCAGCAAAATCACCACATCATTTTAAAATGTTTGTTTATTTCATTGTATTATTCATCTTCCTGACATGATTTAGAAGCAAACAAATGCAAAGTGGATTCTCATTCTAGAAAATATGGTTCCAAAGCAAACTCTCCTTGTGAAAAGCTATTTCTGCCTGTCACATTCCTTTGCATCATACTGTTTTTGAGCCATGATAAAACAAGGTCTTAATCTAACAGGAATTTCCTTGGTTTCAACCAGTTTGTCATAACAAGGTTCTATGTTATATGCTTGCAGGAAGGCTCATGAGGACTTATGATTTGAAGTCCTTTTTTGAGTAATAGACCATATTTGTTACATTTGGTCATTGTCCATGCATGCAAAATTTGTCATTGACAAAATTGGATATCTGTCCCTGTAAAATTTCATGCCATTATGTTAGCACAGGAGAAACAAGCATAATATCTGAATGAAATTAGCCTTTTCAGAATCAATGCCCAAGCCAAGGGCAATATAGCACAATGACAGGGTCTTGAACCCAGGATACCTGTAATTTCAAAGACAAATGCTCCATCCACTGAGCCACGCAATAATAAGAACAATATTAATAATGATAATAATGATGATGATGATGATGTCTTATTTACCCATGGTAACCTCTTCAGTATTGTTACCGTTCTCCCCCCAAATTATATTTACACCGGCATTAGCCCAACTACTACAATAAAGTATATCACTGCCTCCTAATTGTAAATTTTGTCAAACAAAGAGTATCCACTCCTTGTTCTTGAAAAAAACTTCACTATCCACCAAGAGACAAAACGAGGACAACACTCTTTCAAAAGAGGTCACACCTCGGCATTTGAATCAAATTGACTTCTCTACCAGGGGACACCTGTAACTCAATCTGGGTTTTCCGGACGGCGACAGCGTTTAAAAGGAGACGACGACCTTATACGGCCAAGTAAGAGATGTATTAGACGATACCTGGGAATGTCTGCATGTAAGCATTGTGGGTCACCTCTGTTTTGAAGCACATATCATAGGTAGGATTCACACTTCAGGTGGTTGTAGGACACACGCTCCGGGACAACTGCTCCATAGTTTATATCCTGCACTACCTACCTGGGGAGCGTTTCATCCAGTGTTTTGTCAGTGATTTTTACTGACAAATTTGCTCTCAGCCAATCAGATGCAAGGATTTCAGTAGCTTATAACAGTTGTGGGTAAAAATCACTGACAA
Organism: Heliocidaris erythrogramma; assembly: GCA_025617745.1. Taxonomy (NCBI): domain Eukaryota; kingdom Metazoa; phylum Echinodermata; class Echinoidea; order Camarodonta; family Echinometridae; genus Heliocidaris; species Heliocidaris erythrogramma. Next base: position 23,471,342 of record CM046858.1, read on the forward strand.
AACACTTGATGAAACGCTCCCCTGAATTCTGAAATTTAACTGTGGACCAAACACTCTACTTGACCCTATCCCTAACCATAAACCTTACCTAAAAGCCACTTGCATCCCCTTTAACCCTAACCTATATCTCTGGCAAGGTAAAGCATGGATCAATTGTCGCTGGAGCATAAGTCTAGGCAATACAACAGGTGGGAGATGATACAGAAAGAGCCTACAGATAAAGGAAAGTCAGAACTTGCATAACACAAACCTGGTAAGATTATATACAGTGGCAGGTTGGGGAGGAGGATTTGTTACAAGGAGCAAATGCATCCCTCCCTGGAAAAATGCAATGCAGCCTACCTTAAGTACAATGTGTAAGCCTTCCTCCCCCATTTTGTTCCTTTTGCTTGTCAGAAAATTATGGAGTCACAGGACAACCAAATAAATGTGATATTTTTTTGTGAATTATTTTTATTTATTTATTTATTATTATAATTTATTTATTTTTTTTTTTTAATTTATTTATTTAATTTTTTTTTTTTTTTTTTTTTTGGGGGGGGGGGGTTGTCAAAGAATTTTGGAACTGTGCCCCCCCTCCCAAAGTATCTTGGATGAGCCACTGACAGCATTGATTATCTCTACTTATTAGCTGCCAAACGGTGGTTTGTGCTTGTTTTTATGTGCTGCTATCTTCTGCTGATGTGAAGTTCTCCAGCAAGAATTACATTCTAAATCCTCCTGAGACCACTGCTAAGATTGTAACCATAACATTCTTTTGTCATTCCATGAGGTTGGGGCAAAATTTTTTACGATGTCCATGTAACGCTGGTATGAGATCTATAAGATTACACAGCCCTTAATATGTGAAAATCATAACTTTACTGCATAGAGGTAGAACCATATGATTAGGATATGGAACTAGTACATACATGTACCTGTATTACAAAGATTATGCTTAATATTACCAAATATCTGATTCAGATACATCAAATACACTTTTTTAATTCAGTGATGTCATCGCATATTTGTTAGTTTTGCATTCCAGACGTGTCTTTACATGCCACTGGGCCTATATTTTCCTAATGATGACGTCTAAAATGAAACTGACCTTCATTTATTAAATATCTACCATTTTTTATAAATAAAATTCAATCATTCAAAATTTTCATAGGGAAATAGATTAACCCCAAGAACAGTGTATTAAACTGTCATGCAAGGGGGATTGCCACTGATGAGAAAATTGCTTTGAAAATTATTGTGATCATAAGATATGAAGCGCCTGAGAGAGAGAGAACCAAGAAACAAAGGATGGAAAGTAGAAGTAAGAGGTTGCTATGGAAACAGCACACACTTCTGCATCATTTATTACATGGGTACAATCAACAGATGAACCAAACCTGCATTACACTTTATGTGTAAGTACTATTCTTGATATTGTTTTAGGCAAACGAAAATGGGCATAGTTGCAAAACTGAACTCCTGAACTCTGTCTAAAATAAGAAACAGCACACAGTTCTGTGCATCATTTACTAGATGGCATTTAACAACAAATAATTCAACCAGCAGAACACAGGATAATGTATCTTACAGCATGAATTGGGTTTTCATCTCAAGTTGAAGGTCACTTGATGTTGTGAAAGGCAAGGTAATATATAGGCACAGTCTGAAAAAAAATGAACTTATGAACTGACTTTGTATCAGATAAGAGAGATATTCCTCCCCAAAACCTATACCATTACAGTGATAAGCACCTGTTCAAAACCTACAATGCAATGCTACCTCACATTCGACAGAGAATTATTATTTTCCACCATGACTTGAACTCTCAGTTATCATTCATTGTAGTGTAACACTCAGAATATAAGCGAGCAAAAACTTAATCCCACCGCTGCCACCAATGTAACACTCTTATGGGGTGTTGCAAGAAAGTTGCAATCAATTGTAAATCCCTGCCCCATTTGCAATCGATTGCAAATATGATACATGTATTTTAAATGGAACTTGCAATTGATTGCAACTTTCTTGCAACACCCCTTAGTATTAGTCATTTGTAGAACATATCGTTGCGTGGATGATGGCGAGTGTTAACTAAGATCACGACACGACGAAGGAGAGTCCACTCACAATGTGGAGATATAAATGTATAAAACAACATTTATTGTCGAATATAAACATCGAAGTGGAACAGTTTTATATATAAGACTTGTCTATGAGAACTCGGTACTCCTTAATCAAGGCCTATCCAGGCAGGAGCAAATGCACATCGGAGAAGTAGTAAGTGATGATACAGTATCACAGTTGAACATATACATATACATATATTAGTGATACGAAAAGGCTTGGTATGAAGACTTGGTACTCCCCTAGGCACGGGCAGGAGCACAGCAGGGAGGTGTGTATGTACTATAATTGGGTTTTTACAGACGTGTATCAATCAGATATGATTATTTACGTCTGGGACCGACCTTTAACGTCACCATCCGAAAGACGTGACTCAGTCTCGAACCGGGGTCCGCTGAATCAGTTTATAACTTCCACTGGTAGCTGGATTACAGGCGCACGCCACAACGCCCAGTTTCGAGAAGAACTTGTTCAATCGCCTAGTGATTGATTTCTTGGCTTTTACCTGGCTGTCTTAGCACCTCATCGCATAGTCTAGTTCTGGACTTCTTTTTATTGATTTTTATTTGATTTTTATTGATTTATTGATTGGAGGATGAAGTCTGAAGACTTAAAAGAACCCCCCCCCCCCCCCGAACATAATTTCTCAACTATTTATACTATGAGGGGAAGTCACTGAACATCCAGGACCATGAGAATGAGAAGTTTCTGTAAACATCTATTGCAATTATTTCTAAAGAGGGATTACTCTTAAGATCTTTAATGACCAACTAATACAAAGGACAGGTTGTGCTTGTAGGTTTTATTCAGCTAGATCCAACCAAGAGGGATTATTGTTCTGAGGTGTGCTTACACCAATTAATCCCAGGAATGGATTACTAGGGGAATGGATTACTAGGGGAATGAATTGTAATCAGTAAATCCAATACCAAAGCTTGGCTATTGGAAGTACATTGTATCTCATTTAACTTTTCACATGATATTACAAAACTGCATTTATGCATATTTGACTCTTACAGTAGTATATCTTATACACGCATTTCTCAATGCAACTGCGTTCAAGAGAACAGTAGACACATCACAATCATTAATAACTTATTCATTTTTTTTAAAGAAGCTTTCTGGCAGAGATTTTTTTTGTTATTCAGAAAATTGATTTATTTGTAGGTTGTACTTAATTCAACCTGGAGCAAACAAAAAGCGCCTTAGTATGTATACTATAAAAGTAACTTACGTATAAATGCCATTTTTCTCATCCAGCACAACTTAAACATTCATAAACCATCATATTTCCTATAAAATTACAAAATGCTTCAAAACCATTTTCATAAACACACACACAAACCACTGAAATCCAAGGCCAAGTCCAGGACCAATCACAACTATCACTACCATTCACACAGAGTGGTCAAAGGCACTCACCGGAACGGCTCTTGATGATCTTTCCAAACTCTTCAGCCTCGTCGGGATTGGAGTCCATCAAACCTGGACTTGTGGGACTACTTGCCATGATGAATCTAACATTTAAGAAAAGGATAAAATGAGATAGTTAGACACATAATAGTTTCTTCCCACAAATAATTTGACAATAATTATTCAGGAATTTAACTGATAACAGGTGTCATCAACCACCAACAGAGGATTTCACTTTTACCACCGACGAGTAGTACACAATGCGCGCATCCTAACAGAGTGCATGGTATAAAATTTCAGGAAATACTAATGTCAATATTTTACTAAGCCAAGGAATGCAAAACTTATATTGTATTATATAAAATCAGTTGTAAAGTCATTCTACAATACCGAAACACTTGATTCAGATGTAATATAATGCCTTGTTTTTTTTTTTTATATCACGAGGGCTGTCAAAAACATTGTATGGCATATATATATTTTCCAGCAGGTTGAATATACCTATACATACATGTAAATGTACATGTACATTGGATTACACTACCAGCGGGATTCTGAAAAAAAAATCACTCCACTTCCATATTCCATTTTAACCTTAACTTGCATGGACAAATATATATATGCATTCAATTATGTCGTAAGGTAACTCTTCAACCATGCATCACTCACCATGCACTTGGCAAATAGCATTTGACACAGTTCACCGCTTGGTTGGTTAGTGGTAAATGTATGATAATGCAAATGCATCTTGCATGAAGGCTGCCTCCCGCATGCAAAAGTCACAAGACAGCAGAACCCCCCAATTATCAAGCACACACCCATAACATGAAAACATAGTTAGGCTACATCATTAAACTATCCAAATAATCAGAATGCTCAGTGAGGATGGGAGGGGGGGGGGGGGACAGTACCAGCCCCTCCCCACAGCTTCAAAATCCAAGATGGCATACCTTAAAGGGATACTCAACTACAGATTGTGGACGTTTTTATGCCGCGAGAGGGCACCGTGATCGTTACCTGATCACGCCGGTGCCCCGCGGGGCGCAAACTTTGGACAGACTGGTCGCCGCGCAACATGCACGCTCCGTCTGAGCTCAAGCTCTCGTGCAAAATTTGACGGACGCGTTTGACGCACAAACTTTGTGTACTGGTGAATGGAGTTTATGCAATCCTGACTTTCCCCATGGCCGCCTGGTGGCGTATCCCTTTAAGTCCACATTAATTGAACAAAAATTATAAGAATGTGCTTCGTAATTGTGTCTGCCACCCCTACCCCCAGGCACCAAATTCGTACTTTAAAAAAAATAACCTGAAAAAGTGAAAATCTCTTTTTAAATGTTCATGTGTTACTATTAAAGGTATGCCCAGGCTTTAATAATAATAATAATGGCGGGCAAAATCCTCACACATTATAGCAAAATCCTCACACATTATATCAATACTGACGGTGAATCTTAAAAGCTACATTTTTTAGTATACATACATACATACATACATACGTGTATATGTATGTGGTTTCTAGCAAGGTTATATTTCGCTTTTTAAACAATACCACCCACACTCGTCCAGACTAACAATCTAGAAGGACTGTTAAAGGTTTTATTACTAGACCCCAAATGCTCTTCATCTGAATAATATTAGCTAAGATGTAGTAAAACAACAGCAAAATCCAATAGTATCTATAAAAAAGAGAAACGTCTTTAATAAACATAGTTTGAACATTTAAGTCTTTGTAATGTTCATATCTTGTATTGTATTGTCAAGTTAATTTGCAGGGCCTTCTTGTAAACCAGTGTTGAAATCACTGATGAAGCCACCCCGGTAATATAAGACTAAATAAATAAATAAAGAACATGTAATTTCCTGCGTGGTTATTACAATTCCTTCGTTTAGTTAACCCATTGCCCACAGGAACCGGATGGCTCCTGTATAAAACATATGGGAATTATAAAAAACAGTAATCCACGGGTTAAGTATATATGTTTACTTTCATACATGTATGTACTTCATTCTGATCACAAGTTGAGAGTAGTTGAGTCATTATCATTATTCACTACCTTCACAAAAAAATAATTTTAGATTGAAAAATAATGCATCGTTAACATTACTGGGAATAAGGATTAACTGAATTAAAAATTAAATTAATGTTTGTTATCAATTATAATTATCAGAATTATTTCCATTAACTCCACAAGTCTACTACACAGGTACATTCATACTTCCACAAGTAACTATTACTATTCTCCTAGCAAGTTGGCATCTTGTATACAACATTTTGACACATAACATAATCAACATGTCCCTAGTCACTGTCAATCAAAAACATGGTTCAATTCAGTTATTGGCAAATACGTGGGCAATAATGTGCCCATATGTGAATGTTTACATTATGCCAAGACTGTGGAGAGGAGGATTATTTTAATAAAACATAAATATTCTCTAACAGCTTTCACAATCATATATAAAACTCTCAGTGAAAATAAGTGCACGTAGCTCGCAACCCAAAGTCTGGTCTGGTCTGGATCGTTGACTTCTAATAATATTCTTACCAGGCTCCAGACTGGTCTGGTAACTCGTTAAGGAACACAGCTAAAACTATCATCAAAGTTTTGACACCAATAAATGTCTGTCCTTTTCCCTAAATAGCTTTGCAACACCTATTACAATACACTCTAGGTAAAAATGTAGATATACACTTCCTAAGTGATAAAAAATGACTAAAAAATTAGCTTTTTCAAAAGTCATTTCTACAGGACCTCTGCTAACGAGTTGACCAATTTAGAGTTCAAGTCTGGTTCATGTCTGGCTCAGCTCAAAAACCTTCAGTCTTAAATTTGTATAGTGCTACATATACACACATCAATTTACTAAAAATATACACTTCCTAAGTGATAAAAGATGACCCCAAAATTAGCTTTTTCAAAAGTCGTGTCTACCGAACCTCTGCTAACGAGTTGACCCAATATGAGTTTGAGTCTGGTTCGTGTCTGGCTCAGCTCAAAAACCTTCAGTCTTAACTGTGTATAGTGCTACATATACACACATCAATTTACTAAAAATATACACTTCCTAAGTGATAAAAGATGACCCCAAAATTAGCTTTTTCAAAAGTCGTGTCTACCGAACCTCTGCTAACGAGTTGACCCAATTTGAGTTTGAGTCTGGTTCGTGTCTGGCTCAGCTCAAAACCTTCAGTCTGGCGAGTTTAACCCATTGACTACTGAACTCTCTAATTCCCATAGGCTTAACACAGGGACCATCCGGCTCCCGTATAGGCAATGGGTTAACCCTTTCAAGACGATTGACAACATTTTGTGGTTTGCCTCAATAACTTTTGATTCAGAGCCCTAAAAAATATACCAGATGCATGAGCAGAAAGAGCACAAATTTCTGCACCCACTGTGTCCATTTTTGTTGCATGACCATATTGCGTTTGATGCCAGGAATTTTAAAAACAAGAATAAGCTTTACAATCCTTAAATTGGCAACACATTGTGAGGTTCAAAATCATTGTGTTTTTCATCAAAAATGGCAATTTTTAAAAAACTTTGACAAAATTCCTAACCATGTATATTGTTGTCAAAGACATTACACCTTATAAGAACCATGTAGCACTAAAAGAAAAATATTATTGTTGCCAATTCGAAGAACAAACTGTGATCAATTTAGCCCTTAAATAATTCCTGTCCTGAAAGGGTTAAGACCAGTTCTGGTTCCGAGCTACAGCACTAGAGAAAGTGAAAGATCTTAACACTTTCAGGGCTGTAGGAGGTCAACTGCATCCTCTTATGTGATTTGTGTATTTAACTTTGCATACTGCTCATATTGTTGTTGCTTGTGTGTTTATTTTAAGGTAAAATACTCCTTTACTGAAATTCAGATATATAAAGGTATCAATGATAAGAGAACTAAAAATGATATATCTATTCATCTGATTTCTTTGCTTCAATTATAAACCCATTAAACAGAAACAAAAAACCCTGATTACAAAAAAGTGCCTTTTCAAACAGCACGGAAAAAGCATAACTGTGAAAGTGAGATCTTACATTGCAAATTATAGTTCTATAAATCTCAATGTTTTGCACATCCTACTTGCTCAGAAATTTAGGATATAGAACTAAAATCATTGTCTGATAAAAGTTCACCAATATGAATACAGTCTGCAGACAACACCTTCAATTTGAAACGATTACCCCTGTTATAGGCAAGTCTTAGTTAGGGCACTTCAGATGCGCCCTAATATCTATGAAAAGGTTAAATGTTTTATTCAGTTTCGCATTACAGTATCACAGAGTAGGAGTGAGAAGGTTAATAAGGTTAAGTGTTTATACCAACAGGGATATTATTGCAATTTCAAGTCAAATCACATATTTCCTTTTCCTCTTCGGTGTTCCTGAGGATATGATGAAAGATAATGGGGCATCTCTTTTTTTTTTTTTTGCAATCTATTTTAAATAGAATCAACTTCTCATATTTTCATAGGAATCATAGTCTTCTCCAAAGTAAAAGTTGAATTTTATTCAAAATTGTTTTAATGACAATCTCAGTGTCTCTTAAGTCTGTTAGTAGAATAGGAGTATAAGAAAACAGAAAGAAAAAAATCTAGATGAATATAGTTTCTTATATTACAGCTAATCAAAAGCAATCGCAAGAAAACAGAAAGGAAGGGGGGGGGCGGATTGTGAGGGAAAAAAACTTGCATGAACTAGTTTACTGTCTTTCCTAGTATATCATATACCCGGAAGCAAATTAAGCTTTTAAAACTAGCTAGATTACATCCTAGTTCACATGTACCCCAAATGATGCTGTATTAAAAGATAACCATGTTAATAAGGTGAGATTCATGATGCAACACATGAACAATAGAATCATCATTCAAACTACAATGTAACTATGATATAATTTCATGTATTTCTGCTCTCAAGTTATGCTGATGAGAGTGAATTTTAAGTAGAAGATATGATCTCTCTCTCTCCCTCCCTCCCCCTCTCTCCTCTCCCCTTCTCTCTCTCCACTCCCTCCCTCCCACTCTCCTCTCCCTCCCTCCCTTCCCCATCAAATATAAACTTAAAAGAATACAAATCATGTGAGTAACCTCTGCAGATGAATGCTTCGAGCCAGGGGACTTGGGTTTGACTAAGCACAAGTCAACTGTTAAATCGAAGAAAAAATAATAATTTCACTATACAATGCACATTCAAATGACAATTATTACACATCATCCACTAGCTTTTGTTTTGCAACAAGAAAACACACTGCAGTGGTGCTTCCATAACCTGCATTTAATTTTCTTCTGCTTTAAATTTTATCTTTCAAATGAAGTGTATAAGAAAATATAATTTACATTTACTTACATAATTAAAACAGAAAGTCAAATTTGTTGACAACATTTCAAATAAGTCTATTTTGTCATGACAATCAAAAAATTTCTTTAGGTAATGAAGAGGCATGCATAAAAAAATTATATCTTTGTCATTACTTTATGAAATGAGACCAAAATTATAGGCTTTTTCAAGCTGCAACAAGTACTCCAAATGTTATTCCAATGACACATCCCAAATCTTTAAAACAGCTGTCCAACAAAATGTGTCCTGGTGAACCCACTGCAGTCCCCAGTCATAAATGAACCATTTTTTAATATTTAAATATTCCTCTCTCCAGCATGCCCAGGGGAAGTTTTTACTCCTGTCAAAAATGTTGATCCATAATGGATAATGCTAATACTACCATTAAAGCTAGTATTTAGGTTTCGTACTTAAAGGCTTTCCTACTAATTTGCAATCCGGAAGCATCCAGAAGCATGCCCTAATTCAAGCAGTGGTTATGAATTACATGTACTCCTGCAACAACCATGACATTAAACAAAAAAAAACTTTGACAGTGATGGAAAATCTGTTGCTAAATTTCCATAGATACTTTTTTGCCAATGGAAAAGTTTCAATAGCAGCAATTTTTTTTCTATTTAAGGAATATAATTTTAGCTCATTTTGGATGCATGTACATTATTAACGGAATGAAAGGCGATCAGAAAACACCTGCATTAGGTGAGGACGTAAATTCCTAGCGGTATACCATGAAATATACTTTCTCTCTCTCTTCCTCCATCCCTCACTCCCTCTGTTCCTCCTTTGTTCCCTCCATCTCTCTCTCTCTTTTTCTCTCTTTCTCCCTCCTTCCTTGCTTCCTCGCTTCCTCCCTCCCTCCCCCTCTCCCTCCTTCCTTCCTTCCTTCCATCTCTCTCTCTCTCTCTCTCTCTCCCTATCTCTCCTTTCATAGTGGAGCTGTTTCTCTTTAACAGTTCCTTCTATTTTTTTGGCTTAGAAGGCTAATCCATTCTCAATCTCCCAATGGATAAAAGAAAATCTAATTTACATTTTTAAAACGAAAATCTGTCATTCTATTTTCATGGATACCTCTCACACTAGCTTAGCAGCTTATTATTCATTTCCAAACTGTTATATCTACGGTACTAATCTTGGTTACAAATTAATAATCTTTAGAGGAAATTGGAAAAATCAAATATCAAACATTGACATGCTAGTTGATAACTATTAGTGCAGGTGGCATTATACCAAAAAAATCTAGCTAAGAATGGTTGATCATGCAGAGAATTTGACAAAGCTTGGAAATCATTAAAACCATGACATTATTTAATACTATATTTTACAAAAACATAAAGTATAGAACTAAACACATGAATATGGGGCAAAAACATGTGACTGACTTACATGGATCAAATACCTACATGTATTTAATATGTAAAAGTATTTCTAAAGCAATCCTCCTAATAATAAAAATATTCTGGATTTATATAGCACCTAATACATCTACGATGTCTCTAAGCGCTTTACAGACATACATGTATTATTACCCTGGTCACCAGATTGATGGCTTTTCTGCACACAATGTGTGCACCTTCTCCACTCCCTGGGGAGCCTTCCAGCCAGGCTGCTTTTGCAGACGCTCACTATGCTGATCAAACTACAATTACTTTCTCATCCTACTGGGCGGGTACCCATTTAGCACCTGGGTGGAGAGGAGCAATGTAGATAAAATGTCTTGCTTAAGGACATATGTGCCGAGCCAGGGATCGAACCCACGACCTTCGCATCTCCTGTCAAGTGTTTAAACCACTGGACTACGACAGCTAATGTTAATCTGATATTACAATGTTTCTTTACATGGGACGAAAAGAGATAGCAAAAAAAATATGCCAATGTTTGTTTTATACCTTATACCAGTACTCAATCTCTCCCATTTGTGGAATAAACTTATGCTGTTTCAATGGGCAATGTCTCCCCTTCTCTCTCTCTCTCACACACACACACACACACTCTTTTGCTCTCTTGTTTCTCTTTCTCTCTATCTTTGTCTCTCTCTCTTTCTCTCTCCTCTTTTTCTCTCTCTTTTCTCTCTCCTTCTCTTGCTCTTTATCTCTCAAAGTCCTTCTCTGTCTCCTAAATTATCTGTCTATCTCTCATATTTCACTGGGTTTTTACTTAAATCAGACCTTTTTTTTTCATTCATTTCAGCAGGGAAAACCATGTTCAATCTTTGATCCTGATAGGTTCAAAATTCTCTTACATCAATGCAATACTGCTTGTCTTCAAACCAAACTCCCAACACGCTAACAGCAAATCCACCTGTCCAACAACAAGGGAAGTCTTTCTACACAACGCGAGCAAAATGACAGTCAGCAATGGTGGGAAAATCTGAGAAACTCTGAAAAAGCCCCCGAACATTTTCTCCCACAAACTCAGTTTTAAGATCATGAAGATGCACTTTTGGAATAGAGAGCAAATATTGTAATATTGGAAGTTACTTGCACAGAAACCTGCACTTTCGGAATGTATATAATTTATATAAGTGGCTAATGTAATTTCAATTCAGAATAAAAAAAAAAGTGGAGAGCTATTTTGATTGGACAAGAAATAAGAATGCCAGCCTTAACAGGAAGGGGATAGGCAAGGTTATGATACAGACAGACCAAAAAGGAATAGAAGAAAGTAGAAACATAGATGTTTTAAATGATTTGCTCTTATTACACCATATTTCTGTTCAACCAAAACGTTTTTATGCAATATTCAGATAATTAAAAGTATCATTTTTTCCCCAATCCTCCACCCCTTGTCCATCCCCCCCCCCCCCCCCCCCATCCCCCATCTCTCAATATTTCTTTCTTTTCAAATTCCTTAGTAAATTACTATTTACACAGAATATTAATAATGACATAATAAGAATATTAATCCTATCTGCATTTCTATTCACCCCATGAATTTTTTTAACCTAATGTCTACAATACACGTCTGAATCGAGTAAAGAGCTATGTGCACATGCATTGCACCGTGAAAATTGATTGGAGCGATTTCTTTGAAATGTCTTCACCAGACCATCTCTCCCACAGAGTAACTCCTGAATCGTGACAAGTTGAAAATTATCCCCGACCCTGTTCTCTCTCTCTCTCCCACTCAGATGATATTTAGAGCTTGTAATTAAATTGCGATTTAATGAGAACTGATTGGAGTGATTTGGGGCATTAAAAGATGACTTCTCCAGAGACATATATTTGGGACAAGACTGGGTTACTGAGTCGCAGTTAAAACATCAACATATATTTTGTTCACCAATCTCTTCTTCACGACACTGGTGGAGTTTGATAAGGCTATTAACAGAAAATTAACAATAATTGCTGTAATTTAAGATATGAATTCATTGTTAGGGATGGACATCAACATTTACAGACTTTTCAGAAAGAGAGGAAATTTTAAAATGATTATGGACAATCATATGGAACAAACACAGAGTGCATACTACTTGACTAAACAATGATCTACATGCTTGAATTGTTACTTCAAAGGTGGTTTCGATACTGTGCAACCAGAAAACTTGGACAACATAATACTCTCATGAATTAACGACAGCCATTTTCAGGGCCAGGAACTTTCGTGAACTGCAAAAAATTAAGTGTTGTATCAGTTGTAATTAAATCATTTCGCTGCATAAAACTTTTGTAAATACAAACTACTTGTGAAATTCAAAACATTTCATGCAAGTGAAAGTTACTGTTTTACTTAAAGATAGATTCAGGATTGTCAGTTAGAATTCATGAGCGGGCCTGACAATCGTCTACAATGAGCTAGCTTGTAACATTAAAGCCAGAAAATACTGTCTGGCCTGAAAATAGACGACTGGGCCCTGAAATCAGACTTTTGCCTGAGAACTTGCATCTCTGTAGATTAATACACACTTTCACTTTTCAATAACTAAAGTGGATTATACCTTTGACTGAAACTCTGGGGAGGGAAGGGGTACGATGAGATAATTTATTGTATTCAATACATTGATTGATATGTGCAGGTGGTGGTCACTGCCATCCAGCTAATAAGCTAGGGCAATCCTAATAATAGATGCCATGCACAGAACACCTGATAAATTTTGTGGTTCAACAGAGAAATTAATCAATCTTTTCATTCTGGACTTGTCTCTGAAAATTATTCAATCAAAAATAAACACAAGAACCCAAATACACTGAGCTGAATACAATTGTAACAATTTATGCTCGCAATACACTTCTATATGATGTTGGGCTTCTTATTGAAAAATGAAATGAAGTTCTTTTACTCTATATTGCCTAGAAATGCATTAATCTTGCAATTTGTTTTTGTAGGGAGCTACAATAAATGTGTACATTAATGGCCATCAGAGAATCTCATGCAATATCAGAGCTTACAATTAACAATTAGGGAATATTTCATCTATATATCTATATCTACTACCACAAATAATCTAATATTATATTGGTCAGAAATCGTCTTTATCCGGTTTACAATCAAAATATCAGCTCAACACAAGTGCCCAGACACATGGGAACCAATTATTTTAGTCTGACCTCCAAATTTGAATATTTTAACATGGGGCTCATTTGCACACGCACACACACCCAAAACATTTCAATCAGATCCCCTATGAAAAGGTTATTGTGGAGCCCTGCATTCAATGGCCATTTTTTTCATGCACAAAGTCAATTGAATATGAGTTTCATACAGCAGGAGGGTTAATCAAATGCTGAAAATATAAAATCTCGTGGATTTAATCAGAGCAAAATGCTGGTATAAGAATTGCCCTTCAATGTTCGTTCACATGAAGCGTACTTAACAAGCTTTTCATTTGGTATATTGACTCGTGCGGGCCGCGGGATATAATCACATTTAACGGCTCTTTACTTTTCCACCTGTTGCCCCCTTAATGCTTAATCTCATCACCATCACTTAATTTTTCTCTCTTTTTTATTTTCTTTTCTTTTTAATTGGTAGTATATGAAACCCACTTCAGAAACAGTAGCATACAGTATCAATATTCCAGTACCTACCTGCATAGAAATGTACCATGCCTAGATATGTTTGCAGACACTTTTGGACATTTGTTGCGTTACTGAAACAACTAAAATATAAATTCATAATTTATCAGTAGCCTTGGAATAACACCATGCACAGCTACATTGTATTGGTTTCAAGGCATTTTTTTGTATGAATAGAAAAGGAATTATTTACTATACATATTTCAATGATTTTCATCTTTGGAATACTGGGTAGACAAAATTGAGATTGAAATTGGACAAGATATACCGGTATTGTGATTATTTTATACGAATTCAGTACCACTCAACAGGTGCTTTTCAATTGACTAATTTTTTGATCCATTTTTCTAATCTCTATGGGAATTTTCACATCTGATAGTGCAAACTGACGTACATGTACATGCATCTAGGATTAAGCATGGAACATACTCTTATTCATGAAAACAGTAATAAGTTATATCCATGTAATGTATTAAAGGTTGTCCACCACTCTATAGTCCTTGGTCAACAGCCTCATATATATTCATACGAATAATAAATTGAATTGAAGTGAATTAATAATTTTTAGAAAATTAAAAAATGTCCCCCATAATGGCATTCAACATTGAAGCCACATATTCTCAGAAAAAACGTTGGACCCATAATTAGGTAATGGTCTCCTTTATTTTTAGATTCAAATCTCTTACTGGTTCAATCATCAATCAGTCTGTCAAATGTGTTAGCCTACATATCAGGCATAAAAGACTTTTTTTTACTACAATATAGTCCTAAACAACATATTTTATTTTCTGGATGGAGGATACAGACCCTGTAATTTACAACATTCTCCACTTACCAAATGAGGGAGAAAGGCATAGAAAGAGAGAGAGAGAGAGATTGAGAGAGTGAATAAGTTAGGTGGGGTGCTTTACTCAAAACAAAATTTCAAATCATAAATTTGCCAAGAAGCAAGACTACACTGATGGATGAAGTTAGGGAGTGCTAATTGGCCAAGGATGAATTGGAGTACTCAGGATCCACACAGGGTGAATTCAGATTCAGCACAGTTTAACGTTTCATATACTGTACGATTTAGAGTGCTTAGGTTCAACACAGGGTGAATTCAGATTCAGCACAGTTTAACGTTTCATATACTGTACGATTTAGAGTGCTCAGAATCAACACAGGGTGAATTCAGATTGAACACAGATTAACGTTTCATTATGATTTAGAGTACGCAGGGATGCACAGGGTGAGTTCAGACTGAACACATGCTAATGTTTTATTATGAGAGTATTGATACATGTAGACTTCAGACTGAACAGAAGGCAAAGTCTCATTATGGTTCAGATTGCTCAAGATCAACTGTGAAATTATATATTAAAGTGAAAGTAAACTGAGGCTCCTAATGGCGCCATCTTTCAACAGGATTTGATAAGTGTCAGTGCCTCAAATTTTCCCATCATGCCCCATTCTAGTTTATAGAAGCTTAGAATGTATCCGTAGGCAAATTTCCACATGTGCAACGTCAAAAATAATAGTTTGAAATATAACATGTACCTATTTTCCAAACAGCTGTTTGTCGAAATTCAAAATAAAATGCAATTCATTTTCAAATTATAATCTCAATTTAGCAGTTACTGTAAGGTGGAGCTGTTCAAGTTTTGCCAGTTTAATGCCATTTTAAATAAAATATATAAATGTAATAAGTTGTACAGATTACTTCTCTCCTTTTTATGAAGGAAGGGTCAGGTCAATTTTACCATCTGAATTTGAACTACAGGGTTTCTTTCTTCTTTTATAATTCAAATTTTATTTTCTAAAATCATTCAGGTATGATGTGTATATATATGAACATACAGTGCACATGTAACATACATTTTCATGGTACAGAAACTAGGGACAGCATTTTCAATATTAATAATTGTATGACATTAAGACTTTACATTTTCAAAAAGACTACATACATTTGATTAAACTTCAAATTTTGATGTTACCACTAATCAGGAATCCCACCTGAAAGAACTAAATATGTATGCCATTTTGTCAAGCTGTCATCGTCTTCATGACTAATGTATTCTTGTCACCAAGGTGAGGGGCAGCTCAAGGATTTTGTAAAGGGGGGGGCACAAAACCAACACATTTCTGGCAGAGAAAAAAATATATGTAAATTACAGAATGTGAGATTGAAGGGGGGGGGGTGTTGGGCCTCTTGTGCCCCTCCCCTTTAAATCTGCTGGTGGACCTGGGGACGTCCCTAGAAAAACCTTTCACCAGGACAGGCTACGAGAAACTAGGTCACATCAAGAATGCAAAGTTCAGACCAATAAAGACATGTGATATCTTTCCCTTGCTATACTCCCAGGGCAATTTGCAAGAACCATTTCTTGAGCAAATACTTCAATATACCATGAAATTCAAACTATATGTGTTTTTTTAAGCTTGCTTTAAAATTACAGTAGTTTCTGTGCCAATTCTGAAAGCCTCTCTGAAAATGGAGCTTGGCATGACTCTAAATTGCAAATGCCCACAATGCATCAAATATCTGCTTTTAAAATATCTTTGCAACCTAAATTCATTGGAGCAAAGATCAAAAGGGTAGCAATACCATTTTAGTTATCTGCAGAATTGCTTAGATCAATAGAAAACTCAGTCAATTAAACATTATAATTCAGCAATTACGAAAAAATGTTTTAAAAAGTGAAATAGAGTTTTGCTTGTATATGTATTTCAAGCATTTACCCTTTTAATACATCTGATTAATACACAAACTTACTCCAAGATAGACTGCTTTACTGCTATATATATATATGACATATATATCCTTGCAATTATAATTTTTATGGGGACTGGAGGTTATGGTGGTCAAAGCAGTTTACACCATTTCGCACAGCACGACACCTAGAAATGCAGGTTAAAAGATAAGGTCAAACCCTTTTGACAAGTTCTGACATTAGATAGAGCATCTTGAAGAAAAAAACCTTTCAATGTTAACAGGAAGAGAGACCACCATACAGATTGAAAAATAGAATTCCTTGGTTGCAGTTATCATTTTCTGCATAATACCCACTGTATTACCATTTCAGCACATCCTGAAATATGATAAAACACGTTAGTGCTACCAGGAAGAAAGACCTTACTGTTGCTTTTCAGAAATAAGTTAACAATTTAAGAGAAAACTTTCATTCCTGTTCCGTGTGCAGTGATGATACCCTGCATGATAATACTGAAAGTTCTCACTAGATATATTCTGTTGGGACATGTGAGGTAAGATTTTAAAACAAATCCTTTCAGTGTTATCAGAAAGAAGGACCTCCACCATTCATGCTGCTTTCCAATATTAAAGTATCTTCTAATAGAAAGCTAAGAAGGGAATGCAAAAGGCAATTCATGTATTTGATCAGCAGCTACATAAAACTGTCAAAACATGTACAATTTACACACAACCTACTGTACAAGGTTTACATGTACGTGTTGTTAAGTCCAGAAACCTTTGTGTGTACTTCACTTTTACAGACTGGGTCTTTTGAAACAACTTCCTCTGAAACAAACTATCTGTCCACTTTTCCCAGAATAATTTACTGGACGGCACCTGTAATTCTAGCAAAAGGCTATTTAGGCATAACATAGAAGTATGGTGATTGAGGCATATGGTTTTTAAATGTCCTTTCTAAAAGGAAATCAACTTTTTGACCCATTTGACCTTATCCAACACCATGCATTGATTCAAATACAAATAAATGTGAATGCAGAAGGAGTGAGAAAAAGATCACTCATTGTTCAAACTGACCATCAACAAAACCAGATTCGGAAAGGGCAGTTCCTTTAGGTTCTGGTACAGTATTACGGGGAATATATGCAACAGCTTTTTGATTACCCAGTACTGTATAAAATATTGACTGTAATTGAGGAAGTCTCATCCAGATCCTGCATATTCTCTGTGCATTTGCCAAACAGATCAAAACAATTCATAACAAAAGGCCAGAGTTTGTTTTTGTATGCTAAAATGGAAATACTGCACTGTGCGTGTTTTATTAAAACATATCAAAACCTTCTACAGTGGTGGATCCAGGGATTTGAAATGGGGGGGGGGGGGGGCACGAAACAGAAAAATTAAAGGGGGTGTGCGCCATTGTCGCCCCTGCCGGGATCCGCCACTCATTCTATGCACACTGATACAACTGCCTGAAAGGAAAAAAATAAGCTACCTTTACAGGACGACAGACCTTTGCACTTAAAACAAGATATAATATCAGAATGATTCTAAGAATAATATTTCAGGTAGTATCAGTTGAAGAGTACAGTCAAACCTGCTTTAGCAACCACCTGTATAGAAAGACCATATATTTGTTTCTCATTGAAAGCTGCATTAAACTAAGCTGCACATAAAGGCCAGCTGCTTATAGGGGGAGACATTTCTTGTCTCCCTAGACTCCGGCTAGAGCAGTCCCTTGAACAAAGTGTTTTTCATTTGAACCTGTATTAAAGGCTGATCAGACTAGTCCGATAACGATAACGATGACGAGATTTTTCATTAAAGGTACACGT
Source organism: Heliocidaris erythrogramma (assembly GCA_025617745.1). Taxonomy (NCBI): domain Eukaryota; kingdom Metazoa; phylum Echinodermata; class Echinoidea; order Camarodonta; family Echinometridae; genus Heliocidaris; species Heliocidaris erythrogramma. The sequence continues at coordinate 23,489,742 of CM046858.1, forward strand.
ACACCCTACAGCTGTCTTAGTTTTTACATACACCAGTAAACCCTCATGCACACAAAACAGGGCCCTGTTTCATAAAACTTATTATCAATAACAACTGCCACATATCTATGAGAAATTTGCTCTCAGCCAATCAGATGCAAGTATTTCAGTAGCTTATAACTGTTATTGTAACTTGTCATAGATATCAAGTTTTATGAAACAGGGGCCCAGCCCTTAAAAGTCACCTGCACATACAGACCACCTGCTTACAATGACCAAAGTGCTTGATAAAGACCACATTTCTGGTTCCACTTTGACAGGTTTTTGTATAATCGGCACTGTATACCAAGTTCCTTTTAGTGTACACAGGTGAAGGCTTGCATATATATGGTTGAAACTACCATTAATGGGGGGAAACTGTGGGGGATAGGGTATGAGTCATTCAGTGGTATTTCTCCTGTCTTTGACTTCATCAATCAAAGATGTTGGATATATATACCACGCATTTCTAATGGTTCAAACCCTAGCATTCCTCGGCTCAATCAAAAAAAAAAGGAGAAATAGGATTGGCAAATGTCATCCATCAGTGCCTTTGTCATTTCAAATCATTCATCCACAAAAAACAACCCTTCAGGGAATTAAAGGAATTGATTTAGATTTGAGGTAAAAAATCAAATTGTTTGAATTGAGAAATAATCTATAAGCCAATCTATCCCAATAAATAATTGCGGAATAATAATAATGGAAAATTTCTGACTGTCATTTGATACATGTGTTAAAAGGGAAAATTGTAGAAAAGATTGTATTTTTCTTTGTTTATTTTCTGAAAGCATCTGGCAAACAGATATAAATTAAAAATGCTGAATAAATTAGCTGCAATTCTATTTTTTTGAGTCATGTCCCTCAAATCTTGAAGAGTACCTTTATTAAGGGATACTCAACCGCAGATTGTGGACCTTTTTATGCCACGAGAGGGCCCCGTGATCGTTACCTGATCATGCCATTGCGCAAACTTCGGACAGACTAGTCGCCGCACAACATGGATGCCCCCCCTGAGCTGGAGCTCCCACGCGAGATTCGGTCGACTCCGTGCAGTCTGAAATGTAATCCCAGCAGTCTGACGGACTCGTTTGGCGCACAAACTTTGTGTACGAGTGAATGGGGATTACGTGATCCTGACTTTCCCCACGGCCTCCTGGTTGTGTATCCCTTTAAAATGTCTGACAGCACATTTTTGAACTTTGGAGGCAAACAAAATACCCTTCCATGTAGTATACACCTGTCAGATATCACCTGTACATACCTGAAGCCCTGGGGTATATGTACACACATTCCACAAACATTCCAACAAATCTTTGGAAACCTTATTTTACCATCAGTTCAGACAAACCAAACCATGAACTGAAATTTAAACTTGTTTCATATGCCTCTCTGTTTTTGTATTTTTGTATTTATTTATTTTCGTTATTATTATTGTTTTTGTGTTTTTTGCTGTCAAATAAGCAAAACATTTCCTACACGTATTTCTAGATCTAGAAATTAACTGAAGAAATGTCATTTCATCTAACTTTGCCTATTAGGCTTATAATGTCCGACCAATGGTGATCCATAAATTTTTCTTTTTTGGTTGTTGTTGTAATGTAACTAACCAAAATTTGAGTCATTGCTGTAGCTCCAATCAATGCCCAAATTATCATATTTTCACAAAGTTAAAGGTCTACATGTACACAAGAATTACATAAGAGACATTGCACATGAACAAGTTTTCTTTCAGTGAGGCCCAAGGAGCAATATCTCCCTTATTAATGTAACGTAATCAATGTGTAATTGCCCAGTCATATAGTGGTATTCTGGAATAACAAATAGCAGGAGTTAAAAGGGACACAGAGTTATAAAGTTTTGACAAAGTTTGTTCCCCTGCATGACAGTCCCTGAGGCAACTTAGCAGAACATGCAACTGTAAAACATTTCATGCTACATTGAGGTTAGGGCAACTGTGCAGCTCATTATCTTTTATGACTATTATGATTATCATGCATGTTCATCCACCTGACAAAACCCCACTAAATGGCACATGCGAGGAAGCATTAGAACATATGAAAAACATGTAGCAGAACAGACGTACATGTGTTTAAGCTGCGAGACTGACAAATGAACACATCGTGTCGATTTGACAGCTGCCAATTACCATCCACTAGTCAGTCAAAAAGTACTGTGCAAGTGCAAACTAAACCAGGTAAATTTGATTAGTGACATAGAAGAGCTGTTTAAATGAGAGTATAATTAGGAATATGACATTCAGTAGTATGTGCAAATATACCTCTCCTTTATAAGTAGTACATAACAATATCAACTCTCAAATATCAAGTTCCACAATATAAATGTCACATAGGGAGGAATGGGTAGGGTTGTGAAGGGGCTACATGTATTTGGAGGTCTGCAGGAGTTCCAGAGGAAAAATCATATGTGCCTTTGAGTGATGAGTAATTAAATATAAAAAAATAAAGCTTACTAGAATTGCAGAGAAATATAAAAAAATACAGCTTGATAAAAGTAGAATTGTAGAGAAATTCTGTACTCTTCACTGTAAACATGGCATTGACAATTTTGACATTGAAGTACATGTATATACTGTAGGTACTAATAGTTTAGATGGCCCTATAGCTATTTACACACATAGCTGAACAAGCAGAGCATTACATTCTGATAGAGCAATTGATTTGAAACTGATTGGTAACAAACAAAACATGGAGCCTGTAAGTAGGCTTAAACATCAGTCCATGGACAGCTAAATATTTAACAGTCTGACAGCCTGCTATTGTCAAACAGCAATGATCACACCCTCAATTATGAATGCATCAACTCCTACCCTGTGTTTACAACACCACACTGTACAGGGCATGGCCAAGGTTGCATACACAAAAGGGGTTGGATTATTTGTTGTTTTGTTTATTTTGGGATGTCTTTTGGAACCAGAATAGTAACCCACTTTACCAAAATACCAGCCTCCCTTATCAAGCCCTCCCCTTTATAACACTGGGGTGATATTAGGTGACCTTATGAGGTGAAAGAGGTGGGCTGGTGAGGTGAGGTAGGGGTGTGCTGGATGAGGCAGGGGTGCGCAGGGTTACCTCGTGTAAGTCTGGTGTTATGGGTTAGTGGATATCTGTTCAAGTTGTTCGATATCCCAAATATAGATATGTTTATTTCCACATTCCAATTCAATGTATTTCAAGTAAAAAAAGGAGAATGCACTACATATTAATGCACAAATATGGAGTGAATATGCATTTAATCTAACTACTAATTCTTTTATTCCAAAACGAATAATACAGGGACCATCTAAAGACAATATTAAAAACTGAATGGTGGTGTTCGAGAATGATTTCATTAAATCTAATGATTTACAAATTTATGTTTTGTTTAATTACAGCCATTTTCCCTTCTAATACATGTCTGTTTAAATATAGTAATCTCATTGAAGTTCTCTGTTTGTCACTTGGCAATTTGAGCAATTTGCTTTGCTTTGTGTACATGTATATATTAATTTCAAATTTATTCTATGATCTTACATTGTAATTTATATTCAATTTTTGTATTTGTCTGTTATTAACTGAACTGAATATGTATTTCAGGCGAGATTTATGAACCCAATTTCATGCTTTTCATAAAGTCATTACCATGCAAAAGAAATGTACTGCAGTAGTTAACATGGGTGATTTATCATGTTCATTTCAAACATCCTATCGGCTCAGCACTGAAGCTTTGCAGCTTGAGGCAATTTCACCAACTGGCTTACAGAAAATGAAACAATTAACTTTGAATCACTGCAAAATTTATGACAAGATCTCTCACATGCTCTCCCTCCCTCTACTCTTGTCTCTTGCCTCTTTCTTTCACAACCCACAACTCTCAATCTTCCATACTCATCCTCTCTCCAGTCATCTCTCCTCTTTGTCTCTTGTCTCTTTCTTTAACCATCCACAACTCTCAATCTCTCATACTTTCCCTCTCTCCAGTCATCTCTAATCTTGTCTCTTTCTTTAAACCATCCACAACTCTTTATCTCTTTTCTTTCCTTTTCTTTTGCTACCTGTACTTTCTCTCTCCCTCTCTCTCTCTATATTTCTCACACATTCTCTCTCTCTCCTCACTGTCTCTGTGTAAATCTTTCCCCCTCTCTCCCTCTTTTGAAGTTGCTATCCCTTAATTTAGATCCTTTCATCAGTATTTTCCTTCCATCATTCTTGTATTTTATCTTCTGTTTGGCTTTCTTCTTCTCTCTCCATCCATACATCCTCACTAATTGGTCTCACTCAGGTCTCTCTCTCTCTCTCTCTTTCCGTTTCTCTCTTCCATCCTCTATCTTTCCCTACATCTTCCAAAGATGCAGTCCATACAGCCTGTAGGATGTAGCATCTGCCACTGAATGACTCACTAATTTATTGCGTTTTCTGCATTTGATGTTCCTCCCCAATCCCAATTTGTCCACCCAATGAGCTCACAGTGATTGAGGGTTGTGGCTATGCAAAAATGAAAGCCAATTTGGAGATTTCATCCAAATCTCATTCCACTACTGATGGATATATGGGTAATCCACTTCCCTCACCCCCCCCCCCCCCCAGTTTTCAGATCTATACAAACCCTGGTCAGTCGTAAAATAGTGTCTGCACTCATGCACTGTAAGACTACAACAGGCCCTGTGCTATACTGACAGGATCAGCAGGTAACTGGGTTAGGCTTCTCTCAAGACACAATGATTATCTGATAAAGTGTCAAATTAGGGTCTGTGCTTGCAGACTACCCCCTCTCTTTCTCCTCCTCCTCATCCTCTCTTTTTCTCTCCTCCCTCCCCCCCCCCCCCCCTCTCCGCCCCTCTCTCCTTTTGCAACTGCCTATGGTATATTGTTTTTCTCTCTTACTTTCTTCATCTCATGTGCACTCTCTCATCCTCTCTCTCTCTTTACTTCTCTCTCTCTTTTCTCTTCATCATCATTCTCCTGCTCCATCCATCTACTTATTTGTTTTCCACTTTTTCTTCCTTTTCTTCTGGTTTCTCTTCCTTTCCTCAATTACTTTCTCCATTCCAAGACAGAAAATTCACAGGAGCAGTCAGCACTTTAATACCTCTGAAAAGTTCTAAGAAAGCTCTAGCAAACTCAGATGGACAGCAGCAACAGCTTTGGTAACAAAAAAATACTTTTCAAAAACTACACCTATGAAATTTAATTTTAAATAGAAAATTTAAAGAGCTACATATACACTTTGTATAATGCTATGGTGCTATGGTTTAAATTTCAAACTAAATTCAATTTCTCTACCATTTCTTTCTTTCTTCCTCTCTCTCTCTCTCTCTGGCTCCTCACCGTCTCTGTGGACCCCCTTTTCAAACTCCACTCTCGCTCATGTCCTTCTCTTCCTATGTTCCGATCCTTTTCCTCTCTTCACGCTATTCAAACTGCTTTCATTCTAAATCAAGTGAAAGTGATGCCCCGCTCTCTACCCGTGAAATCGCTGGCGGCAACAGGACCGAGTGTTCTTTATGCTCTCGTTATGGTATTTCAATTCAATAAGTACCTGGGCATTGATTGTGCATAATGTAAGTTTTGAATTTCTGGAGCACTCCGGGCTGAGGAAGGATGATAGTGTTTCTATGCTGTATGTAATTCATTGTGGCATCGGATATCCTGTTTTTATAACATAGAATACATCTTATTCTTAGAAATATGCATATGATGCGGAGTGAAGGATATTACCACATAGATCTGTGGATTCTGTGAAAACAGAATTTCATAAATATTTCATATTTCCTTATGACTCTGAACTCCATTTCTGCATGAATAAACAAGATCGCAATGTAACGTACATGTATATAAACACACCGGCTCACATGAAATTCTTACCCTTATAAAAAAATACCATGGTAATACTACGTATTTCATGGATTACCGCTATAATTCCACGAAAACATGGTAAATCTGTGGTACACATCGTATTGCCACAGTATTACTATGAAAAACATTGTATATTCATAGTATTTGCATCATGTACCATGAAAAGCATGGTACATTCATAGTATTTTCATCTTGACAATGGGTAACGCGGTAAATTCATGGTACTTTCACAGTAATACCGTCCCAATTTACCGCGGTATTACCATGGTATTACCATGGTACTTTTTCAATTTTTTTGTAAGGGTAGTCAACTCGATTACCTTTAAAAATGAAATTCAAATAAAGAGAAGCAAAATTCAGCGAAATGCAGATTTAAACATATTCCATTAGAGAGCCATGCAGAGAGAATATTACCAAGACAAATCACAATTGTGAAGAGAAAAGCCTTCCTTTACGAGACCCTACAAGTGCAATTTCTATTGAAAAAAAAATGTATGATAGTGCCAACACATTTTGGCAATTACTACTCTCTGGAACTTAAAAAAAAATGGAAAAGAACATGTCACAATTAGAATTCCTGTATGATGTATCAACGAAAAAGAGAATGAATTTTCTTAATACATGAGGATAGCACTATTTTAATAGAAATTTTGAAGAAAAAAAAACATTGAATGGCCGAGGTTAGATTTAATGGTTATTGATAAGCAACGCTGCCTTTATCAAGGCCACTTGAAGATATTTTAATTTACAGGATATTGTTTGCATAGTAATGGTGTGTATTCATTTATGCTATTGTAGACACAGTGCTCCAGTGGCAGTGTACTGAAGTATGCACAAACAGAAATGAATTTGATACAAATATTACTATGGCTAACCCTGGCTTAATTTTCAAGCTGCATGTAACAGACCTTTGGTCTTGGCTTGTTCAATATTGGCCAGAACTACTTTGCAGGCCTAGGTGCCTCTTCATAAAGAGAAGACAAAACATTAACATATAGCAGGCTAATCACTCTTGTGTAAAAGATCAGGCAGCCATTTTTTTCTAGTTGGTCTGGAGGGAAAAAAAGAAGAAAGTGGGAACAAAAACAAAAACAGGAACATACCAAATAAGAAAGGGGAAAATTGTGATAAAATAAGAAAGTACATGTACATGTAGGTCATTATGTATGTACATCTATGTCTAAATAGGTGAGATACATTAGACAAAAACAGGGTATACTTGACTAAAATCTTGAATGACAGCAGGACAAACTAGGAAAGGTAGCCATGTCTGACCCCCCCCAAAAAAATAATAAATAAATAAATAAATAAATAAATACATAAATAAATAAATAAATAAATAAATAAATAAATTAAAAAATTAAAAATTAAAAAATTAAAAATAAAAAAATAAAATAAAATGAATAAATAAATTAAAAAGAATAATAATAATAATAATAATGGCATGTTGGATCAAACCTGCTTATATCAAATAAATTCTTGGAGCATGGTTGATAACATTAAAAATACACTTCCAATAATATTATGATGCATCCTCATTAGGCATATTCCTCATTTCTTTCAAGTGACCTGACCCAGTGAACCATCACCAGTGAAAAAGACTACAACAGGTGGTAGTTAACTTGACTGATGATATGAAATAAAAAGGTAAAACTGCCAATAGACGGAACAACAGACTGAAGGCAAGAAAACAAAATCATGTAGGGCCTCTTGCATCATTATGTACTCTCTGAGTGAATGGAATACATCGACGCTAATTTACTTTTAATCACTGGCAATAGATCGACCTGGCTGTCGTCTATGACTATGGTTAGACCCCTACTATTGAAATCCTTGAATGTCAAAACACTTACCTTGTGATGAAATTCAATTGATCACTGCATCGGTCATTACATCAAAATAATCCCGGTATAAATCCACATAGAACAACAGAATCCACAAGCAGACGATCCGAACACAAACTTCTCAGCTTGTTGTTTGATCCGTCCTTTATGACGAGAAATGTTAGATCATGAATGATGTCCCATGAATAGAAAACCAAATGGACATGTGCCAATTAGCGCTGTTGCGATGACATATGATTAACACTCCGTAACCAGCTATGTCTCAGCAGGTAGTCTAAATATTTTCCACTTGAACGATGCCCACGCAACAGAGAAAAGAAATAAAGTCAATTGATGGCTTACTAATCAATAAATACTTAACAATAGATAGCGCGATGGGTTTTCAGATCACATACCACCTTTCCCATTCAATCAACAATAGTTCGACTTGCAGTATTAGAGTACCAGTGTCGTCTGCAACCTGCGAGCTCAATGCTCCAGTCGAACTCCGTACGAACCACGGCGCTTTGTTGTTGTTATGTTAAAAGCATATTGCACGTGCGCGCCTCCAAATTATTTTAACTCCAATCTAGAAGTTCGGGCCCGCATTAACGACGACTTTAGACAAAGGAGTCCCAAATGGGCAGATTTGATCGCTAATATAAGATGAGAAGGGTATCGGATTGTCTACTTATTATGCACGCATTATCCCGGCGACAACAAAAGAATAGCACGGCCTGGGTGCCGCATGAATGAGTGATGCATGGGGAAGATGATGCGAGGAGTAAATGACTCATACATCAGCGAGAGAGGTGATGATGCGAGAGATGCCCAAAGGTTCGTTGGACTTGGAGCAACGGGACGGCACAGACTCCACAATGAAGCTCAGTCACCTTCTCGTATTGTTCATCTTTTCAAACCTCTGGTACAAAATAATGAAGCTGATATTTACCATTTGATTAATTAAACTTGCTTTACATGAAATATTTGTTACAGTGAAACCGTCAACAAAGGAAATCGCTAGCAGACAGGTTAGTTGATTATCAACAAAAGATGGCGCTAAACCACTGACTTCCCACTGAGTGTCGTTCACTTTTGGCGCAGCGGGTTTTCAGAGATGATGCGGAGGAAAGACCCCCCCCCCCCCCTTCTCCTTCCCTGACTCTCTTCCTCTCTCTGTCTCTGTCTCTGTCTCTGTTTGTCTGTCTGTCTGTCTCTCTCTCTCCCTCTCCCCCTCTCTCTTCAATTCTTTTCATCTTCATTTTTCACTCTTTCTTTTGTGCATATCTACTCTCTGTGTCTCTATTTTTCGTTCTTTCTTCATTTCTCCTATTCTCATAAGACTGAAACAACAAACGTGAATGAAATGACTTCATGATTTTATTTATTTCTATTATACTTTTTTTTTATTGTCCAATCTGGGAATTTAGATTTATGCAATCAAAATTATTTAATAATAATAGTAATAATAATACCACTGTTCTTGTATAGCGCATATCACATTATGATATAACGTCCCTATGCGCTTCCAAAGGGTTTTTTTAAGCCCCAAATCATAAATTCCAATTGCCAATGGAAGTTGTTGAAACGAAACTGGTGGTGAGATGAGTTTAGTCTGAGCATTTGCATTCCTGAGAGACCCAGTATCGAATAATCTTTGTGCCGTTACGTTGAAACCTCATCTTTGTCAACCATATGATGCTCGTGATAAAATTCACCATTCTCATCCTGAAGAGGGAGAGAGAAAGAAAGAGAGAGAGAGAGAGAGAGAGAGAAAGGGTGAGATGGAGAGAGGAAAGACAGGGAGAGCTAGGGAGAATAAGGAGAAAGTGGAAGAAAATAGAGATGAGTAGTTAGAGCAAGAGAGGGGAAGAGAGAGTTAAAAAAACAGACGTGAAGAGTGAGGGAGAGAGCGAGAGAGCGAGAGAGGGGGAAGGGGGGGGGGGTGGAGGGAGAGAAAACACAGGGAGAGCGAGGGAGAAATAAGGATAGAGGGGGAGGAAAGAGGAGAGGATGTCAGAGAGATAGAAAGAGAGGGGGAGAGATGGGGAAGTGGGAGGGGTTAGCAAGAAGACAGAGAAAGTGAAAGAGACAAATGAGAGTGATAGGGGAAAGAGAGAGAGAGAAAGAAAAAGAAAAAGGACAGAGAAAATTAAAGTAAAGATAGGGATAAAGAGAAGTCGGGAGAAAGAGAGAAGGCGATAAAAACCATTTTTTCCAATCAGATAAAGCCAGGAAGGCTGACATTATTTTCCATGTACATTTCACACACTGTATACACACGTATGCAATAATAAATGATGCCCATTTCAAATGGGCGTCCTTTATTTCGAGAGAGCAGCGTTTCATTAGTTCAGCAAAATTGCTTTTCATCATCACTGTAGGTTTAAGGTTAAATTTAGCTATGATTTTTTTGAAGAAGATTATAAAATACACCTGTATATCGATTTCTACAGTAAATGAAAAGTCCTACCTGCAAATTTATTATTTTTTTAATTGACAACAAAAATTAAACATTTTATTCCATAATTCGTGCGACAGAAATGCATGTGTTACTTACACAAACGCAAAGAGTGCCCTCTGGCGTCCACCAAACCCATCCTTTGGGTTTCTTTCGCTCTCTCTTCTCTCTGTAACGACGAAGGCGTGTACGGACCCTCTTCACTTGGGAAAAAATATAATATATTTGAAGTTTAAAATATATTGATGATTGTTTCATTGTAACTAAATTCATGACAAGTTGGTATCTTGTACTTTGTGACTTTTGATTGCTTATCACGTCTACATGCATCTCAAAAATAATGAAATAGATGTGAAGAACAGGACGGTAAACAAAATGGTTTCCTCAGCACTCGTTTTCAACACTTTTACAGTTTATTTCATTTTTCGTGATCAGGCCAGGAACAGGCCAACATGTTCAAAATGTTAAAGCTTTCGCTAATTAAAATTTATCAAGCAAATTATTTACATCGTAAAGTTTGAAGCTAGCAATTTTCCCTGTAAACAAATCGAAACTACATGATTAAAATATTGAAATGGTTATTATCTTCTTACCGATGGAGCGGGATTTCTTTGTTTTCTGCTCAGTGACCTGATGTTCGACTGCCTCAACATCGCTTTTTTAAAATTCATTTCCCCCTATTTTCCTTTCTCTCCTTTGCATTTTATGCGCCACTCCAAGTCCTGCACGGGGCACGTGCCCCTACCCCCTAGATACACCACTGAGCGAAGAGACCGAGCGGGGGTGGGAGGGGGTATCCCCCTCCTACATCAGGGAATTTTTCAAATATCTGTCTATAAATCTTGCATTTTAGAGCATCCCAAAATGGTTTTAATGAAAAGAAGAAGTGCACTGCTCTACGCCGATGGACGGAACCCCTTAACACTTAGCCCTTACTGAACTGGGCTATTTTGCTCCATACCACACCCCCCCATTGATCTCGGAAACGCAATGTCCAACGAACTTGAAAATTTGCATGTCGATAGATCTTCACATGCTGAATCTGATGGTGTGATTAATTTTAATCAATTATGCAAATGTTTTGAATAATTAGCTAATTAATTTATAATAAAAAAAAGGTCTATAATCTAGACGCTTACCAGTCAAAACGTCCCCGCGTCAAAACGTCCCCGCGTCAAAACGTCCTCGGGTGATACCAAAACGTCCCCTTGTTAGACCAAAACGTCCCCGGGTCAAAACGTCCTCGGGTCAAAACGTCCCCGGGCTCTTTCGTTAAAAAATATGTTGAATTCTCACCGTTATTACATCATATTTTGAAGTAAATGAAATCTTTAACCAACAAGAATAGTTTTGAGTCATTTACCATCCACCACACGACTGAATTACCGCTGCATTCACGGCATGAAAATCATCTAGCTCTCGCTTCCAATCAACGCAATATCGCCGGCTGTGCATGTAGTGTGCGTGGGGTACTTTGGTAAGCAGCCGCATAGTACAAACGTTTAAAGAAGAATGAAACCCTGGGGAAATATCCATTTTAATGAAAAGATAGTAAAGAGAGAAGCAATTTAAAAAAAGTTCCATCAAAATCGGTTAAGAAATGAAAAAGTTGTGAAAGTTTGAAAAGTCTCGATTTACTTTCTATAGCGATCCTCAAATTGGCTATTTGCTTCAATGTGGCAGGTTTTTGTGGACAACTCTCCATATGTTTTGTACACAAAATTTCAGATTTTCTCCATTATCTCTCAAGGTACAGCTTGTCTCTTTTTTAGCTCTATGTATATCATGGTAAAATGTATTTTACACAACATATGTTGAGGTCACAAAGAGACAAGTAGCTATTTGCTTCAATGTGGCAGGTTTTTGTGGACAACTCTCCATATGTTTTGTACACAAAATTTCAGATTTTCTCCATTATCTCTCAAGGTACAGCTTGTCTCTTTTTTAGCCCTATGTATATCATGGTAAAATGTATTTTACACAACATATGTTGAGGTCACAAAGAGACAAGTAGCATCTTTAGAGATAATGGAGAAAATATGAAATTTTGTGTACAAAACATATGGAGAGTTGTCCACAAAAACCTGCCACATTGAAGCAAATAGCCAATTTGAGGATCGCCATAGAAAGTAAATCGAGACTTTTCAAACTTTCACAACTTTTTCATTTCTTAACCAATTTTGATGGAACTTTTTTTAAATTGCTTCTCTCTTTACTATCTTTTCATTAAAATGGATATTTCCCCAGGGTTTCATTCTCCTTTAACAGTTGACCAGAGCAATTATAATAAACGTATAGGTATTTTGTTTTAATCGGTAAATAGGTGCATGTCATAAATTACTAATGTACAAATTTCCATCATTTGGTATTTTAGACAAACCGCAAAGAGAGTTGTAGGAAAAAGTGTGATCTAATAAGTTAGATTTTATTTTATGTAGAAAAAGAAAACAAAAAAATTCCTAAATAAAATCACATCTAGTGTACTAGACCATCAATAAAAATATATATTTAATTTTTAATCACGTCTCTTTTTTTGTCGATGTAATATGTTTAAGTTATGTCATTTATGTAGAAAATGTACTATGACCAGATTATGGCGAAATTAGTGAATAGAAATATAGTATAGATACATTAATACAGTATAATTACAATAACAACAACAATTGTACTACTACTACTACTACTACTAATATTTTGGGAATAGTAATAAATAAATAAATAACAAGCAAAATTGGACTCGGACTCCCAAAGCAGAAATATATTACAGATACATTAATACAGTATAATTACAATAACAACAACAACAACAATTATCAAATAAATAACAAGCAAAATTGGACTCGGACTCCCAAAGCAGAAATATAGTACAGATACATTAATACAGTATAATTACAATAACAACAACAACAATTATAAAATAAATAACAAGTAAAATTGGACTCGGACTCCCAAAGCAAAAATATAGTACAGATACATTAATACAGTATAATTACAATAACAACAACAATTATAAAATGAATAACAAGCAAAATTGGACTCGGACTCCAAAACTAAAGCACCCCCACGATGCAAGGTTACCCGATGCAATCATGGTGCGCATGTGTGGCCGAGTTTTCCAGTTTTGTGGAGGCATGCACTCGGTTTTAGGGGTTTTAAAGCAAGTTCACTCGTGAGTCAAACTTTATATAGTTATACTTTGCAGAAGAAAAAAATAAGAGTAAGCAGTCTACCAACTGACTATAGAAAGAGCGAATGACGCAAAAATTGAGCCAGAGGCAGAGCGGGGGAAAAGGGCGGGGACGTTTTGGTACGCTACACGGGGACGTTTTGGTACGCTACCCGGGGACGTTTTGGTCGTAGCAAGGCGGGGACGTTTTGACCAGATACCATCCTGCTAAGTCAAGATTGGCAGTATTTTTATTTAAATTCCCCCATATTTTTTCGTTATGTTAATTTTAATTTTATGTGACATTGGGTTTTGAACATGAATAAGAAATGACAGAAAATATTTCCAAATTTGTAATTCACCTTTAAAATGCATTCTACATTGATGCATGTGGCTTTTTTCAAATATAATATATAAGACCGACCTGTATACATGTACACAATGATGGCTTTTAAGGGCCATTCTTACTGGTGCCAAGTCCGCGCTTGGCTTTGTAACAATTGTTTTGGTAATGAATAGGGGTATTAACTAAGGACACACTGCCCATGACTCATTCATGTCCGGTAGGGGTGAGTGTGCAAAGAATACCCTTCTCCTCTGCCTCATTCTATCAGCATCTCTCAAGAAAGCAACACATATTATTTCAGAAAGCAGAGTTCTCTACTCTTCAGACTCCAGCTGGGGTAAGTTAGATTTTAGATTTGTAAATCAATTGTACTTGCATCTTTATGATTGTTGGAATACATTATAGCTGCTATCAGCACTTAATGTTGATTCTTGTTGTAATGAACTATGTTCATAGTTTGCTGATTAAATAATGTTTCTGATAATGTTGTTGAACTTGACAACGTTCAAGTTTATTGGTGCAAACCTACCCTGAATGTAATCATGAAGTAATCTAACACACATGTTAGGTTTGTTAGACTGTAGTCTCTCTCTCTATCTCTCTTTCTCTCCTATATATCTACGTATATATTCTCTTTTCTATCTTATCGTTTATCCTCTCACTAGAGTTGGTCGAATGAGCGTTTATTCAGCACTACTTGAAGAAGTGCTGTCACTTTTTTTTGTTTTGTACAATATAGCTGTAGACTAAAACTGAAGATCAGTCTTTCTCCATTGATATACCTATTACATAGGCAAGTCAATATTTTCATATCAAAAATTTGTATATAGATTTGGTTATTTGATTGTATTCTTTTTAGTCATTTTCACATAGTTTTCGTGCTTTATTACCAGCATGTCAGTCAATGAAGAAATAAGGGACAGGATTAATTGAATAGGGACCAGAGTCAGGGTACGCGGAGGATAATCCACGTGGCCCCATTCACACGCTTATTTAGAGTATTAATATGTAGATTAGAGATTAAAGAAATGTAATCCAAATTGATAAGTGATATAGTTTTTACATGAGCTTTGAACGAAATTTTTCTATTTTCCCTGTAGTAATTGGACATTGCTTCGCTCCCTTGGCCAGCATCGAGGATACCGGTGATATTCAAATGTCTCCTCGTCCTTCTCTGATCTCCATGCCTCTATTTGATGACGTCATTACACACATGACGTCAGTCAACCAGAATCCCGAAACAACTCACCCAAGTACCGGTAAGTCTTTTATTTCTCCTTAGTTCATTTATTCATCGTGCTTTGAATGATTCGTTTATTAATTCTTATATATATCATCATTATCATTATTGTTGTTGTTGTTCTCTTATTATCATTATTATTATTTTTATTATTTCACAGTGCCGTACTTTCATTATTTTCACATTGTAATACTGTACGGTGAACACGATAAAAACTACTTTCGATCACCTTTCTATCATGATGTACTAGTACATAATCCGAACCTGATTCCCATGGGCAGTACAATAGGTCTTTGAAATTGCATTGGTGACAAATTTATATCTAAGACAAATTGATATTATCTCAACCCTCCATTACCAAGTCTACTGAAATTTGAAGCCACGCCCTTTCTCTTCTTAAAAAAAATATAACCATCATTATCATTATTATTGCTGTTGTTCTCTTATTATCATTATTATCATTTTTATTATTTCACAGTGCCGTACTTTCATTTTGACCACCACCCTTTCTTCTTTAAAAAAAATCAGAAACTGATGACTACGATGATGAGTCCATTATCGCCAGCGAGTTCGACGAAGATCCGATTTCCATATCATGGGCAGCTTCCTTCAACAGTAGTACGGACATCGATGGCCGTATCAACCAAAGTTCGACCGACATCGTCTCTGGGGTTAAAAGCGATGTCGAGGTTGCCAAACCTCAGGTCATTCGGCGGAAAACAAAGAAAAATTGCTCCATCGGTACTGAGATAACCTAATCATAATTCCAATACTATTGTTCGAATGAAGTATTTTTTCCCTTTAGGGCTTTAATGGAAATTGCTAGTTTCAAAATTTTACTTCAGTAAATATGTGTATTGATAGATATATTTTTTGATTAGCGTCAGTTTCAAATTTTGAAAATATTTATCTATCAAAACAAAAATTCATATAGAGGAGTGTAAGCCTATGAAGAGTGTTGAAAACGAGTAAGGAAGTATATCATTTTTTTTACAATAATGTTAATTTCCATAATTTTACATACACGTAGACAAGAAAAACAATTTTAAAAAAGTCCCCCAAAAGTAGAAGGTAGCCATTTGTCTTGTTGTAGTTACAATGAAACTATCATTAACATGTTTTGAATTACATAATATATATATTTTTCTTTTTTACCCCCCAGTGAAGAGAGTCCGCAAATGTCTTCGTCGTTACAAAGAGAAGAGAAAGCGAAAGAGACCCAAAGGATGGGTCTGGTGGACGCCACAGGGCACCCTCTGCGTTTGTGTGAGTGATAGCTTCATCATATCTGGAATACAAATCCATAGGACGTATTCGTATACAATTTACATATTTTGGGGAAGGACATTCAAGGAAATTGATTTATTTTCCAAGGTCTTCTTCAAGAGAGGTTATAGCTAAAATCGACTTCAAAGGCCGGTGAATTTAGACCTCGGGATTTTTTGTCTCCTTATGGTGTTTTCTACATGTAAAATTGCCCTAAACAGGACACCAACTTAAAATCATTTATACTGTGCATGGTTTATCTTCTTATGTTTGACATTGAAAATAATGTAGGCGTACCTTGCTTCTCTCTCTCTCTTCAGGATGAGAATGGTGAATTCTACCAGGAGCATCACGTGGTTGATAAGATGAGGTTTCGACGTAACGGCACAGAGATTCTTCGATACTGGGTCGCTCAGGAATGCAGATGATCAGATAAAAATCATCTCACCACCAGTTTCGTTTCAACAACTTCCATTGGCAATTGGAATTTCATCAAATCCTATTTGTATTTGATTTGTATTTGATTTGATTTTGATTTTATTTTATTGCTTAAAGTGAAAATAAAGAGAAAATTTCTAGTTTGGTTTATTAAAATGAAGTCATTTCAATCTCGTCTGTAATTGCAGTCTCATAATCATATCAAGGACCTGGAAGCCGGCAGTGCATGCTATACAGCATAATTATACAGGCGGCACTGATCGCTTTTTCTTGCCTGCCAGAGAATTTCGGAGAGAGGGCACTGAGAAATAATTTATATTTTTTAAATTAAAATAGTTTCTCCCAGGGTCACCAAAAAGACCAAAAATTGTAAATGATGTGTACATAATGTGAGAAATTAATTGGATAAGAATAATTTGTTGAGATTTTTCACAATTCAGAATCATAGGTAAAGACAAAAAACAAAACAAAAAAACGACAAAAAAGAGAAAAAACCAACTCTTAACAGCTCCCTCTGATGTTCGCTATGTTTTTTAATGGCGTCAAGATTGAGAATATAAGTTGTGAAAATTTAACTATTTTGCCTTAATGTCATTCTAATAAACGAAATATTGCGATTTCTTCTTAACTACCTGTTACTTAACTTATTCAAACAAAATAAATGAATCAGTATATTAATGTCTACATGATTTGCAATAAAAATGGTCAAATTCAAGAACAACATATATGAAGAATTATCTCGAAAAAGCTAGTAAAAGGATTTTTCCTTTACAATACTTTTTCGGTAATAAGTAAGTTTTCCTCTAATTCTAATGAGTCTTGTTTGAATCGGAGAATGGCCTAATATGTACTATGATCAAACATGTCAAACTATTCTACAAATGTTATTTTTATTCTTAATAGTGAAACAAATGCATCAAGGATCCGGTGGAATCCATCTGACTAGCGTGTTGTTCATTGTCTTATTTACAACCTCTGAAATATGTTTGTGTATGAATTGGAGGACGGTAAAAGGAAAGGTGTCCACGGGGAAAAACAAAAGTTGCCAACAATAATTAAGCTATGCAATGAAAGCCTAGGATACTGCCAATATACCCCAGGAAAATTCAAAGCGAAAACATGTTTACACATAGTTACAGAAAACAAGATAGTCTTGTTTGAATCGGAGAATGACCTAATATGTACTATGATCAAACATGTCAAACTATTCTACAAATGTTATTTCTATTCTTAATAGTGAAACAAATGCATCAAGTATGCGGTGGAATCCATGAGATATACAACCTTTACGTTATACTAGCATGTTGTTCATTGTCTTATTTACAACCTCTGAAATTCTACAAATGTTATTTCTATTCTTAATAGTGAAACAAATGCATCAAGTATGCGGTGGAATCCATGAGATATACAACCTTTACGTTATACTAGCGTGTTGTTCATTGTCTTATTTACAACCTCTGAAATATGTTTTTTTATGAATTGGAGGATGGTCAAATGGTTGTCCACGAGAAAAACAAAAGTTGCCAACAAGCGAAAATGTAACGTACTTGGGATTTTAAAATCAATGCTGAAATTGGGCACAAATAATTAACATTTACAATTTGCCTAATATAATTATGGAATTTTCCCTTAGCGGCACCGCTATACATCTGCTTCGAAGTAACATTAGTTATGTCGGATATTCAATATTTGGGATTCGAGGATATTTAAAAGGAAAAAAAAAAATCAGCAGATATTGATGGCTCTAATCATCTTGGTCAAGGTTCACTCGACGGTAACCATGGTGAGACATGAGCCGTGATGACATCATGTAAATGACGATGACTGCCAAAGCAACAACCAGAGCCGTGATGCAGGCTCCAATCAGAACGACGATTAGGCCACCTACAACAAGAGATGAAGAGAATGTTGGTCACAGGAAATTAAAGCTATGTAGGATATACATGTATAATAATACTAATACCACTGTTCTTGTATAGCGCATATCACATTAGAATATAACGTCCCTATGCGCTTCTATGTATGTACATATTGTACAAAATATTGAATGCTCCGGTGTTCTGTATAACAACAAATGTGAACCGACGAATTCAGAAGTTCTCTGTTGTCATATTTCATCGAGGCCGCAGCCCGAGGTTCATTAGAATGACATTGTAAAAACAAGAAAGCATGATTATAAGCATGCAAAACCCTGAAAGCCTAGGACATTGCCAATATACACCAGGAAAATTCAAAGCGAAAACAGACATGTTTATGTTTACACACAATTACAGAAAACAATATAACTACGGACAGTAGACCATGCAATGGGCATAAAGGTTGGTGCACACTTAGTGCTCAAGAACAGCTTCAAAATCCTGCAACTCCATCTTGTAAGCTAATGGTAGATTTGATATTTCAGTTGAGCCGACCACAATGCTTGTTTTTTCAGGGAGTATGAGTAGTAGCGTGGTTGCGCGGGCTTCGTACGCAAGGAGCACGTATGTCTTGCTGTTAACGTGCGGCACGCAAGGCGTCAGTACGCCTCAGTCGGAAATTAATCGTGAGTGTAACGTGCAAATGCCGTGCGATTTGTATGTGCTCCGTGCAGATGACGCAAGGTTCACGTCCGTTAATCGCACGTACACCGTACGTGTTGCAAGAACGTACGGGCCTGTTGCGCCACATTCACGCCGGTAGTAGGGTGAAAGCAAGATGAACGTAATAAAACCGTACGGCGACAGTACGGTCGGCGGTGGATTTCCACCCTCTTAGCCCCACGTGTTCTCTTCTGACCCCTGCCTCTTGCTCCAGGCATTGTGATTCAAGAGTCAGTCCTGATTTAGAAAATGTCTTGAAGAAACGTCGGACCTCCTGAAGACACTGAAAATTCAGAGCGAAAGTGTGAGAACTCTGTTGCCCGCACGGTTTTTATACCGGCCCCAAATTGGCCGTACGTTGCACGCACGTGTTTGCAGGCGCCGTAAACCACTCGTAAACCACCCGTACAAGCCCGTACGGGCAGTTGTGACTAAGGCTTTAGTTCATAAAAATTAGTTTGAATACAATTTATAAACATTTTTTCCTTACGCTAAATTTCTTTTCAAATTGAAGTCACTATTCAGCAACACCTCACCAAGTTATCTTTGCAGCAGGAAATTGAAAGTAAAGCTGATGATGTAATGGGAATATCTTTGAGGTACAAACCAGACATATCTTTTTATAACAACATATTGAAATCATAGTACTTTAATGCCTGGAGAACAATGTTATCACTAATTTTACCACGCAGTGGCGTAAATTCGCTCCGAGGAGGGGGATGATCGCAATCAGACGCCGAAATTTCTCGTATGAACACACACACACACACACACACACCCATATGCACACAAATGCACTATGCATACGTTCTAAAAAGCATTTTAAAGAGAAATTTTCACTACTATACAACAGACACTTATATTAATTTCATCAAAATTTGTCAACAAGCGATTGATTTTAAATATTTCACTAAAAAATGGGACTATATTTGTACAGGCCACCCCATCCCCTACCTAAAAAGCGGTGCTATGTAAACTCCCACCCCCTGGATTTACGCCCGTGAATTTTACCCATTCTCGAGGAAGTTGTAACGCTTGGCATCGTTTGGATACTGAGATGGTGTGGCCCAACAGTTCTCGATGAAAACACTCAAGCCAGCTACCGATGTCAGATTAACTGCGAAGTACAGATGATCACCGAGGTTAACCACGCCTTGGTCGGCATCCACGGGTTGATTGAAGACCGAGTCCGTATAGCGATCGAGACAGAGAGAAAAGTCACCGTATCCCACTTCGCTGATCGTGATCTTGCCGGTCTTCGGGACGAAGGAGTCGCACTTCCCTCTTGCGGAGACTGTGAGTGTTCATTACGTCCTGTCCACGGGCTGCCTGTCGTAGCGAGAACGCAGAAAATAATGTGCGTACACATTTTCGGCCTACGGCTTTGGCGTGCTGTCTGCGAACTCGAAATTCAGTACGAACAACCTGCGTCCCCCTTGCGTTTTCCCAAATTTCTGCCCGTAAACCACCCGTAAACCACCCGTACAAGCCCGTACGGGCAGTTGTGACTAACGCTTTAGTTCATAAAAATTAGTTTGAATACAATTTATAAACATTTTTTCCTTACGCTAAATTTCTTTTCAAATTGAAGTCACTATTCAGCAACACCTCACCAAGTTATCTTTGCAGCAGGAAATTGAAAGTAAAGCTGATGATGTAATGGGAATATCTTTGAGGTACAAACCAGACATATCTTTTTATAACAACATATTGAAATCATAGTACTTTAATGCCTGGAGAACAATGTTATCACTAATTTTACCATGCAGTGGCGTAAATTCGCTCCGAGGAGGGGGATGATCGCAATCAGACGCCGAAATTTCTCGTATGAACACACACACCCATATGCACACAAATGCACTATGCATACGTTCTAAAAAGCATTTTAAAGAGAAATTTTCACTACTATACAACAGACACTTATATTAATTTCATCAAAATTTGTCAACAAGCGATTGATTTTAAATATTTCACTAAAAATGGGACTATATTTGTACAGGCCACCCCATCCCCTACCTAAAAAGCGGTGCTATGTAAACTCCCACCCCCTGGATTTACGCCCGTGAATTTTACCCATTCTCGAGGAAGTTGTAACGCTTGGCATCGTTTGGATGCTGAGATGGTGTGGCCCAACAGTTCTCGATGAAAACACTCAAGCCAGCTACCGATGTCAGATTAACTGCGAAGTACAGATGATCACCGAGGTTAACCACGCCTTGGTCGGCATCCACGGGTTGATTGAAGACCGAGTCCGTATAGCGATCGAGACAGAGAGAAAAGTCACCGTATCCCACTTCGCTGATCGTGATCTTGCCGGTCTTCGGGACGAAGGAGTCACTCAGGAGACGATGGCGATCCAGTTCGCATCGGACTGGAATCTTGAGGATGTTATCACGTGTTATTTCCGTGTCTGTGATTGGCTGAGGCGTGTAGTACTTCACCACATTGGAATAGATGATGCTAGAGTTCGTTTCCTGCATTGGCAGGATTACAAAATGACAGGATAAGTATGTACAAGTTAATCACTTTTTGGGGTCTAGGCCTAGCCAATACATCATGTAGGATTGAAATGAATTTGAATCAACACACTTACATTTGAACGTTTGAACATAGAACAATATTCGTAAATCGAACTCATTTCTCCATGTACTTGCCAGCCCAATATAATAATAGCCCAATAATATATATTTGTAAAACATAAGATATTATTCACCTCTAATGCAGTTAGGCACCTGTCATATCTGGTGTATAGGACGATTTGATCGGTGCCATGGTTAATCCCCACGCAGTACTCATTATCGAAATGGACATCGTCAGCGTTAGTTCCATCTGATAG